>BTHU01000018.1:19497601-19997601 GCA_036184795.1 Tokudaia tokunoshimensis | reverse complement strand
TTCTTCCTATGGGGTTGCAAACCCCTTCAGCTCCTTCAGTAGAAAGTGCACATTTTAATAGCTGCACTAGGGAGGCAGAGGCAAGTCGGTCTTTAAATTTGAGTCCAGCCTCATCTACAGAATGAGTTCCAGGATGGCCAGGACTACACAGAGAAATCTTGTTTCAAGGAAGAACCAGAGTGAAAGAATGTGAGGATGGAACTCATTGGGCTTGGCAGGAAATGTGTCTTCAAGCCATATAATCAATCCTGTTTGTCTTTAAGACATGTTCCTGTCTCTATTTGAGTGCTGAGATTACAGATGCAAGCATACGTAGCTGCAGTATGCTACCATGTGTCTCTAATGGTCCAGTTTCCAATGTGGACATAGGCTCAGGTCACTTAATGCAATGCACATTGCTCTGAGAGTCAGAGACCTGAGTGCTTTCTAAATCTGGCTTGCCATCTGAGTCCAGCTTCTTGCATTCAAAATAAGAGTGATTCTGTCACATAAGCTACAGTGTTTCGATCCCTAAGACAAATACTGAGTACAAGACTTTTGAAAAGGCATACAGTGACATGCTAAAGCTAGTCACATTTGTTTCCTTTTAATTTGTCATGATTTGCTTCTCAGGGTCAGTTTATAGTTGTCTTTTTGAGAGTTGTTCAGGAAGAAACCACTTCCCATATATCCAAGGAATTAGGAGTCCTGCAGCTATATAAGACGTGTAGTGTTACTGACTTGAATCAAACACTCTGAAAGCTATCATTTTATGTAAAAGGATATATACAATGGATCCAAAATAATTACAAAATATTTACATGATAAGCTTTGCTTTCAATTAAAATGTTTATAGTTTCTTTGGCAAGAGGAAGGTCTTCTGCTTAGTAGAGACCAATAAACTTTGGCAGGAAACCCCCCTCCCCATGATTCTCAAGAACAGTAAAACATTAATCAAAATGATATAGGAAATTCCTCAAGCAGGGCTCTGAACACACTTGAAGTCTCTTGTTCTGAATGGCCCACTTAGTTATATTTTACACAATTAGTTATTCTATTGTCAATCTTTAGTCTCATTAAGATGTGCTTATTAAGATCATGCTTGAGTCTTCATGAACTTTCTGTAAGACAGTTCTCCATGACGAGAGAATACTTTCAGGTTCTATAGAGATCAGAAAAGGTAGCAATGGGTTTGGTACTGAAATTGACTCTAGGCTTCTAACCCTACTGTCTCAGTTTGGGTTTCTATTACTGTGAAGAGATGCCATGACCACAGCAACTCTTATAGAGGAAAACATTTAATTGCGGCTGGCTTAGTCCATTATTATCATGATGGGAAGCATGGTGAGAAGCATCCAGCATGCAGGCAGACCTGGTGCTGGAGAGGTAGCTGAGAGTTCTACATCTGCATTATCAGGCATCAGGAAGGAAGACTTGGGCTTCTGAAACTTCAAAACCCACCTCCAGTGGCCCACTTGCTCCAACAAGGTCATATCTACTCCAACAAAGTGACACCTCCTAAGAGTGCTACTCCCTAATGGGCCTATGGGGGCCATTTTATTCAAACCACCACACCTACTAAATCACAGTAGCTAGGTAGAATGTGTCTTGCAAGCCTTACTTTAAAAACACCCAGATCAGGCTAGATATAGCGATGCATGCCCTTAATTGCAGTATATGGGAGGTAAAGGCAGGCAGAGCTCTGTAAGTTTGATGCTAGTGTGGTCCATGTAGAGAGTTCTGGGCTAGCCAGGGCTACTCGTGAGACTCTGTATTTTGAAAACACTTTTCCGGGGTTGAGAACTACTGATAGATCCATTAGAGCATCTTCTCTATGTGTGCTGAGATGGCTCTGATTCTTAGAGAAAGATCTTAACAGACTCCTTGTTTGTACATTAAATTTTATTCTTATTTTCTATATTAGAGTAGGCTGCTGATTACTCACTTGTTTAGGACTTATTTCTTTCTGTTTCTTATAAAGGAAAGCATGTAGTTGGGGCTGGCTTATAGGTTCAGAAGTTTTGTCTGTCGTCATGGTGGGAAGCATGGCGGCATGCAAGCAGACGTGATGCAGGAGAAGGAGCCCAGAGTTCTACATCTTGATCAGCAGGCAGCATAGAGAGAACATTTCTTAAGAGACAGGCTTTCTTGAATTCACTCTGTAGAGCAGACTAGCCTTGAACTCAGAGATCCAACTGCCTTTGCCTCTAGAGTGCTAGGATTAAAGTCATGCACCACCACCGCGGGCATAGAACTTATCAGTGTCTGGCATGTAGGCAATAGCTGCAGAAACTGTTAACACTGTGTTCTTCCTTTCTTTTCCGACTCCCTGCAAGCTCTCTAAACAGTGAGTCACTAGATGGTGAGATTGTACCTTCCTTGCTTCCTCACAACACCCCACCTCGTCCTTGACAATCTCCAAGAGCTCTGTAATGAGCCTAGTCTAAAATATTTTCAGAGATAGCACGATTACTCTTAGCATTGAAAATAAAAATGCTCATAAAAGGTGCATCTAAGAGAAGTATATTATTTTTGTTCAAGTAAGAAAAGGGTATTGTCTTGAACTATATAACTGTAATTGCTCCATTTTTCCATTCATAGAAGAGAGACTAGAAGAGGCCCAAGGGAAAAATATAAAATGACTAATAGTCAAACTTTACTTGAGTTGTTTTAAATCCATACTGTTTTGCATGCATGTATTTGTGGAAGGCGAGGTGAATATTGTATCACAGTGGTATGTAGGAACCATCTGGTACCCAGTTTTCAAGACCTAGCTATGCACATTGCACCCCTCATCTGCGTCTTTTGGCCTTGCATACATCTTTGATGTTAGTCATAGATATCTATATGATAGAAAATGGTAAACACTGGAAACGAGCACAGGAACATGGCTGGTAAGTGTTTTGCAACATATCTGGGCAATAAACCATATGAGCATTTTAGTCCTGGGAACCGATTCAGTTGCTTGTACTAGGCATTAACATTTATTACTCTGAAGTTGAACAGTGCGTCTCTCAGAGCTGCCAACATGAGAAAAAAAAATGCTTAGAAACCACTCAGACTCGCTGCTTGGTTTGTGGGTTATAGAATGCTTTATTCAAGAATTACTAGCTCCACAGTGTGCCAGGCATTGTGGTGCCTTCTGGGACGCAAGGATGAGTGGAACAAAACTCCTGACGGCACACATTCCTTCCAAGTCATCACCACCATGTCCTTTATTTTCCATGCAATTGCCGCAGTCAAGCTATTTTATTCATAAAGTTGGGGGAAGTCAAAAGACGGGAAGGGAGAGAGACAGAGTCTCTTCTAGCATATTCTTTCAAGTGTAGACTTGCACGGCATGTCTGCTGAAGTTGTTTCAGCACACACTCAGGGTTATATTGACTCAGTTGTGTTTTGTAGAAGTCCCTTGGCCAAGGAACATCAGACACACATTTCTTTGTCTCACACCCAGTTTTAAAAAAAAAGTCTCTGCAGAGGGGTTAAGCTGATGGGGGATTATCTTGTGTGTTCATCCTGAATTTTATGCTTTTGTTCATAATCCTTGGAAGAGTGTTTGAATAAAATTTAGTGAATTCATCCAGATGTTATCTGAACATCTCTTGAAGCCACCTGGAAGTGAACAGTCTTCTTTATCTAAAGCCTCCTAATGCACATAATTTGGTGGCTATTTAAGCTTTGTTACTTAGTAGTATTTTGCGACTGAAAGATGTGTAATTGTCCCAGGCAAGCATATAAGAAGACATCTGTGCTGCTGCAGGCCATCTCTGTACCGTGCATCTAAAGTGCCTCTTTTTAATACCCTCATATGATTGGCACCATCTCTCTAACATGCCTCTAAAGTGGCTCTTTTTAATACTCCCCCCACCCCCAGATGACTGACATTGCAGGTATTTCTAAAGAAATCCTCCTTGTTTGCTGACTCTTGGGAAAGAGAAACCTCCCTTCATACCCATGGAACATAATCATGGACCTTTCCTCTTCGCTTTCTGACTTCCTTTGCTCTTTGCAATGCCCCCTCTGAGTGGCAGTGTGCTATGGTGGAACTGCAGTAGTAGCCATTCTAGTTTCGAGTTCTTCTTAGAAGTTCACTAACTTTGTGTGTCTGCAAAGCAGCAAGAGTTGTGTAAAGAAACAACAGCGGTTGTTGTGAGGGTTGAGTGAATGTATTGACGACCGTGAAGAACACAGTGCTTGGGGCAGAGTGAACATACCCCAAGCCTCCGCGGCCCCTGCAGCCCCTGCAGTCTCTGCAGTCCCTGCAGCCCCTGCAGCCCCTGAAGTCGCTGCAGCCACTTCCGTTTGTCCCACTAATTTGTACTATCTTCAAGACACTCAGCATTCTGTTTGACCTGTGGTGAAGGAGTTCAGTAGCAACCATGGAAGCCACAGAACTTCCTTATTTGATTCATCAGAAGTTGCAGAGATCACTGGGCAGTAAATTGTGTTTGAGTCCATTAAAAATATCCTCACCCACATTCCCCTCTGGCTTAGTACTGCATAAAATAATTATGTCTATAACATCTCCGTTCTAGCAGTATTTCTCAGTTATTAAACTTATTTTGCAGAAGTTTAAACCTGATGATTGAGAGTTTATGGCACTGGGTTAGTTATTCTTGATTCTACAATATTTGTGCAAGAAGTTATATCAAGGTTGATTCTCTGGTCGGCGTGTGCTGTGAAAAGTCAGTACCTAGTTGGTTAGGGCACATCTCACATGAAACATTCCCCTTTTTCTTTTCTTGTTTTTTTGAGATGGGACCTCACCATGATAGAGCACTGTTTGCTCTAGAATTCACTGTGTAGATCAAGCTGACCTTGCATTCACAGAGATCGTTCTGCCTTTGCCTCCCAAGTGTTGGGAGTAAGTGTGTGTGCCATGACACTCTGATACATTTTTCATTTTGTAATTAAAAAAATTACTCAATTGAATAAATACTGTACGTTCAATATATTCCTCCAAATTCAACTACCTTGCCCTTTCCCTCCTCTTCTTTTGTGAGTCTTCTTTTTTCCCTTAGAAAGTTTGGTTTGTAGTTTCATGTATTTACGAACAGAATTTTATATACATATGTACCTACAATCTGGGACAATAAATGATAAAAAATACATTATTTGCCTTTCAGAGACTGGCTTAATTACTATGACTATCTTCATTTATATCCATTTTTCATAATGTTATTTCTCTCTGTGGTTGAAAAATATTGTGTTGTGTGTAGGTGCCACATTTTCTTTATCCTGTTCAGTGTCATTGGATGCATAATCGATCCGCCCATCCGAGTAGAGGGTGCTTTGACTGAGTGGGTTAGTCCCCTACAGTTGCATAAGTATCACCATCCTTCCTGTTATCCTCAATGGCAGGGGTTAAAAATGCTGACCTGAGCGAGCTGCAGGAGATCGCCTCTGAACCAGACAGCACCCATGTGTACAACGTTGCTGAGTTTGACCTGATGCACACAGTGGTGGAGACCCTGACCCGGACCGTATGCTCCAGAGTGGAAGAGCAAGACAGAGAGATTAAAGGTAAGAGAGGACAGAGAGACCCAATGGATGTGAGCATCACAACCTGCACAGGCCTGGCACTGTCTTCACAGGTCTATAACCACACACACATACACACGCACACTCACACGCAGGCACGCACGCATGCACACGCGCACCCACACATGTATCTGTAAACACAGTGCTGCCACTGTGGACACTGAACCATAAAGGGGAGAAAACATGTCCACAGGTTTATCATGCTCACAAGTCCATGACCATGCGCATAAGTCAATTATGGTGGGCACAGGTATACCGTGGGACTGTAAAGATTCATATTTTTTCAAGTTGACTTTCTTTTCTTCTTTTCTCTTTTTTAAAGATTTATTTACTTATTATTATACGTAAGTACACTGTAGCTGTCTTCAGACACTCCAGAAGAGGGTGTCAGGTCTCATTAAGGATGGTTGTGAACCACCATGCGGTTGCTGGGATTTGAACTCATGACCTTCGGAAGAGCAGTCAGTGCTCTTAACCGCTGAGCCATCTCTCCAGCTCCTCAAGTTGACTTCCTTAATACTCTGTTTTCTTTCCGATGCCTTGTGAAGATACGGGGCACTTGCTTTGACTAGGAGGGATTTTCTCTGAAGTGTTAGCGTTTAGACTATCCCACTTTTCAAGGCAAATGCTTAATTTCGAGGTAATTGTGCCATCACATAAGTTTTAAGGAACAGTTCATCTTTTCCAGCTTTAACCTAATGGCAGCGCCTTGCAGAGCAACCCTAACTCCAGCAGGCTATGAGCAATGATAGACTCAGAACAAAAAACATTTCCATCACAGGAATGCTCCTGCTGCTCTTCACACTCCTGCTCAACACTCTTTTATCAACCTCTTGCGAAATCCTGACAGTCAATAGAGTGGTCTCCATGTATCTATGTATAATATATACATACACACACACACACACACACACACACACACACACACACATATATATGTATATTCGTTTCAGAACAATTATACAAATGGAATTATCCACTATTCAGTCTTTGAGAACTGAACATTCATGCCAAATAATTCTCTCCAGATTTTTCCAAATTATATGTGTATCAATGGCTCCTTGTCTTCCTTGGTATAGATGTACCAGCATCTATTCAAGCATTCGCATGTTCTGAATTCTTTCCAGAATACAGGATACTCTGATAAAGCTGCTGTGAATATTTGTTTATTGATTTTTGTGTAAATGTAGATTTTAATTTCTCCGGGATAATGTCCAGGTGTGCAATGACTGAACAGTATCCTGGGTCCATGTTCAGTTTAATTTGGTTTTCATGAACAAACTGCCATATTATTTCTAAACTCTAGATATTTATGTTCCAAGTGGCAACATGTGAGTGATCCAGTTTCTGTGCATTGATGCCCATGTTGATGTTCGTTCTGGTTTTGTTGTAATTTCAGCCATTCTGAAAGGCTTATAGTCACACAACCTTGTGGGTTTTGATTTTCATTTTTTCTCGTGGCTAGGAATATTGAACTTTCCACTTGCTGAAATTTTGTCCTATTTGTCCTCTGTGGAAAAACACCTCTAAAGATTCATCTAGAACAAAAGAATGAAGCATTCTCTAGTTGAACTTTGGGTGCCAATGTCAGTTAGGTATAATTCTTTAGTAGTTTTATCTCAGGCTCTTTGGCCTGTTCACCTTGTCTAATTTTCTTTCAGTAATACATTTTTAATTTACTGTAGCTATAGAGTAAGGCTTTAAATTTTATAGACTTGAGTTCTCTCATTTCATCATCATCATCATCATCATCCTCATCCTCATCCTCATTATTATTTACAAATTTATTTCTTTGTGCATGTGTGCACCATGCCTTGTATGTAGAGGTCAGACACAACCTTGGGTTGTTGATTCTCTCTGCTCCTGCTTCACTGAGGTCATGTTACTCTTGTTTCTGCTGCTGTGCTATTGGAGGCTGACCGGATGAGACCTTCCAGTTTATTCTGTCTTCACCTCCCATCTTGCTGAGAGAATGCTGGGATTGCAGGTGTATACCAGCACATCCTTGGGTCTTGGAAGCTAACCTGGGTGATTAGACTTGTGAAGATATAGCACCTTTTCCCAGTGAGCCATCCCCACATTCCTTAGTTATTCTTTCTAAGTTCTAAAAAACTCTTTCTGTTTCTATATTACTTGATTGAATATTAGAATATTTTTTGTTCTATAAAAATTTTACTTGGGTATTGATTGGAAATGCATATATAAATTTCCAGTTACCAAATATTCACTTGGTAAAAGAATCATTTTCAGGTAATTGGGAATATCGAGTTTATGAATGTCTTCATATAGTTAGATATGATTTGATTTCTTTCATTAATTAACATTTTATATTTTTTAGGACTTATGAGTTCTACCTGCTTAATTACTTTAAAGGTTTTCTTAGAATTGTACAAAGTATTTAGCTTCATATGAATGATTTTGATTAATTTTTTTAATTTCAAAGTCTACATGTTTATTTCTTGTAAATAGAAATGGATTTGATTTTTGTGTATTTATTTTGATTACCATATGTGAGTTGAAATTATTAATTAGTTTGGAAGTTTTCTTCTAGATTTAAAAGTTCTTAATGTAGAAAATGATATAATTAACACATGGAAATAATTTTTCTTTTTCCAACTTTTCTTTCATTTTCTTGCCTTATTGCATTTGCTTTGATTTCTCATGCCAAGTTGCATGTAATTATTGCATTGAGCTATTGTTGCATTATTCTCTCCTGTAGAAAGAGCATATTTTCAAGGAATTGGTCCATTTTATAAATATTGTAGGATTCTGTATAGTGTTCTTTTGATATCTGTAGGGTCTAAAGAAATGGTTCTCAACCTTGGGTGAAATGCCCCTTTCACAGGGGTCTCCTAATACCATAACAAATTGCAGATATTTATATTATTATTCATGGCAGTAGCAAAATTACAGTTATGAAATAACAATAAAAATAATTTTGTGGTTTTGGGGGTCACCACAGCATGAGAATCTGTATGAAAGGGTTGCAGCATCAGGAAGAGGATCCCTGGTCTGTAATTATGGCTTCAGCTTCCTTCCTGAGTGACATATATACAATTCTCTTACCTTCAGGCATTTTTCTTTGCCATGACTGTGTGTCATAAATAGTGTTATTATTTATTTTTCCATATATGATAGAATCACTATCATACGTGATAGATAAGGCTAGAAGATAGATAAAGCTGGAAGTTTTATAATTTCTGTTTTAATCATCAAACAGAGTTTCCTGGACAATGTCTCCTATAGTTCAGGCTGCTTATGCATTTCCTGTGTAGTTGAGGATGATATTGAACTTCTGTCCTTCCTGATTCCACTTCCCCAGTGCTGGGGTTGCAAGCTTATGTGGTTCTGGAGATTAGTCCCAGAGCTGCATAATAGACAAGCACTCTATTAACTGATCTGCATCCCCAGCTTATAGTAAACAGAATTTAGAAAACTTGAGGGAATACATTTTATTACGCTTCTTTTATTCTATGCTTCCTGTCATTTTTCATTTGTAATAACCTGGCATTCCTTTTTTAAAATTAATTTTATTTCCAGTGAGAGAGTACCACTCCTTTTTATTTCTTTTAAAGAAAGTCTGCCAGTGATAAAAATCTTTTTTTTTTCCTGAGAATATCTTGGTTTTCCCTACATTGCTGACCCTTGTCTTTGTTGGATGTTGAGGTTTTGTTTAATGATTTTATTTCTGAACATTCAAACAGATTTGTGTCTCTTCCTCTTGGTTTCCAGGGTTTATAAATTATCTTCCTTCTTCCGATAAGGGGCATATTCCTCTCACTGTTTTAAAGATTTTTTTTCTGCTTAATGTTCAGAAGTTGGAGTATGGTTAGCTGAGTGTGAATTCTTGTGGATCTATCTGATGCACGGTAAATTTTGTTTCCTCAAGTATTATTTGAGTACTGACTTTGTTTTCATCCCCCTTTAAGATTTTGATGTTATGAATTAAAGGTATTTGTTACATTCCCAATGTACTTGAGTCTCTGTTACTATCCCTATTTGTTCTTTAAAGAAAACATTTCCAAGCTAGGTCATGTAGTAACCATCTTTGCTACAAGTCCAGTTTGGTCTTGACTTAATCCTATAACCAGGATTCAAGGACCTTGATTTCCCTGGTCTGCCTGTATCCACCTATAGGTGCTGAGTGTAGAGGCATGGACCATCACACCCAGTTCTGCTGAGTATTGAGTCTGATTGTTCTCTCTTGCTCAGGTCGGCCATTTCTGTGCTAGCAAACAAGCTCGTTGACTCTTCCCTCGGTCCACAAGCTGCTTGTTGAGCCCGTTAATTAATTTAGTACTGATCTTTGTCTCTTGTTTTCTGAGAGTTTTATGTTGTCACTGGCTTCAACTATGTCTTTCATTGTCCATTTTGCACTAAATTGTTCCATGAGGGCTGCATGTCTGATACCATCCTGCCAAGAGTGGAGAGTAATACTTCATCTTTGCTAGTTACGATTAAAGCATGGGTTACTTATTTTGCCTACTTTTGTTTCTTGGGGAAAGAAAGGGCTACTCACTGGCCTGTCATTCACAGTCACCTTTTTAGAGAACCAGGAGTCCCTTATTTCTGTCCCCCAGGTGGCTTCTATCAACAGTTCTGTAGGAGTGGCCTCCATGTTGTAGGAAAACTGGGAAAGACTTGATAGACTACTGTGAATCCTCAAGTGAAGGAGAACGTGAAGGAGCAGGCTGGGTTGGAAGTTAGGCAGGCCCTCTCCATGATCAACACTACTGCCACAGATGGGGACAGGGGAGGAGGCGTTTTCTGACTCTCCATCCTACCTTGGCTTGGATGGAAGGATGTGGAGAGATGTGACATAGTGTGAAAGCCAAAACAGGGTGGAATTTGGGAGGCTTGTTTAACATTGGTTGCCATGGGTTACAGTATCAGAGAGGTGGAATACAGTTGTTTTCTGTAGTGTGTGTCTAGAGTTACTGCTGAACGTTTTCTGTCTTTGTATGCTAGGCTTTTCCTGGACTTTGATTAGCGAGAACAGTCTTTGTTGGAAGAGATTTTGTGTGAAGATGCTGATGTTTCTATGTTGCCAGATTCCTTTACTTTTTCCACGTAGGGGCATTTGAGCAGTAAAGAGAAAGCAAAATGACTTCTGCGGTGTTTCTTGGGTCCCACAGAGCCTCTTGCCTCTACCTTTCTCCCCCTCTGACTTCAGTGCCTACTTATGCTTTCCTTGTACATTATATCCTGAATTTTCAGTTGTACTTAGAGAGGGAGGGTCGAGAGAAGTACTCGTACTCTTTTGTACAATGGTGATAAAAGTTCATCATTGTTGTTCAGTCCTTGCCCATCACTACATTATTGGTCTGTAGGTTACACATAATTCATAGGATCTAGGCAGAGGGACAGTATCAAGGTCTTGTTTTAGGAGTTTGGTTTTGTTTCTTGCCTCTGTTGTATCTAGGAGAGTTTCGTTGTTATGCTTGGATCGTTTTCCTTCTCTCTTCTATCATTCTGTTTTCTTCAGACCAGATCTCTTGGGGCTGGGTTGGACACCCAAGCTGGAGGATTGTGAACAAATTCGTCTGACCTCAGAGTGAGGCTACTTCAGATATGAACTGTTTTCCCATATAGCCCTGTCGATAGTCAGACAGACAGGCAGTCAGACAGACAGAAAGACACCCTCTCACACCCTTATACATGTGCTTGATAAGAAAGCATATAATACCTACAGTGTGCAATAGTTTTCTCACCGCTGTGGTTATTAAAGTTATTTTAGGTTCCCTAAAAATTTGTGAAATCCTAACAATTGATTGCTTAATTCACCTTTTTCATGTTGTGTTCCTTCTCTACTGAGCTTCTACATGCCCCAAATCATTACAGAACCATTTAACATGCACATGACACACACATGTCTGGCACAGAGTGGTTATTCAGTATGTGTCAGTTTCTTTGCACACTTTTATGATCGTTTGTTGAAGGGACACCTTCAGTGTAGATGCCACGTCCTCTGATGCAGAAAAGTGTTCGTTTGAAGCCTGATGCATTCTCAGCCCTGAGAGCTGCTCCTCGTTAGACCTGCTCTGTTCGTCACCTTTATTGTGCGTTGCTGTTCTCATCTACAAACATGGGCAGCATTTGTAACTGCTGAGAATGAAAAGATGCCTCCAAGACACTGAGAAGGGCATCTTTGGATGTATGCCCACTCACTCACTTAAGTGCCTGTTTTCACTGTCTATTAACAGTCCTGGTCAGAGTTTCTGAGAATTAAGAACTATGTTTTATTCCAGTTTGGGTCCTAAGAATCTACTTCAGTGAATGGTTTCTATTGGACAGTAAACATTTTGAATGAATGGAAGAGTACAAGAATTAATAATGGAACAACTTTTCCACAGAGCAGACTCTTAGGGGGCATCAAAGCTTCAAGAGTCACTCCTGCCTAGTGGCTTTTCTTGTGTTCATTGGAGTAACTTGGGAAATAAGATTTATTTGGTATATTTCTTTCATTTAGCCTCAGCCCTTGCCACCATCGGGCCACCTACAGAGCTGATTACTTCTGAAGCCACTGCCAGGAGCTTTATGGTTAACTGGACTCACTCCCCAGGAAAAGTGGAAAAATACAGAGTTGTGTATTATCCCACCAGAGGTGGAAAGCCAGAGGAGGTAACGTGACAATCTTTCCAGACTTCCCTTAAAGTCTGTATAGTGGGGATGTTTGTGTAGGACATCCTTCTGCTTAAATATCTTAAGTGGTTTGAAATAGATTTCTACATGTCTGTATTGTTGCTCTGTCTCTTCAAGTTATATCCACACCGTTTCTCATCCTGCCATCCAGTCATCCTAAGAATGGATCAAGTATGCACTTAGAAGTTAGCTTACTTTTCTTCCCCAAATTAGCAAGTTCTAATTTAACTAAGGTTTCCATGCATCTTGTTCTATTTGGGAGTGGCAAGGGGTTTCTGTCATTGTGAAGACTGCATGTTCCAAATTATAGGGTAATAGGACAGGCCTGTCCTCTGGCATTTGAAATTTCCTGAACATTTGTAGAGATCAGGGCCATGGAAAGCCATCTTGAAACAGCTGTGGCCAGTGTTCTCCATCGCGGCCAGTTGTATCTAGAAGAGAACACCTATTACCAATGGTGGAGCCCTTCTCCTTCCCTGCCTGGATGCAGTGATTCACGGAGTTAAGACATGATGAAATCTCCAGTTCCTTTTGTTGTTCTAACCTCTGATTGACCTCAGAATGTTTCACAATGTCCTTCTCTACCCAGGCAGAATCTGTGGGCTTCGTTTTAGTTTCAAGCATTACAGAAAATTGATCATGGAATTTCAAATCATCTGATGCAGAGAGAAAAATAAGCCAAAATCCTTGTAGTGGCTCTATTTTTCTCATGACTAACAAACCTTTTAAATGTTTCCCAAAGTGCCATCATGGAAAATTACATCTGCCCTTGTCATGTGAATGTGACCAGGACAACAATTAGCCCAGAAACAGCATAATTAGCATTATATACGAATTAAGAAACAACTATGGATGCATTCCATAGAAGTGCATCCATTTATTTAAGGAGACAAGGAGAATTGATCTCTATAGTGGAAGACCTCACACAAATAATAAAATATTTAACAAGATGTTCTTGCTGGAGATATGTTTGCTTGTTGGTCTCAATTCTGCATGTGAGATTTTTCATCTTCCTTTCAAACGATTCTTTCAACAGGTGGTGGTGGATGGAAGTGTATCTTCCGTAGTGTTGAAAAACTTGATGTCTTCAACCGAATACCAGATAGCAGTGTTTGCAGTATCTGCCCACACTGCTAGTGAAGGCCTGCGGGGAACAGAAACCACATGTGTGTATTTAATCCTCCTCTATTTCCAACATGTACAGCCTTGCTTAGGTGGCCTATTCTTAAAGTGGGTTGATCAGGGTGCAGAGATACCCTGACTGAGAGTCACAGGAAGTGGCTGTCATGATGTATGTGGGAGAGGATGGTGCTGCAGTTGCAGTTTTCCAGATGTGTGTATGGAATGGATTTTACAAATGTCTTGCATGTTTTAGAGAGGGCAACTGTGGTGGTGAAGGAGCCACATTCATTCATTCATTCATTCATTCATACAACAAACATATTTTTAGTAAATATCTACTGTGAACCAAGAGCTATGCCAAATTTGTTGGTCAGAATTGAGAAGAAGTTCAGGGGCTTCTTTTCCCCAGGGAAATAGTGAGGGAATCACAGTGCATTTCCCTCAACATTCATCTCCTCATAATTTAGATGAGCATCTGAATACTGACAGTCCCTTTACGGGGCATGATCACAATTACACATGCACATACTACATGCATACACACATACATGCACACATCAGGTACATACTCAGAGAATCATAAGAAGAGACAATGGTAAAACAACAATTATTTAATCACTTGAAAAACTGTGTTCTTACTACATCTTGAGTGCTATGCCAAAGTGGCCTAAATAGTATGCATTTCACCAAGCAATAACTATGTGAACAACACTAAATACTACATTCCATGGTGCTTTTCCTATGTGCAGTGTTTGACTTTTGACTGACAGTGATCTGTCAGGCTTATGTCGATGCTTCTGTTTCGGAGAAATATGTTTTCTCTTTTTTAAAATTAGTTTTAAGTTATCATATGATGCAATGGTTTCCATTGTGGTGTTTTCGTACATATGCATCCCATTTGCCCTAAATCAGCCACTTCCTTTGCTCACATTCCCATCCTGTCACCCCAGCTACCTCCCTTCCGCTTCCCCAGACAGTTTCCCTTTGCAGAAAGAGTCTAATGGCCACGCCCCCTCTCATGGAGTCTTCAGTACCAGCTGAGCCTGCAAAATAGGGACATTGGGACATTTGCATATGTTAGTGCCGTGAAGTGTTGTTGGGATTCCAGAAGAAACACTGGCAGAGAGTTGTAAGCGTAAGCACAGTGCTGGACTTGAGAATGTGGTTCATACTTGAAGATTTACAGCTGGACCCTGAAAGAACAAAATCATCTTTTCCACCAGTGTATTGTTCACACTTCAAGCTTTAACCTAGAGCTTTATCCTGATTCCTTTTTCCCAACCCTTGAAATATGAAATATGGCCAGCATTGTTTCTTAACTTTACTTTTTTTTTTTTTGAGAATGGATGTCACTCAGTTCCCCAGGCTAGTTTTGAACTTGAAACAATCCTCCTGCCTTCTTCTGAATGCTGGGATTATTAGCATGGCCTGGAAGGCCTGGCATCTTGTTTCTTCTTACTTGATTTTTTTTCCTCATGGGCAGTAATATAAGAGTATTACAAAGAGCCTCTTCTTGCAGTGGCCTTACCCATGGCTTCCGACCTCGAGCTGTATGATGTGACTGAGAACAGTATGCGCGTCAAGTGGGATGCGGTGCCTGGCGCCACAGGCTATCTGATCCTCTATGCTCCTCTCACAGAAGGTCTGGCTGGAGATGAGAAAGAGGTAACTCCTGGCTATCAACTGTGGCCCTCGGGCCTTTGCCTTCCAGATAAAATTTGTATTGTAAAAATTGGATAAAACTCAAAAAATTCAAGTTGTTAAAATAAAGACATAGGTGGTAATTATACTACCTATACAAGGCTATTTACAAAAGGCTAGTCATACATTAGTTTGCAAGGCTAAGGATTACACTCAGGATCCCCCACATGCTAGGCAAGTTGTGCCGCTGAGACACATTCTTGGCCTTTCTGATGACATTTCATTTACAGTCTATTTCTTGTATTCTATTTTCTTTGATTTCCCTTTCATTCTGTTTTCCTCTCTCCCGTTTCCTTACTCCTTTTATGGTTCTAGGAATCAAATAAAGGACTTTACACATGCTAGGCAGGCACTTCACCCCTGAGCTCCATCTCTTTAGTGTATTCTTAAAAGATTGTTTTATAATTTTAATTATGTCAATGTGTGTGTGTGTGTGTGTGTGTGTGTGTGTGTGTGTGTGAAGATGCCTGAAGAGGTCAGAGGAACATGTAAGATCTCCTGGAACTGGAGTTAGAGGTGGTCATAACCTCCCATGTGGGTGCTGGGAGCTAACCAGGTTCTCTGCAAGAACAGGATGCACTCTTAACCACTGAGCCATCTCTCCAGGCTCTTTTCAGTGCATTGTAATCTGCCAAGTGAAGACATTTTCTAGTCGGTCATTTTAATTTCATCTATTGTGAGTATCTTCCCATTCCATTAAGGAATATTTTACACAGTAGATTTAAACATAGCATTGTATTTTTGGTTTGTATAAGTTATATTTAATTAATTTCATGTTGTTGGACATAGAGATATCTTATTCAGTACATTGTGTTTAATATTAACATTCCTGCTTTGTGTTTTTGCATGATTGCCCCAGTTCCTTAGAGTTGATTTTGAAAAGTGGTTTTTGTTTTTTAAATACTAGATATTCTCAGATGGCTCTAGAGAAAGTTTATATATGTTACCACATATAGTTTATAAGTAACTATGTGGAATGCACTGAATTAAAGTTTTGTCTTTATAATTTGAGAGACAGGTAAACATGTCTTTTGAATAAGAATTTGTGTGTGTGTGTGTGTGTGTGTGTGTGTGTACGTGTGTCTGTGTGTGGCGGGGCAGAGATTCACTTTGGGTGGCTTCCTCATTCATTCTTCACATTACTGTTTTGAGACTGTGTCTTTCATTGAACCTGGGACTCTCAAACCTGACTGGACTGGCTGGTTAGCGAGCCCTGGCATCCTTTTGTCTTGGTCTCTCCAGAGCTGGGATCCCAGGCAGGCACCATCCCATCTAGTTCTCACATGGCTTGTGGGATCTGAACTCAGGTCCTCTTGCCCACGCAGCAGGCACTGTCTGAGATACCTCTCCACGCCCAATGGGGTTTTTGTTTGCTTCCATTCAAATTTATAAATATGATTGCCTTTGATTTAGTGTAGGCTTTTTAATGTATCAGGAGTAACTGCTGTAGTATCATAAAAGGGAAAAGAGGACACTCTGTCCATGCCACTTAGGTAGATAGATACCTTGCCTCTGGATATGGACGAAAGAGGCAGTTTGCAACATAATTCTCTGACCGTCAAAAGGCCTGCCTCAGGTAACCCAGTTCCGTAGAAGGTGAAGTATGGTGACTCTGAGTCTCAAGGACAAGCTTCTGTGACGTGTGTTCTCTTTTGTTTTTATGGTTTAGACTGTTGGTTTTCAATCACATTTAAAGTTGGTCTGGATTTTACTTTAGCAGAAGAAGGATTTACACTTGGGGCTAGAAAGATGCTAAGACTCAAGAGAAAATAGAAATGAAAGGATTCTAGCCGACAATGGACAGATCAACACGCTCTCTTTAAAGTATGATAGCACCAAGCAGAGTAAGCATGTGAGAACATGACAGTGCCCACCTGTTCACGCATGCCGCCATTCCTGGTCATACAGCTGCTCTGCACAATATTTTGGCCTGTTGAATATGTGTACTTAAAAAAAAGATTTATTTATTTATTATGTATACAATGTTCTGTATGCATGTATACCTGCAAACCAGAAGAGGGCACCAGATCTCATTATAGATGGTTGTGAGCCACCATGTGGTTCCTGGGAATTGAACTCAGGACCTCTGAAAGAGCAGTCAGTGCTCTTAACTGCTGAGCCATCTCCCCAGCCCCATGTGTACTGTTTTAAAGATGTATGATGAGAGGGTAGTATCTCACAAGAGTGTTTTCTCGCTCTCTTGCTGTCTGTCTCTGTCTATCTCCGTCTCTCTTATACATACACACACACACACACACACATACACACACATACACACACACATACACACACACACACACACACATACACACAATCTCTTATAGTCCAGGATGGCCTCTCAGTGGGCTGTTTAGTGTGGATAACCTTGATCTTTCTCCTTCTACCTCTCAAGTGAATAAGTCCCTAAACTCAGCTTGCAAGAATTTTCAATGAAATTTTACTTGTAGTAACAGAAAACTGTCAACAACAACCATGGTTATCCCTAAAATGGGTGTATTTATATCAAAGAATACCATAAAAGAATGACTAATGACAGTGGTGTCCCCATGTAGCAGCAAAGTTATATTAATATAGGCTTGCTTATGTATATTATTAGGCTCTATAAAACTAAACATTGATAAGAACCATTGTGTTAGTTCTGCTACTATGATAAAACATCACAAATGGAAGCAACTTGTAGAGTAAAGGATTTATGTGACTCATGCTTCCATATTACAGTGCATCACCAAAGTAAGTCAGGGCAGGATCTTAAGGCATGGTCCTGAGGCCAAACGTCAAGTAGAAGCCATGGAAGAATGCTGCTTAATGGCTTTCTTACTCTGTTTTCTTTTAAAACCTACCTGCCCCAGAGCAGCAAAGCCTACATTAGGATGGGCCCTTCCATATCCATCATCAATTAAGACATGCAACTCAGATTTGCTTACAGACCAGTAAACCCTCACTAGAGGGGCATTTTCTGAGTTGAGATTGTCTCTTCCCAGATATGGATAAGTCTTTGGCAAGTTGATGAAACCCAGCAGGTATGGATGCATACAAACACACTAAGTTAGAGCAGTTAGTTTTATATCAGTATTAGGACAGAGGTGGCAGGCAGAGCTAAGACTACAGAGGAACTTATTGGCATACATTAGACCTTTCTAAAAAATATAATCTGAACGGTATAGGATAAATTTTTCACAGTTATTAAATCTGAGTAAGAGCTATACCAAATATATTGTTATCTATGTACATTTGTGAGTGTTCAGATAGTTCAGCATTAACTTGGATTGTGTGACTGGAAACTATGGGGAATTTTTCTTCCCTCTAAAATATAAAACTGTCTGTCAGACATTTGATGTCCAGTTGTCACATGAGAAAGCCTATATATAGTTTGACAAAGTTCAAAGGCCAAAAAAGTTATCCCAGTTTCAGGAGACAAGTTAACAAGTTGGTTGTCATGCTAAGCCTATCTCTCCTGAGTACCTGAAGGGACTTGCAGTTTTTCCAGATGGCTTCCCTGTTAAATGGGGTGACAAAACTGGCCCAGGGCAATTGAGCTCGGAGCAGAACTGGGCATGCAGCCCGAGGACTGGTTAGAATTAGCAGGCAGTAACAAATGCCCATTTGGCCTTGCCTCCAGCACGCTGCTCTGAGGCACACATCTAGAGAATATGTCTAATTTCGTTTCAGCCCCACTTTCCTGGGGACCAGACAGCAATGCTGTTCTGGCTACAGTTATCCTTTGTCCAGCTGTAAAACATTATCCCAACACAGCATGGGGGTGGGGGGGACACTCAGTTTTCTGGGGTTCTATATTATCAACTTCCAATGTAAAACATCTCAGAGACACATAATTCTGGCTGAAGCTTGTTTGATATAGGTGCCGTGAGGGGACACATAGTTTCATTCTAAGGAGTGACACGTTTACTTAGTTCCACTCTTATCAGAGCAAATAGCACACACACATTGGGAAATGAACTAATTGCATGTGTCCTTTTCAGATGAAAATCGGAGAGACGCACACAGACATTGAACTGAGTGGGCTATTCCCCAATACAGAATATACAGTCACTGTGTATGCCATGTTTGGAGAAGAGGCCAGCGATCCTGCTACAGGACAAGAGACAACCTGTGAGTGGGGGCAGGGATTCACGTGAGATGGTATCACTAAAGCCCAAAGAAATGTGTCAGATTCTGAACTGAAAATACCAGTTTTGATCGAAACCTCCCATGAGGCCATTGTGACTTAGGGAAATGTCTATTTTACTCAGGAAAAGAAATGTCATTCTCTTATCTGGAGCTGTCATGAGAAGTTGCGATGTTATCCCTGAACTTTAGCATTCTTCTGGTCAATCCACCTGTCTCTCTCCAAATCCAGATGTGCCATGTGCTAGATAAGAATAGCAAGGGAAGAGCTCCAGATGGTGCTGGATTCACAGCAGCCGAGGCAGGAAGCTCAGCTCAGGTTAAGTTGGGTGACGATGACAATGTTGTCCATTCTTCTGTCTGTACAGGAAAAAAACAGTGTCTTATCTGCCATGTGGTGGATGTAAGAGTAAGCCCACGTGAAGATATGTAATTACTCAATATCTGTTTTGTACTCATAGAAATTAATATTTCTTCTAAAAATGTCTGCTGTCCTTCCATGAGTCCCTTATTATTGTGTTTGGTCTTTAACTAAAATTTTAGTAGGAAAGCTAAGTTTTGCTAGTTTTTACTTTTCTGGTGTAGTGCATCAGGTGTGCTAGACAAGTGGTATATCACTGAGATATATTCCATCTAGGAGGCCAATTTTAAGTAAATTGCTCAAAACATTTTAAGAAAAAAATATATCAGTGTTTTGAAAATATGATAATAGATTAAGTATTATGGTATGCTACCAAGGTTTAAACATGGCTCTATCCGTGATCTTTTGAGTCTTATGAGAATGCAGGAAGCACCTGCTTCTTGGAAAGAGATGAGTAGCCCAAAATCAACAGTGCTTTGACTTCGCCACTCAACTTGAGGCAAAAACATAATAGTTTAGTGATAAAGATGTTTTCCCACACCCATTCTTTGTTAGTTCAAGCTATACTGTCCTGCTCTTCAGAATACTAAATAAAACATCAAATCTGGAAGAAGAATTAAAAATAAATCGCATTAGAAAGTATCTCTATACTACTCAAGGTATTTGATGAAGCTATCTGTTAAAAAAATCAAAACAAAGCAAAACCACCCAACTGTCTGTCTCAAAGAATGCTCATTTACCTAGGTGCTTAAACTATACACAGCTCTTTCCCATGATTAGTCACTGGAGGGAGGGAAGGAGGGAGAATCATTTCAAAATGTTCCCAGATGGCATTTTTATGTTTTAAGGAAAATAGACTTTTTTCCTGCCCTGTCACCAAAATGTGATTGGATTCTGGAATGGTGTAAAGCTAAGCATGCATAAGGCTCAATCATATCATTTTACTTTACTTCCTACACTTTGTTTATAGCTCCTTAAGTATAAAAATGATCCCTAATGCCCAAGAATTCTGCAATGTTTGAAATCTGTGAGCATGGATGTAATGAAAACCTTGACCATCAGAAGTGAGGACATTATTCAGTGGAAGCCGAAAAAGGTGGCATCGTATGCCTCCAAGGCTCTTACTCTGTTAATTCTAACAGAGAAATAGTCTAATATTGCAGTTTAATGAGATAATATGGAACTTGTTAAACTCAAAGGGGTTATCTCATCAGTGACACTTAGTGCACTTAAAAATTGGTGAAAGCTCATGACAATTCCGAAAGTTATCCTTGTATGCAGATAGACAGCACCTTCTTCCTTTTGCACATGGACACACACACACACACACTCACACACACACACACACTCACACACACACACGAGAGTTGAGTGGATGAGCTCAGACTTAGTTTTAGGTGCCTTGTTTTTGAGCCACTGGTTTCTTATTTATAACATGCACTATGCAAAAGACACAGCGAGCTATCCAGATCTTGCTTCCTTCTAAGCGTGTATAACTTTGTGCTGCCCTTCATTCTTTACAAGGAGAAGAGCTTCTCTGTTAATTAGGTAAACTTTGTTGATTTTTATGAGAGAGTTCATCATGTTTTTGGGGATTATATCATCCATGAGAAGGACTCTGAGTGTCAAGGGAACTGTTTCTTGTGTTACACTGACTTTAAATGGTTTTAGCTGTTTAAAGTTTTCACTGTGCTCTATTCCCTTAGTACCCTTAACCCCACCAAGAAATTTGAGGATCTCCAATGTTGGCTCTAATAGTGCTCGGTTAACCTGGGATCCCGCATCAGGAAAGATCAGTGGTTACAGAATTGTGTACACCAGTGCAGATGGGACAGAAATCAATGAGGTAAGTTGTGGGCCATGATAACTTTTAAGGTTCCTGTATAGTTGTTCATTATGGCCTCTTAGTCAAAGCCTAGTGGGTTGAGAGAATGCTAATATCCCTTCATCTAGTGCAGTCCCTACAAGCTGGCAGTCCTGAGAGTCAGCTGGGTCTGCCCCTTGTCTGACTACGGAAGACACAACTTTCTCTCTTCCCTCTGTCTGTCTTTTTCTTTTGGATGCTGACCAAGAAGTAAGTACGCCTTTTTTTTTTCCTGATACTTTGGACTTCCTTCCTCTATCCCTAAAGCCCCACTCCCTGCTGTGTAGCTGCCTGTTGTCATGTCGGTGACCTCCATGTTGATAGCTTCAATGGTGATGACTTCTTAAAAATCTTTTCTCTTCCTCCAAGCAGCTGCTGAGATTTACAGTTCGTCTGCCTTGGGGGGTGGGTGGGGGAGGCGTCTTTTAAACTAATAAAATTATCCTTGAGTTTCAGCAAATGAACAATACTAATAGCATTACTAATAGCAAGCAATACTAATACTACTAATAATATGTAATTATTATATGTAACACATTTCCTTTCATAGTTCATGGGGCTCAGGAGGTGGGAATTGGATATATGACTGTCCTGACATGTGAACGGCCTGACCTGCCATGTTCTCAGTGAGCTTTTACATGTCAGAGCATGGTCTAGGGAGGATGGTGCAGCTGACAGCTAGTGCTGACATCTGCATCTCTGGGTTTTTCTCTTCATGTGAAGCCTCTGGCTCTCAGCTTCAGGAGTGTTGGTTTGAGAGTCCCATGACACATGTGTCCGAAGGACAGAGAAAGTACTAAGTGGAATTGTATCAGCTTTTGTAATCTAGACTCAGAAATCATTTAAAGTTAGGCATGGTCTCTCTCTCTCTCTCTCTCTCTCTCTCTCTCTCTCTCTCTCTCTCTCTCTCTCTCTCACACACACACACACACACACACACACACACACACTCACAGCATTTAGGAAACTCATGCAAAAGTATGGACTTCATAAGAAGCCTACATCTTAAAGAGACGTTTGATATCATCATTGCCATACTGTGTGGATAGAAAATGTCAGAAGTTCCTGCCTACATCCAGTTCACTGTGGGGAGAAACACAGATTTCACCTACTTTGGTCAGAGTGGCAGACATACAAGAGGAGCCTGTGGATGGGAGCTGGCCACCAGCATGACTATCTCTGAAGAACAGAATATGCAGGTTAAACGAAAGCTGGGAAGTGTATGCCTCCATGAAATTAACAAACGGACCCAAAGTTTGGTTTATCTCTCGGTTCTTGAGTAAATGGGCCCTTCAAATACTCTAGGTCGATGAACTTAAAACTAAATTCTGATTTAGAATAGAATTGAACTTTCATAGGAAGATACTCAGAAATAATGGAACTTGCTAAACTCAAGAAACTATAGTGTCTTGTGTGTGATGACTAATACATTTAAGAATTCTTTCCTTAGAAATATGTTCTAGCAAGATAGCAAGGATTTTTTCAGTTGTTTTATTTTTGCTTATCTTGGTCCAGGAAGCTAAGAAAAAGAGGGAACTATGTTGGATTACATCATTTCTATTTTCTGACCAAGTGAAATAAGTATTTTCATATGTTGGGACAAACTTTCTTCTACAATTAAACTAAAGTAATATTTTGCAATACACACTCTCATCAGGGTCATTGTGTAATGGAATATCAACAGGGGCACACTTTCTAAACTGGACAAAGAATATTCAACCTTTTATCTCAACTGACATAAATCTGAAGAGTAAATATTTCCAATAAGTCTGGGGCCATTGGTGGAAAGTTGCTTTGTTTTTTTAAGACAAGAACCCAGAGCAGTAAAGCAATTAAAATAAAAAACATCCCAGAGCTACAGTTGTTTTGTTATTGCTAGTAATACAGGAGTTATTCTCCCAAAAGTTGCACACTTAGCTGTATAAGAGGGGCAGCACATAATATACACATGAGGAGCACGGCAATTAAAGTGTAGAGTTAGACACAACTGCAAAGAGATGTATCTTCAGTATGTTTCTGACATTTCAAGCTATTAATCCATATGTGCTGAAAGAAAGACAATGAGTCAAGACCAGTGAGCTAAGACCAGTGATGGGGACAACAGATGAGATGGCAATTAGTGTGGTGGGGATGTACCCAAGACACCTCCCATCTTAGCACCTGTATATAGAGATTGAGAGAGGAGGTGTTCTTATCAGATTTTGGGGCTTCTGAGCCCATACTTCATGATTCCTATGTTTACACATAATTTCTCAAGTTAAAAATTGAAGTGTATTGCTTAATAGCCTTTGTAGTCATCTGGATTGTAGCGAGCTAGAAATTTCTTCCTGTTATCCAGAAAGTCCAGAGAGCACAGCCACTGAGATAACTGGTACATTTTGGATGGAATGATAAAATCTTTAGAAATATGGAATTATATGCAACTTAGGACATGTGGAGAGAATTGATCTAAGGAGTTTGTGAGAATGAAAAACTTGGAGCTCTTGACCAGTGTCTGCACACTCAAAACTTCAAAGACCTTGGAAAAGCGTCACTTTATGGCCAGTACTATTAGTCTGCATAGGGTCTCCTAGTGCATCAGTAATGGGCAGAATGCAGAGTAACCTCCTGCCCTATGAAAATCACTACTTCAGAAGAATCAAGCCATATCTGCACTGGTAGGAAGGAATTTTTTAAAGACCATTTTCCCAGGAAATAGTCACATGTAGATGGTCAGAGTCAGACTCCTCCTCGTTTTGAGTGGGATGATCTTGAAAGCTGAACCTAAGGCCTTCCACTGTTTCACCAATGACCTTTCTTCATGCCTTGCCCTGCCTTCCCTCCCCTTCCTCCCTTCCTCCTCCTTCTCCCGACCTTCCCATTTTTTTTGGGGGGGGGGGCTTCACTGAAATGTTTTATTTTGAACCAAAGACTTCCAAGTTTCTTGATTGACATAAGATTAGGCTACATGAAATTGGTGATGTGGCAAGCATACTATAAACAACAACCAGTCTATACTGGAAAAATATGTCTCTGCTTAAATCATTTTCCAATGAGTTCAGATTTTTTTTTAAATCACCCTTAACTGACCTAAATTGGAAATAATGCATATTGGACTGGCTTCAAACTGGCTATGGAGCCGAGGACGACTATGAACTTCTGGTCCTCCAGACTCCAGTTTCCAAGAGCTAAGATGACAGCTATGAACCACCACACCCAGTTTAATGCCTTTCCTGGAAAAAGGACCCAGGGCTTCGTGCAAGCTAAGTGCAGCTACCCACTGAGCTATACAACCAGCCCTGGGAGGTTTTATTTATATTTTTTCCTGTATATAAAGTTGCAGTTGCCTTTATTTGCATTAAAACAGTTGAAGAGTTTATTGTTTCCCAAGCACACACTTTCCCATTAATTAATTTATTCATTCACTGTACATCCCCATAGCTCTCCCCACCCCGTTCCCCTCTCACATGGTCCCTCCTCCACCTCCCTTCCTTCCATCTCTAAGAATGAGGAGGTTCCCCCTGGGCACCAACCTACCCTGACACTTCAAGTCACTGCAGGTCTAGGCATATCTTCTCCTATATTACCCTAACTGGGCCCCAGTCAAGGTGGCCCAGTTAGGGTAATGGGTTCCACAGGCAGACAACAGATTCAATGTAAATCCTTGTTGCAGTTGTAGCAGGACCCACATGAAGACCAAGCTGCACATTTGGTACATATGTTCTGGGAGGGTGCAGGGGGGAAAGAGACTACATCTAGCCCAGGCTCACTCTTTGGCTGATGGTTCAGCTTCTGAGAGCCCCCAAGTGTCCAGGCCAGTTGACTCTGTTGGTCTTCTTGTGGAGTCCTTATCCTCTCTGGATTCCTCAATTCTTCCCCCAACTTTCCACAAGACTCCTTAAGCTCCACCTAATGTTTGGCTGTGAATCTTTACATCTGTTTCAGCCCACTGCTGTGAGGAGCCTCTCGGAGGACAGTTATGCTAGGCTCTGGTCTGTAAGCATAGCAGAGTCAGAGATTGGTTCTTGCCGGTGGGATGGGTGTCAAGTTGGGCCGGTTATTGGTTGGCCACTTCCTCAGTCTCTGCTCCATCTTTGTCCCTGCACTTCTTGTAGCAGGACAGACTTTGGGTGGAAGATTTTGTGGGTGGGTGGGTGTCCTTATCCCTCTACTGGGAGTCCTGCCTGGCTATAGCAGGTGGTTGCTTCAGGCTCCATATCCCCCAATGCTACCCCCCACAGCTGGAGTTACCCTCATAGATTCCACTGGGGCCTCCTTGAAGTCTGGTCTTTGGAACATCCTAGAGATGCCCCTCCACTGCTGATTCTCCCAGTTCTCTCTTCTCAGTTCTCCCTACACTTGATTCCCCACCTCCCATTTGCCTCCTTATCCGCCTCTTCCACCCACTTCCCTCCCTCCACCCACCTCCAATAACTATTTTAGTTCCCCTGCTGAGTGAGATTCAAACAACCTGCCCTGGGAGTTCTTAAGAGTTAATTTTTTCCCCCAAACTTTGAATTAATTCTATAAGTGAATGAACAAGTTACCAGTTCCTAAAAGAAAACAAGAAATACAAGATGCATCCAGGTTCTTGAGGCTGAGCTTGGCTGCTTAGGTCTTGGTGAGACTTGTGCTGAGCAAGCAGTTGGGAGTAGATGATGATGAAAAACCTTCAGAATTTCCAGGACAAACAGAAACTTGGTGAGAAACTTGCCAACCCAGTGGAGATTCATCTGGTTCAAATCCTCCCAGACATCTGATACTCTCAGAAATGTAGTAAACTGAAATCCAACCGAAGCTTCAGTAAGCATGGGAAAGTGAATTCTCTCCCAGAACTATGCCTTGCCTAAGAAAATAAAATTCTAGGGCTGAGACCAAGAGGCTACCCAATAATGACCGTGAGTTTGTTCAGGACTGACCTGTGAGTGGGGAGGTGCATCAAACGAGGGTGTGTTAGGGATTGACACACTGGCAGTGTATCCAGCGCAGGCTGGAGATTGTAAGAGCAGCCAGACTGAAGAGTTTCGGGGACAGCTTGGGTGGACCTGGGTTTGTTGCTTAAAGATTATGCTGCTTCCAAAAGGGCAGCGTATAATCAAGAACATGACCTCAAGAGGAGGTCTGTGGTCCTTGACAACCAAGAACTGTCAAAATAAGCCCAGAGAGAATAGGGCTTGTGGACTCCAAGGAAAGAGTTTTCATTCTATTTAGGCCAATGCTCATTCCTCACAGGGAGATGAGATAGAAGGATACAGAAGTAGACGAGGCAGAAACTCTATAGGCATAAGATGGGATTCTCCCTAAAACATCAATCAGAGGACAGTTTACCTTTCTAGCATGCAACTAAAGCTACTCTTGACTAATTTCCCCTCCCCAACACTTGAGTATGACTGCATAGAAATTATCTGAGTGTGATGGTTATTAGGAGGTAGAGAAATGTATTTCATACTTCTTTGCCTGGAATGGAATGCATCTGCAGCTTGGCCCAGGCATGGGAGTCCTAGGTTCCCATGTACACTGTTAGAAAGGGGGTGTTTAAGCAGCTCAAGTCAAGAGGAGCCACAGGTTGCTAGTCCCTCAGAGTACACTTCAGAGCTTCAACTGATCCACTAGGTCACCCAGACATTTGGGATGAAGGTAAAACATGGCTGCTACTTTCCAGGAATCATGTGTGGTTGCAAAGGTTGGAAGGACGACATAAGGCTTTAATGTATGTCTAGTTGCTTCATGGAAAAGGAAATAGAATGTATCCCCTCTGCAGCTGAGACTTGGGTACTCAACTATACTATGACAGCTTTGCCAGGATACCAAGGAAGACTACTGAGTTTATGTTTCAACTGCTCTATCTCCAGCACCGAGTCTTCTTCCTAACCCTCTGTGGGGCTTAATGACTCTGGAAGATTGGAAGATGGTGATGGTTGATGATGCTAATGGATCTAACAGAACTAGAGTCACTACCACTAGCTGCATACTGAGTGTTCTACAGAGAAAATTTAATAAGTCTTTCTTGACTCAACCAAATGCTAGTAGAACAGGGGCAGGAGTCTAGAAACCATCTCAGCATTTACTGTGAAAGGACTTAAGAAGTGGGAGAGAATTAAGTGCTGCCACTGAGTTTTATTAAGGCAAACCCACCATTTTTAAACTGTGAGACATCAGTTTTCGACAGCCAAGACTCAGGGGTAGAGCCCACATTTCTCCTTGCTCAGTACTACTGTTTCATCATACGCTCCACCCCCAAATTAGGCTGAAGGGAAGTAATAGCTGAACTATTAATAAAGTTCTTCTCAAATTAGTTGCAAAACAGTGACCTCATAGTCATTCTTGTCCTATCTTAAAAGTCTTCTCATATGTCCTGTGGTGCTACCTTGTAACATCAGTTTCAAAGCTGAGTGTTAAGATTGTATAGCCATACAGGCTGGAGTGAGAGATATCTCAGGAAGCAAAGTTCACTCTCTAGCACTGCATAGACCAGGCATAGTGGCACGTGCCTGTATTCTATGAGATAGAAGGACCTGGAGGTGATCCTCGGTTATATAATGCCCCCCCCCAAAAAAAACAACACAAGAAAAGTAACTAATAAAAAAAATGACACACAAAGCTTTTTATTTGATGAAGTTAAGTTAATCAATTCGGCACTTATACAAATTACAGTCTTTTAAGTGGTAAATAAGATCCTTTAGCAAATGAGCAGAATCCTTTTTAACAGATACATATATAATACTGTACTACATATATAATAGATGGTTTTATGGTTATATGCATTTTCCCATTTAGACTCTCAGTGAACCTAGCAAATTGGATTTCATTTTTGTGTAGTTTTGATAACCATACAAGATTCCCATTTGTCACAGAGTGGAGACTTAAAAGGAAAGCTAAGGTGATGCTGTTCTACCATTTAAAAGTTTTATGGCTCAGAACAAATTAGTTACACTCCTTGGCCTCAGGTTCTTCTTTGAAAAGCCATTTTTATAAGTACTTAGAGTGTGGTAAGGGAAGGCAGGGAAAGGGGATCTGAATTAATATTATATGTTGATTCCTGTAGTTACCTAAAGCAGTTCAGAATGCCAGGAAACAGTACATGCATATCGTTTTGGAAGATGTATATTGAATTGATATTTTAAATATAAATTTGTGGTTTAATGCACATAAATAATGAAACATATGGTAAAAATACATCTAAGACAATAGGGTTTAGAATCTAAACATCTGGGTCTAAGTTGTAGGTCCTAGTTTGCATACTCTTGGGAGAGATCCTTAACTAAATTTTCCGTCTTCAAATTGAGCAGAGAAATTCATGTCCTTGGAGTCTTGGTGAGGATCAAGCAACGACTTAAGCCAGTGGATGTAGACAGTGCCTAGGAGCACCAAATACTAAGAACCATCTAGAATATTGCTGATCAGTCAGGAGGAGTTGATCCTTACTTTCCATGACTCTCACTGAGCAACAGCAGCCCGAGGCTGTGTAGTATGCCTGGTCCTGCGTCTCTCTGCTGTGTGGCATCAGCACAGGGACCTTGCACTTCTCTAGGGTCTTGGCTGGGATGGAGCTGCAAAAATGACGTCACTGCTGCCAGGTGTCTTAGTCGGAGGCTACAAGGCTGCAGCTGGCTGTCGCACTCTTGCACGATGTCTCCAGGTTCCAAATCAGTAAAAGGAGAGCCCGCTCTCCAGGTTGACACTTTTTGGGTCTACAGTTCCTCAGAGAAGGCCATGGCTTCTGAACTGTTCTTTACTTTAGACAAGTCCTTCTGTTTTACAAAACATGTCTGAGGTGCTTCCATCTTGACTTTTGGACTCAGTTCATTTAAGTAACAGTAAAAAGGAAACCAAGTCACATGTTACTGAACTGTTAGAGTGGGGAGGGGACCAATCCAAGTCCTGCCCTGAGGGGTTTGCATCGAAGGCAGACATCAGACGGAATGCTAGTAGACACAGACATAGGGTTCCTGTGAATAGTGCCAGGAAGGAAACAAGAAAAGCAGCGTTAGAGAGCAAGTCCGCTGACAAATGTGGGAAGGGAAAACCGCCCAAGGAGGCACATTTAGCATCGTTGAAATGGATGGGGAAGGCTGACTTTTGGAAAGAAGTGAGCAGTAGAGTCATAGACAAAATGAAGTAACAAAGACCCTAAGTAGAAGAGGATGAGAGCATGACACAGGCCAGTGAGGCTGGAGACCAAGGGACCGTTGGCAGTGCAGGGCAGAGTCCTAAAATACACAAGGTCAGGGTGATCTCTTGTGATGTTTGCTTTTGAATTTTGAATGTTTGACACTAGTTGATGAACAATTAAGTGGGGGAAGAAACATTCCCTCCTTTGGTAATGGTCACTATCTTAGTTAGGGTTTTACTGCTGTGAACAGACACCATGACCAAGGCAACCCTTATAAAGACAACATTAAATTGGGGCTGGCTTACAGGTTCAGAGGTTCAGTCCATTATCATCAAGGTGGGAGCATGGCAGCATCCAGGCAGGCATGGTCAGAAGAAGCTGAGAGTTGTATATCTTCATCTGGAGGCTGCTAGAATACTGACTTTCAGTCAGCTAAGACGAGTGTATTAAATAAAGCCCACGCCCACAGTGACACACCTACTCTAACAAGGCCACACCTCCTAACAGCACCACTCCCTGGCTGAAGCATGTACAAACCATCACAGTCACATTGGTTATCCTGAGCAAACTTAGAACGAGTTATTTACCTTTGCTTAGGCTTCAAGACTAGTTATTGACAGTATGTAAACTAAGAGGTTGCGTTGTGTTGCTTTAAAGTGTCTTTTGAAATCACTTACTTTCAGTGGGCCCTAATTGGACATAGCCTGCTCTCAAGTAAATATGATTATCTCTTCAAATATCTGGAATACCACCAGAACTAAGGCATCATATTTTAAGATACTATGTATTGCAATGAGGATTTATTAAGATATATGTTAAGCTCACAGATGTGGGTGCCATAAACCATGATTTCCAATTTAATCTCCAAACTATGCAGCTTGGTAGCCCAACCCCAACCTCTCAATGATAATGCCATAGTCATTCTTTCTCTTCCCTTCAGGGTGGTCTCAGACCCTACCTTCATCTCCTCTTCATTCTGTGCTCTCTTTCTTCAAGGTCTTTTTACATAATATGTTCTTAGTCCCTTTCTTCAGGATTTAGTAACACACACATATGTATATATGCACATACATACATATATACATACACACAATACACATATATGTATTATATTGTATATACACATATATATCCATACATGCAATACATATATATTCCTCATCAATTATCTCTTTAAGACACACATATATGTATACATGCATACAGTACATATATATAAATATATATTCCCCCAATTATATCTTTCTGTGAAATATAAAGGGACATTTGAATATTTGCTGTTTCCTTTGGTGTTAATGTTTCTCTGCATGGTTGGTTACCTGAGCAATATGATAGAACTTGTCATTTATGACAGAGCTATGGAGTTAGTTCACAGAGTCCAGACAGTGAAGCCAAGACTGTCAGCTCTTAGTAGACTTAGCTAGAACCTTTGTATGTCATCTCATCAGCCTCATAAGCCTCACACACCTTCTGAGTATCTCTGAGTAAGGTTAGGGTGGATGTACTTGGACACGCTCTGACTTTGTCATTCAGTGATTCAGTGTTGTGCTTTGCAATAGTGATAACCTTTCAGTCAGCCGGACTGTAGATAATACTGAAATGATTTGCATAGTTTGAGAGTACTGGGGACAGACGGTGGCTATTCTGTTCTGCAGGTTGAAGTCGATCCTGTCACCACATTCCCTCTGAAAGGCTTGACCCCCCTCACGGAGTATTCCATTGCCATTTTTTCCATCTACGAGGAGGGGCAGTCTTTGCCTCTCGTTGGAGAGTTTACCACAGGTAAGCCTTATTCTGGATTGAAAGAATTTAGGAAGCAACTAATTGTGTTGAATTTAGTGAACCTGCAGCAACCTCCTCAACTGTAACTTTGAATCCATATTAATTTTTAAGATATTACTAACACACAATTAAATATCTAAAATGTGCCGGCTAATTATTTTTTTATCAAAATAAAGAAAAGAGAGAAAATACCATCTCACTTTAAAAGGTTAATTTCCCTACACCCATGCACATATGGGAAGCATGAATTTGACTCCTGTGGGTTAAAAAAAGGACATAAAGTAAGAAGGAGGATGTGGTGGGGGAGTCAAGGAGGATCTGAAGTGAGGAATGGTTGTGAGAAAAATATACTGTGTTCATTTATGAAATTTCTGAACAATAAAAATGTACAAAAAAACACAGATGCTGTTGTCTATTTAACCCCTCCCCTTTCTTATTTTTTATTGTAAAAGTTTTGCCCTCTTCTTTCACTCATGTATGTGTGGGTGCATTAGGCGGAATTCCAAAATGACTGATATCAGACAGTTTTCTGCCAATGGGAATGATATTTTTAGTACTAATTAACTTAATGCATTATGATATAGCAGCATTATTTTTTATTGGATACATTCTTTATTTACATTTTAAATGTTATTCCCTTTCCAAATCACCCCCCAACCCCCGTCCCGGGTAGTCCCTATCTCATCCTCCCTCCCCCTACTTCTATGAGGGTGTTCCTTCACTCACCCCTCCCGCCTCCCTGGCCTCCATTCCCCCACACTGGGGCATCTATAGAGCCTTCACAGGACCAATGACCTCTCCTCCCATTGATGCCTGACAAAGCAATCCTCTGCTAAAGCAGTATTATATAACAGGGCCCAAAACTTAACATAGCAAGGACTGATTGAAATACCGAGGCAAGCACTCTATGGCCGACTTATCTTCCCAACTCCATTTTTATTTTTTATACTTTATGAAAATGGCCCAATATCAACAATGTAAGAGTTCTGGAGTTACTGGAAACATTTTCGAGAACGTTGTTTCTGTGGTTTCCCTAATTTATGCTGTTGGAAGGTACTGGAAACAGACATTAAAGTCATACCGGATGGATGGAGGGTGGTTCCCATTCTTTTCACTGCTCTCCAAAACCAAGAGCTCCCTTGGTCTTGCCATCCCACGGCCCCGCCAGGAGCTGCTTGGGCTTAGTTTCTTGCCTTCTCATTTCTCAAACTCAATCTCCTCCATGGCTCACAGAGGAAGTTCCCGCCCAGCAGTACTTGGAAATCGATGAGGTGAGGACAGACAGTTTTCGAGTGACCTGGCATCCGCTCTCGGCTGAGGAGGGCCAGCACAAGCTGATGTGGATACCGGTCTATGGCGGGAAGACCCAGGAGGTGAGTTGACTGAGCAGCAGTGAAATCCCAAACATGTTCCCCGGAAGTGAGTCCCTACTGCCGGACCCAGGTTGGTCTTCCTTTTAAATGGAGGAGAAGTTCAGGAGTAGCAGCTTGCAGGGCACAGCATTTGCATTTCAAACGCATCAAATAATGCTATGGGATGGATGTATTGTTACCAGGGCTTCAGTTTTACAGCTCAGATTCCTCAGCCCTCACAAATAACAGCCAATAAAACTTCACAATGCTGCTTTTACAACATTAATAGTATATTTGTTGAGGGAAGTGAAAACAATAGGGTCTGTAATTTGATTTTAAATTATTTCAGGTTTCCTCTGTTTTATTCAGTTCGTTCTTGCTTGCATACAGATTTTTCCTTGGTAGTTTTCTATTTAACTCCCCTTTTTCTTCTTTAAAAAAAAATATTTCTTTTACTTTTGAGATTATAACTACGCACTTTGCCTTTCTCTTCAGTCCACCCCTCCCCCAATGCTCCATAAACCTCTCCCTGATCTCTTTCAAAGTTAAGGACTCTTTTTTCATTAATGGTCATTACACCCCTATATGTATATGCTTATACAGTGTACCTAAGGCTCAGGAATCACTGCCTGAGAGGGCACAGAAAAATCTTGAGAATCTAAGGATCAGGGAGTTTGCTGTGAGATTGTTTCTCCTATTAATGTTAGAAGCTACACCCACAAAGATTCACCAACACTGCTGCCGAAATATGAGCTGAACAAGGAAGATAATAATAGACATGCCCAAGTGGACAGGGTAATGACCACAAGGCCTCAGCTCTACAGTTTGGGAGAAATAGTCTTCTGGGAAGAGCACACCAATTTGTTTTCCAATACCAAATGGTCAATCTCCCCCCACTCCCACCCCCACCCCCTATCTCCTTTTAAAGCAACCCTATTACTAAGCACCAAATGCTTTTCAGGTTGCCCTCAAAGAAGAGCAGGACTCCTATGTTGTTGAAGGCCTGGATCCTGGAACTGAGTATGAAGTCTCACTGTTAGCTGTGCTTGATGACGGGAGCGAGAGTGAGGTGGTGACCGCGGTGGGGACCACGCGTAAGTCCTGGGGTGTGGACTTAAGTCTTCCATTTGAGCTTCAGGGTCCTCCGTGCCCACACACAGCCTGTCTTTCCCCATTCAGCCTCAACTTTTCTTTGTTGCTCCGGGATTTTTCTTTTCTTCTAGTCGATGACTTTCATGTGTGAAGGAAGCATCGTCATTTCTCAGACTACCCTTACACCAAAGGCACTGAGCATCTCTGCCTTGTTCATAATTTTATTCTCAAGCATTGGACACCACATTTGGCCTATCTTCATTGTACCATAACCACACTCAAAGTGGAAAGGTAGATGAAGAGATGGTAGGTGGATATAATCATAAATGATTAAATTGGAAAATAAGCTAGATACTAATGTTTCTTGAATTTTCCAAGCTGCTCTTGGTTATAAGAACTTTTTGCAAAATTGACTCACTGATTGATATTCCCTTGTTTTTTGAAACCATATATCAATTATATCCTTTCTTAAAAATGAATTATTAACCATATATTAAGTTCTCTTAAGTGGCATTCAGAAGATTTATTGGCCAGTTGGGAGATCCTTACGTTATAAACTGAAGAGAGAGCATGGTCCTACACAGGGGAATCCAAATGAGCCCTGTTAGTTCTGTCAGAAGCCCCAGAGCTGGGCTCACCCTTCTGAATTGGACAGAAGTGAGATAGAGAGGCTGGGCCTAGTCCCTCCATGTCTTCAGTTGGTGGGGAAAGACTACCTGTTAAGGAGGCCATGGCTTCAGAGGAGGCAATTCCCTAAGCTAGGAGACATTGGCAGTCAGTATTTGTGGACCTTCTAGATGGGTGTGCTCATTTGCATGTGAATATGGCACATCAGGTACCCCCTCCATTCTAGTACCTGCCCATGGAAGATTCAGGATACAGAAGAAACACTACCTGTTGGAGTACATTGCCCTCTTGGGTGGTCTTTTTTTGGGTAACCCTTTTACAACTTGGTCTGCAATTTAGTTTTAATTATCATGGTTATGTCCATATTAAAAAAAACATAATTGTGAGGTTGCATAATTTTGTAAAAGTCATTCAGGCGCTCTGATGAGACACTAGTGCCTTTCCAGTTCATCTTCCTTATTCATTGAAACAGTGTATAAATCTGCCTTACAGCTTACCTGTTCTTCCTTGCACACCATAGTCAGTTGTTAAGAAACAAAGATAACATCAGTGTAATTTCCTTCATAAGTTATACAATGCTTTATGCAAATGTATAGAATATTGTCTTTACATAATTTGAAAGCAACGAATTTTCTTTCAGTTGATGATTTTTGGACTGAAGCACCCACAACCCTAGAGCCTACCAGCCCTGTGACTTCAGGTGAGGACACTCAGGGGTCTGTTTATCCTCAACATGTTTGATTTAAACAGAAGTTATGTTTGCTAGTTTCATTTAACTTTTATTTAGTTATTAATTAGGAAAGAGATGTCCTTTCCTTGCTTTCTCACAAACAGCTTACATATCACCAACCTCTGAACTTTATATCTTTTCTTCTGCCGTGTACCACTTGGTCTCCTAGTTCACCATCACTAAAGCTCTCCACCTTTCTTACTTTCATCTGGTTTCCCATTCACTTTTCTGAGGCGGGTAACATAGTACCACCCACAGAGGTCTTTGTCCCAGTCACTCTCTGTGGAGAATTGATTATTCACGACTCTTCCTTTCATTTCTGTTGGGACCTGAGACTTGACTTATGCAGTGTTAATCCCTCACAAGTAGTTTCCCTTCTCATCTTAGCTTTTCTCTTTATCTTAGCGCCTCCCAACTAGTCGTCTGAGTTAATTTACACATTCCCTATCTAAAAACACGACCGACCACAGCCCTTCATTACCCAGTCACCAGCTCATTCATGTGTCTATCTTTCTGCTAATCTTTATTTGGGCTTTCTTTATTGAACACACAAGTTCTCCCTTGATAGTTCCTCTTTTTCTGTCTTGGCACCAGAGTTCTGGGATTCTGCCTTGACCTGAGAATTTCCCACAATTCCCCTTGTCTTGTAGTATAGCAGAGTTATACCAGTTAAGCCTCCTAGCTACCTGATGCTGTGTTTATAATGTTTCTCAAGACTTGGCGCATGTGTCAAGATCTATACACTGTGACATTTAAGACAGGTTCAGTGAATGTTCTCATGAGGGAGGTGGATGAGGAGAATGGAAATGTAGAGTGGGCAAGAGGGAAATCAGTATAGGAATAAAAAAAATGGAATATGTGAGGGAAAAGACGCCTTGGCAAAAGGAGAGGAATCTTCTAATGAACACAGGTGAAGAAATTTGGGCAAATATCTCAGAAAAGATAGCTTGTGTGGGCTGGAAAGATGAAGGCAGCCTGAGTTGGGGAACTGTTCTTGGGTGAGTAGTGTTAAGTCTGGCCTGGGAGGAGGTAGGTGGGTGCTGCTGGATGCTGCCTCACACACGGAGAGTGACAAGATCTGGTATCCACTGCCCATTTCAATAAGGGGGAAGAGCATGAGATCCTAAGGACCATGCTCCCTTTTGAGTTTAGTCCAGTGGGTTTTCTTCAGTTCTCTGTCAGCAGGAGAACAAGGATCTCCTGCTTTACATGAATATCTATCATAGGGTTGCACTGAATGGTGTTGGATGCTACTCCGTAGATGGTACCTGTGTTCTCATTTTGGGATATGCTGGGCTACAAGTTCTTTAATATGTGGTTCTATTTATTCCAGTTCTCCAGACAGGAATCAGAAACCTGGTTGTAGATGATGAAACTGCTACTAGCCTGCGGGTCACATGGGACATTTCTGACAGCAATGTGGAGCAGTTTAGGGTGACCTACCTGACAGCCCAAGGGGACCCTATGGAAGAAGTGGTAGGAACGGTCTGTATAACTCCTGCTGACCAGGAGTCCCACAGCCTTTTTTGGTGGAGCTATCACGGCTGTTTGGGGAGATGAGCAAAAGCTGTCCTGCTCATTGCCTGATGACTTGTGTCTGCAGAAACTAACATTCTTGCTCAATTCAACTTCCACTGTTGGTTGCCATGTCCTTTCTAGCCCAAAAATCTGCCCCCTACAGATCCCTTCAAGTCTCTGCAGCTTTTTTCTGTTATTTTTCTGCTTTTGCTGTGATACACATCTGTTGACCAAAATAGGGTTTGGATAGAGTCTTTAGGCCAGACATTGAAGCATATGCCTATAGTTCATAGGGAGGCCGATGTAAGAAGTTCATGAAGCCTAGGGGTTGGAGAGCAGTTGGCAACACAGCTAGACCCTATTTCAAAAGCAAACCAAATCAAGATAAGACAAAAAACCCATTACACACGTGTATTTGTACACATGTATGTGGATGCATATGTAAAAGTTCAAGGCAAATGTTAAACTTGTTTTGCTCTTGGGAGTCTACTATAAGGCTTTTAAGCAAAGCACACATGAGGGGTCTAACAGATATATTTTTCACTCATTTTAATAATAATTTATTATTACTTAACAAATAATTATTATAACACACAAACCATATAGTTATTAATTACTAATAATTAATGATTGATTAATAATTATTAGTAACAAATCAATTCATTTTAAGTATATTTATAACTATTTCTCCCTTATTCTTATCCTTATTTTATTTTTTATTTTTTGTTTCTTTTTTCATTTTATTTACTTTTTTTTATTGGCTATTTTCTTTATTTACATTTCAAGTGTTATCTCCTTACCTGTTCTTCCCCCACCCCCATTCCCAATAAACCCCTATCCCATCCCCCCCTCCCCTGCTTCTACGAGGGTGTTTCTCCACCCACCCACCCACCCCACTCCTGCCTCCCCACCCTCAATTCTCCTACACTGGGGCATCTATCGAGCCTTCATAGGACCAAGGACCGCTCCTCCCATTGATGCCTGACAGGGCTGTCCTTTGCTACATATGCAGCTGGAGCCATGTGTACTCCTTGGCTGATGGCTTAGTCCCTGGGCACTCTGTACAGTCTGGTTGATTGATATTGTTTTTCTTCCTATGGGGTTGCAAACCTCTTCAGCTCCTCCAGTCCTCCTTCTTAATCATGGGTGTCTCTTCTCAATGTTTTGTGATACATTTTTTAAAAAGTTGTTTTATGTACTTTTCTATGTAGCAAACCTAGTACATTCTTAATCAATTCTCAATTTATATCTATTGTCCCCTTTGGAATTGTTTCTTTTTTTTTTTCCTAGTTCTTATATATTTATTGCACATAGAAAATCAAATCTGTTGGTTTAATCATCAAACTTAGTATGTTTGGAATTGTTTCTTATACATGTGCCCAGAAAAATGAGAGCGCTCCAGTTTCTGTCCAGAGGCCGCTTGACTCCTTGCACACAGATAGGCTTTATTTGTTACTGTGATATATCATTACTGAATTTGTTTCTTTTGCTGTGTCATTTTTAATACACTAGGGAGGAATTCTTGAAAACTCATCATTGCTCATTAATAACGTTGCCCCAACCCCTTTTAGGTTACAAAGGAAATCATTTATTTGAGCTCAAAATTATATTTCCAGGTGATGGAAGAAACATTACAGGGCACAGTGGTGTCCTCCAGGACCCTGCAGATCGTGACTAGCCTGCAGGTTCACGCCATTGATCTGGGAGTGTTTTTAGAAAGTTAATGGGTACCCAGATGATTTGGATTATATGGTGATTTCACTTTGACAATAAATACATTCCAAATGATTCATGATTGGCAAACTTAAAAAGATTATAATTAGGCATGCCAATTAAATATGTAATTTGGGATTTTATTTTCCCTATTATTACCCCGCTAGTATGATTTGGTTGCTAAAAATAAGAACCTGCAGAAATTTCCCAGCGTGAAATACTTTGCTTTTTGTTTTCAAAAACCACACTTAGCTCCTTGGTGCTAATTCCTGCTGATTTCGAAAAAGTAACAATTTAATCACACACGTGCACCTGTAAGTTATGCATAGCAAAATAATAATGATATTTAATTTGGGTGACTTCTAGATTGGGTTCCTTTCAGGAGTTTCTTTTATTTAGCACTATTTATATCTGAAACACTTGGACACCTAAATGAAGCAAACAAGATCAAAAGTCTTAGTCTGCCCAGCTAAACAGAGCTTTAAGGAAAAATGAAAACTATTGATAAGTTTACTGTGCAGCGGAGTGTTGGTTTTCCTCCACATAAAAGAAATTCTAGTGGGAGTCCTCAACTTCCAAGCCCCTTTAGTGAATTCTAATTAAATTAGACTTGTGCATGTAACTTACAGGCACTTCATTAATGTAAAGACTGGTCTGAGGATTGAGAATCTGTAAATGTATTTTATCAAAGGCTACTGCTGTAGAAATGCAATGATGTATTATTTTAATTCTTCAGCTAATTAAATAAGTGTGTGATATATATCACACACTTATTTAATTAGCTGAAGAATATATATATATATATATATATATATATATATATATATATATATATGGAGAGAGACAGCTTGACTTCTGGTAGCTTCCTCTGAAATTCACCTCATCTTTGGAGACAGGATCTCTCATTGAATCTGCAGCCTGACATTCTGTTAGACTGGGTAGCATGTAAGTTTCCAGGATCTGCCAGTCTCCACTTCCCTAATGCTGGGTTATAGGCATGTGCTGCCACGCCCAGATTTTTATATGATTGTGGGGATCTGAAGTCCTTATGTGTAGGCTGTGAGTGCCCACTGAGACATCTCCTCATCCTGCCTTATGAGTGAGATAGGAAGAAAGTAAGGTGTGCCTGAGTTTAGGACAGTGAGATGCAGGTCAAGGGCAAAGTCAAAAGACCTTGAAACCGTGTGGATGAAATGTTATCTTAAAATGACGTTCTCTGAGGTCAAGAGATAGTTTAGACAATGAAGTGCTTGCCTTGAAAGGATGAGGAATGAGTTACATTATCAAACCGTATTTAAAAAAATCACACTGGGTGTGGTGGCGCTTCTGTAATCACAGCCCTGGGGCAAGGGAAGGCGGAGATAGGTGGATCTCTGGGCTTGCTGGCTAGCTATCCTAAACTACTCAATAAATAACAGCTCACAGAGAGACCCTATCTCAAAAACCAAAAGATATGCCTGAGGAATGACACTCATGATTGTCCTCTGACCATTACACCCACATGCACATATTGCATGTGCATCCACACACATATGTACCTGCACACCTATGACTGTGCACGGAAACACACACACACACACACACACACACACACACACACGATGCTTGCCCAGGAAAGATGGATGGTTAACCCATACTATGAAAACAGAGAAGAAAATGTGTCCTGATCTTAGACATATTTTCTCTTACCATTGGCCCAAGTTTTCTCTTCACTGTTACAGCTGATTGCATTTGCGTGGGCAAAGGATGAGATAGGACTCAAGTTGGAGAACTGTACACCCACATAGTATTGTAAACCAAAAGGAAACAAGAAGAACTAAATTTACCAGCTAGGGTAGGTGAATTACTTCTGTACTTTAAGGCATAACGAATCTACCAAAGCTCAAAGGAAAAAGAACGAACTGTAACATATAAGAATGGCAGTCAATATTTCATAAGGATCGGCTTGCACGATGGTTCACGCAGTGCCAAAGACAACAACCTCAGCTTTATTGTCAGAGCAGGGATGCCTCTGATACTTGTAAAAGGCTGCTTGGGATTCTAGCATCCTATAGCCTGTTAACTGCAGACTGAATACTGGCTGGTGAACCTCATCTCAAGAGTGGCTACTTAAAGTGTGTCTTAGTCTCCTGCAGGGTGAGTCGTTAAGTTTTGGAAAGCTTGTCAGTCATTTAACATTCCTGCAACAATCACATTTCTATAGGTTTAGCTTTACTGTGTTTGATAAAAGTATTGGGTGACAGTGGATTGGAATTAAAGTAATGCCACAAACCCAACCCCGAGCTATTCTTCATGGCCATATGAAAACTGTGGTCTAAAGATGGAATTTTGCAAGATGGAACACAGCAAAGTGTATGAACTCTAGTTTCTTCTACAAATCACAGACAGCCCTCACAGGGTGAGACAGAAAAGTTACATATCTGAAAAAAATTAAAAACACAAGGCTCCCTAGTGGAATTTGCATTGCATTTAATCACTAACATCTTTCACAGAGTTGTCTTAAAAATGAAAGGCACCATCTGCAATGACTGAAGCATCTGTATTTTAAGTAGGAGGTTCTATTAATATATATAATTTGACTCTCCTTTAGTTAAACAAGTAGAGAACAAACAGAATGAAATTTACATACCCCAGAGGGAATTTCCATTTTTCTCTTTGGAATGAATATGAGGGTGAAAAAAAAAGGTTTGCTCTGTGTACTTGTATGACACGAACCCTGAAAGCTTAAGCAGGCCCTAGATCAGATCTCTGGGGTTTCAATATGGCCACTGTACTGAGCCCTGTGGGTCTGTTTCCACATCTATAAAGTGCGACATCATTGCCTTAAAGGGCTATGGTGACGATGAAGCGACTTACTGGATTTAGATTCTTCTAGTAGCACATGGCACAAAACATTTGGCACTTAAGGAGGGCTGTTGTTATAAACCACAACAACTACTTTCTGGCAAGCAGTGGGCATCCTCTAGAGTAGTCACACTGCTTTACAGTATTCCACAGGCTAAATTCGATCAGCATCAAGGCCATATGCTACTCTGTGTGAGACCTGACCTTATTTAAAGAGCATCTACATGGGTGGTGCGCTAGACAGCTTGGAATGAAAGCCTGGGCTTTGCTCCAGCATTCTGTTGAAGAGAGACACTCCTAAGGATGCTACCCTGACGGGGCAATGCAAGTCAGGGCATCCACAGCTGCCTTGCAGCCAGAGTTAACTAACTTACTCTAGATTAAAACAGAGCTGCTATTTTTATAACTGTCTACCCAAGATCCTGTGTGATGCAACCTGTACACTCCAGTGTTCCTTTCCTTGATTAGCAGAACTATGGTTGTCTAATTCAGGCTTTCCTTATACCCAAGACAATGGCATGTCAAAGCTTAGCTGTATCATAGCAATAACTACTTCTGGGTTCACCAATAGGTTTTCTAGGACTTATTCTATGATGGATGTGTTCCTTCCTTCTGTCAGAAGGAGAAAGTATGGCTTCAGTCTGCTGGCATCTCACCCAGTTGTGGAATGGAAAACTTTTCTGGTCTTATGACTCTTTTAAGCCCCCTTGGATCAATTTGTACATCCTTACATTTTTTTCCCAGTGATTATTAAGTTCCCACCAGCTCAGAGAAGTGCCAGCATTTAACTTCTAGGGCACAGGCCCAGTATTTCATAGTGAACACGCAGTCCAGAATATTCTCTTAGAAACACCAGAATTGTACTGTGTGCCACGTGGCACAGTACACACCAGCTGGTGCAGGGTCCCCGTGCCTCTGGATTTCTTTTTTTCTGGCAGTTTTAGTGACAGAGGGTTAGCAGATCCAGATGGAGGAAGACATCTTTTTCCAGATGTATGAAAGCTGCAGCAATTTTTGAGTGTTGCTATTAAATATGTTTCAGCTAAAAAAAAAGGCTCATGATGCTTTATTCTGTTGCTCTTGGATAGCACCCATCCTTTCTAACTGAGAAAATAAAATTTTGAGGTCAGGTTGTCACTGAGGAAGGAAAATAGGGGAGGCTGGATTTGCAGGAGGATACTCAAGTCATTTCAGAACAGATAAGCAGCAGTCTGGGTTGGAGAATGAACTCTTGAAACACAAACACCTACTGGCTTGGCAGATGGTCATTCTGTCTTCTCCAGGAAGGCTGAGAAGATATCGAGAAGAGATGTTAATCCTACTTGGTGCTTATAAACTAAAGTTTCCGTGAGGGACATGGCAGGGAGAGATGCTTTTGCACAAGTGCCTTTCCTTTCTCTAGCTCACTTCTGATGCTTTCAAAATGTCTCTAGTCACACTTCTTCAAGAGGCCAGTGGGAGTAGGAGTCTCACACAGGCATCGTGTTTGCCTTTCTGCTCAGGTTATGGTGCCTGGAGTGCAGAACAGTCTCCTTCTGAAGACTCTACTTCCAGACACTGAGTACAAAGTCACGGTGACTCCTATCTACACTGTCGGAGAAGGCGTCAGCGTCTCTGCTCCTGGGAAGACTTGTAAGTGAATCTTTGTCTCCTCTGACGCTAGTTGACCCATCACCTATGATGGGTAAAGTATAGTGCAATGATTAGGTCCTGAAAATCTGCCAGAGTTTGTGTATGGGTGTGGAGCAATGTACAGTGCAATGTGGGCAAGCTGCTTAGCATCGGGGAGGGGGGGGGGCTACAGTTTTATTCTCTGTGAAAGGGGAAGCACAGAGCATAGCTGATGCTTCAGATTCACCTCGTGATGCATCACACGTCCTTGGATTTGCCAAGGTGGAACCTCATGGCCTCTACCTTTCTCCACATTTCATGGGTCTGCAACAATCTGAGACTCTCTTCTTCTTCTTCTTCTTCTTCTTCTTCTTCTTCTTCTTCTTCTTCTTCTTCTTCTTCTTCTTCTTCTTCTTTTCTTCTTCCTCCTCCTCCTCTCCTCCTCCTCCCTCCTCCTCCTGTTCTGCTTCTTTGTTTTTCTTCTCTTTTCCTTTCAAAGGCCTACTTTTATGTTTTAAAATAAGCAGATAGCAAATGTGCTTCCTTTTTATTACAGTTTTGTGAGTTTTAGCACATGTATGGGTTCACGTAATCATCACCACTAGAGTAGAAAGTAGAAAGCAATGATATCTCCCCAAACCTCTCTTCATGTTAGCAATACCCTTCATAGTATTGTCTGGCTCACATTCCTAACCCCTGCAACCCCTGTTGCTTCGTTAGTTAGCCTTTTGATGTTGTTGTAACACACGAATTGAGACAATCAGTTAAAAACAGGGAAGGTCCATCCTAAAGTTTGTCCTGCTTGCAGAGTGTTCTGGGACCAGAGCTTTGCATAATTGTCATTAGAGAGACCAGAGAGATCTCATCCAACAACTAATGGGTGCAAATGCAGAGTCCCACACCAGACAAGGTGGAGCTCAGGGAGTCCTGTAGAGGAGGGGGAAGAAGAAGACATATGTTATGTCTGAGTAGCTTGGTGTTCTTGTGGGATTCCTAACAGTGGGAGCAGAAGGCTGTCTCTTACTCTTTTGTCTATTTGTCAGATCTTGGTCTGTCTACTCAATTGCCTTGTCCAGCCTTGATGTAATGGTATATGCCTGGTCTTATTATAGTTTGTCATGCTATGTTTGGTTGATGTCACTTGGAGGCCTGGTATTGCCTGAGGGGAGGCAAATGGGTGTGAATCAGGTTGGAAGAGGAGGTGGGAGAGACTTGTGAGAGAGGAGGTAGGAAAAACTGTAGTTGGAATGTAATATATAAAAGAAGAACAAAATTTTTCTTCCATGGTTTCAGAAGTTCTGAGTCTTGGGAGTCTGGCTATATACTCCACTTTTGTATGCCAACCTCCAACAATACTATGTGGTCCCAAGGAGGCGTACTAAAACATTTAAGATGCATTGGCTATTGTTAAATGAGGTCATCATACTTAAGTCTTAATTGTCTTTTTTTTGCTACTATTAATGTCTATTCTTACATAAAGACAACCCTAGAATTTAGTGGTGATAAGAACACTTCTAACAGTGACTATACTCTGTTTTCTGACATGGTGGGTCAGGAAATGAGGGCTTGGCAGATGTTCTGCCCCATGTAAGGGATACAAATTATCATTACCTGTTGGTATTCACATTGTGACTGGGTTGGTCTGAAAGCTCCAAGTCAATTTTACTCCATGCCTGTTATCTTGGTGAGGATAGCTACAAGGTGCAGTTGACCCTCCTCTTACCTCAGAGGCTCTCCATATTTATCACTTGGGGATCCTGCACTACAAGAGAAGGATTTCCAAGAGCTGCCACGGCTACACAGTCTGTGTTTAACATGCCAGAGAATCCATCCAGATTCAAACAGAGACTGATGGCTTCCAGTTTCTAATGGAAAGAGGGCATAAAAAAAATCTGTGACCATTTTAATCTGCCATAATTGACAAATAGTTACATAGGATCAAGTCTAGAGTAGTGTCAATAAGTTATTATTATCATCATCATCATCATATTTGTGGGTTTTCACGTAAGTCTAAATAAAGAAGGAAGTAGATTTTTTTTTTGAGGGGAAAAAGCATTTTTTTCATGGTTCCCAAAATATCCGTTTTTTTTTTCCCTGCCAAATTAAGAATAGCTGGAAAAGACCTATCTGCTGAACAGCCATAGTTCTGAAGGTCAGATCTAGAAAACAGATAAGATATGTATAATTCATGCTTTCCTGTTTGAATTCCATTGCAGTGTGAAGGTTAGAGGGAGGAGTTGCCGTGGGTACAGCTGCCCAGGTGCCCCAACCACAGTCTTCTGACTGGGGTAAAAGAGCTCCCTATTTGAACTGTTCATCTGCCTTTAAATTATAATGATGCAGGGAACACACATTGGGAGGCCCAAAAGGAGTGGGAAGAGGGAGTTGGACGTGGGTGTAATCAAGATACATTGCACACATGTATAATGTTGTCAGAAAATAAAGACACTTAAGTATACAGTGATCAGGAGGTAGAAGAGAGAGAGTATCTCACGAAGCAGACTCTCACCACCAGTGATAATCGCCAGTCACGTTGTGCGAGTAGCATCCTCGATATGGATAGAAATGTGCGTTGTGATACATGTGGAGCACGTTGTTGTTGCAAAGCTAGAGGTTTTTAATAAGCATCATTCAATTTTACTTTTGGTTAAAATTGATTGAAAAGAGAACCATCATACTTTGAATGAATCTCTGGATTTCAGATAAAACTCACTCATCACAAGAGCAACTTTTTACATTTGTATGTTTAAAACACTCACCAACCCCACTATGAACTTTATTGATGTTTTATTTGCAAATGTGTTTAGCTCTGTGGGGAAATAACCAAAAGGAAGCTATACTGAACCTCTTATCTTCCCTTTTCTGTCTGCACAGTGCCGTCCTCTGGTCCTCAGAACTTAAGGGTCTCAGAAGAATGGTACAACCGGTTGCGCATTACATGGGACCCACCCTCTGGTCCCGTGAAGGGCTATAGGATTGTCTACAAACCTGTGAGTGGTAAGTCCTTCTCAGAACCCAAAATTCCGAAACTTTTATTTTATATCTGTGTACACACACACACACACACACACACACACATGAGTGTGCACAAGTGCATAAACACACACACATTTCTTTGTCAGACATGCAAATGGAGATCAGAGAACAGCTTAGAAGAGTCAGTTCTCTCCTCCCATCATGTGGGTTCCAGGTGTCAAACTCAAGTGGCCAGGCTTGACAGCAAATCTGTGGCGCCATCTCACTGATGCCAAGCATATTTTAAGGTCATTTCTGGCATTGTTTCTGTCAGTGTTAGGCTTTATATATTAAACCACTAACATGTAACATCATTATTAATATAAATCATCAAAATATGACAATTCTAAAAGGATATATTCAATAGGGAAATCGTCCAAGGCTAGTGGCATATTCCCAAGAACAGATTAATAAATCTTTATGGTCAGTGCTCTTAACCACTGAGCTAACTTTCCAGCCCCATATGGTTAATCATTATTTAACATCTAATGCCTGATTTTTTTGAATAAATCTTCAACACATAACTTTAAACTATTTTAATTCTTTCTAATTAAGGCTTTCTTTACTATATACCAAAACGCACCTCTGATGCCATGCATGTAGCCATATAAAATTTTATTGTTGAGAAAGTTTTTATCTATCACAATAATTTTGTAGATGATTTAAAAAGTAAAGCATTGGTTTTCCTGGAGATAAGGTCATGTTAGTGACCCCATCTCAAGGGATGGTTTCTTACCCATTATTCTTGCTTAAGATTATGGTCTAGGCTACGAGGAAACTGTAACTAAGAAAAGGAATGAAAGAGAACAAAACAGAAAAATTGTCATGAGAACTTCGGCGCAATATGTTTGCCCCGGCGGAGAGTTCCACAACTGGTTCCAGGAGACCTCCTTCTTTTGAAGTCTAACGCCTCAGTCTGTGAAACTTGTCACACAGATTCTACTGGGGTTGGTGTGGCACAATACTACTTTCTTACCTTAGAATAATTGTCCTTCCGTGTTCAGGATGTCAGATGTATTGTGGTTGTCCTGGAGAGGCAGCTACATGTGATCATTTGTGTTAGCTTTTAGTGGCATAGGAAAATAGCTACTGTTTCAACTCATGCATCCAAAAGACATGTAACCTTGCTGCAAGAATGAGGTTCCTGGAGAAAAGTGTTAAGCACTTATAAATTATCACTAACTCAAAGCTCTTAAAGGTTAGACACAGAGAGGAAAAGACAGCAGATAAAAGGGCAGAATAGGACTCAGCATAGGCTGTGCCTGACTGCGGCGGGTTGAATGCAGTTGAAGACACAACAGCTCAAAATCCAGCAGGGCGAAGGCCATGGCATAGGAGCGCTATAGAGGCGATGTCTACCCAGATCCCCTATGAGAAGGTGTGGTCTGATGTCCAGGATAGAACTTTCTGTCCTTGTCATGTGCTGGGGACAAAGCAGCTTTATAAATAGAGGCAGTCTGGAATTACATCTTCAACCAGGCAAGAGCTGGTTGCTGTTGCTATATATTTCCAACCCAATTACCTGGTAAAAGAAATCTCAACTCAGTCACAAAACAAACTATAAGCCTAGATTGAGCAGATCTCCCACTACACTACTCTATTCCCATCTATATTATCCCATATATGGGATCTATATCCCACATATCTCCAGACCACAAGCTTCTCTCCGGCCTCTGTGGAGCCTCCGTTGCTCCTCCCCTTCCCGGAGATCCTCAGTAGCTCCTCCCCCTTCCTCCGTGGATCCTTTTCTCCTCCCCCAAACCCTCAGCTCCTCCTCCTACCTTCTGCCCAATCATTGGCTCAAGCCTTTATTTAAAAAATTAAGGTGGGGAGAAGGTTCACAAGGCAACTCCTCGTCTGCAGCCCCTCCCAGGAGTGAAATTAGCATAAAAATACAAGCCCAGGGCAATCCACAACAGGTTGCTTCTGATAATATAGAAGTCAGAATAAGGTGCTGGGTAGATAGTGAAGCACATCAACATTTTGACTAAGTACAAGGAATAAAACGCTACTAGAGGAAGGACTCACATGTAGGTTTTAGAGACAGATGAGACTAGGTTCTAGCCTCAGCCTAGCTGTTTGCCTTCTGGGTAAACCTGAGTAACAGTCAAGAGTTGGTTGAAGACAATAGTCTCTAAGAGCACATACACATTGTGACCATAGTGTCCACTCTGTCTCTTTTAGTTTCTGGCCAAACTCTGGAAACTTTCGTGGGTGCTGATGTCAACACCATTGTCATGACAAATCTCCTCAGTGGAATGGACTACAATGTGAAGATCTTTGCTTCCCAGGCAGCAGGCTTCAGTGATGCTCTGACTGGCCTCGTGCAAACATGTAAGCCCGAACGATGTCTGCTTGTGTCAACCCCGTTAGTGCCTTTGTGCTTGGTTTTCCCTGTGACTTGTCTTTCACTCCCCGTTTTCAATGCAACTAATGGCATTTCTTCCCTCTGCATTACCATTTCTGGAGGGCATTCTGTGGAAAGAAAGGTGTGGTAGTTTCTCGGGCTGTCCAGAGTCCTAGTTGGCTGACAGATACCAGTAGCTGCTTTTCCGATTGACTCAATAGTTGCAGATAGGATTTCCCTCTGGAAAGTCTGTAGGCACCTTTCAAATTAGGTAACATTTTCCAAATAGCCAATAGTCTGACACGGCCAATGCTAGTTAAAACTGGGCTAAGGAGAAGTTTGCCTTCTCCCAAAGTACTGCTAGTTATCACCCATGCGCGCGCGCGCGCGCGCGCGCGCGCGCGCGCGCGCGCACACACACACACACACACACACGCGCGCACACACACACACACACACACACACACACACGCGCGCACGCGTGCACACACACACACACAGACAAAACCATACCATACATCATTATGTACATATTACTCCACTCGAAGACCTTCTTGTAGTCTTTTATGAATTTTCATATGGGGATTTCTCATTGACATCTGAACTTCTAGACACACATGGAATTATGTAGTGCTTTCCAAATCTCAATAGTCATGTTCTGAAATTTTGTTATATAGCTCCACATCATCTGCTGTATTTCTTTAGATCAACTTACATGTTTGGATCCAAATATGTTAAAAAAAACTATATCTCTATGATAAACCCAAGATTGGTACTCTTAATACATAGTGAAGATAATACATACATGATGGATGGACAGCATGCTCTATAAAACAAACTTGTGTGCTTTTAGTAGCATGTGCTTCATTCTTAAGACTTGTAGGGATAGAAAATTTGAAATGAGACTTAACTGTCTTATGTATTAGTGATGGCCCTGGGCAGAGTACTTACCTTCTCAGGATCACAAGCTTTCTCAACTCTAAGATAAAGGCAATAGCCATCCTGTAGCAACTATGGTGTAGACGAAGGAGCTAATGTATGCAAAGTGCCTGTTTTGGCAGACTCTCCATGAATAGCTGCTATTATTATTGTAATAATTGTGTTATACTTGGCATATATGTGATATTTATCTTAAATAGAATGATTAGCCAAGCAAACAAACAAAACACAACAAACAAACAAACAAAAAACAAAACAACGTCTTTCAAGAATTTGGCTTGTGTAAGACCAAGTTCCAAGCTACCTTGTGTTTCTTGTAGATCCTGTACTTCCATGAATGGAGGCATCCTAAATTCCCTTCTGTGGAGTATCTCTGACATCTCAAAGATTAGATACTGAATAAGCTTTATAATTTCATCTCAAAAGAATTGTTTTCCCCCCATTGGGTATGGCGATACCTCATCATTTAGAAGACTGATGTAGGAGAATCCGGGCTACATAAAAAGATCCTATCTTAAAAACCACAAAACAAACAAAACTAAGAAATGGAACAAAGTCAGGCATGGTAGTACACACATTTAATCCCAGCTCTCAGGAAGCGAAACCAAAACAACAAAAACAAAATAAAATAACCCATAAATGTACACACACAGCCCCCCCCCCCAATGTGTCTTCTCTATTTGAGGACTCCAGGGTACCTTTTGCCTATGGTTCTGTCTTCTTGACCACTGAGGTGACACTATTTTGGATACTAGCATGGTCGCTAAGTATGTTTCTCTGCTGTGCTCTGACAGCAACCCCCAGCTCCTCCTTATCATGCCGGAGCCTCTGCACTCAGCAACCCTCCCTTCTCTGTCTCTACCCTTCTGGTCTATATCTTTACAACTTGGAGTGTCTCCAGACTAATTTTTATTGACATCATTTTGTGTACTCCTTTTCTTGCTCCGTATTTCTTTTTTCTTTTCTTTTCTTCTTCTCTCCATTAGTAAGAATGCCAAACATTCCAAACATATTTTTGAAAACAGAGAATATTAAATTGTTTTATACTCTTACCCATTAAGTAGAAGTTAAACAGTTGCTTGTTCTCTTTCTCTCATGTAAAATACACCCTCACACAATGAAACATAATTTAAACATAATTGTTTAAAAACAATTTCAACACGGTTGTTATAATTATGAATTTCCCTTTCTTCTGTGGGAAAGGGAGTATTTCAGTTGGCTTTGGGAAATGAGTCTTCCCCCTCTGCTCCACCAGAGAGGAATAATATAAAGATGTAAATTATTGCTAGGAAAGATTATTTTACTATCTTGAAAACAATAATTATGAAGTAATTTCATTTTATTAGTTAACTAAGAGAGGGGGGTGACAAAAGAAAAATCATATGGAAGGAAGAGGCTATTCGGGAAAAGAAATGTAAATTTTCTGCTTTTGAATCTAAATGATAAACACCAAATGCTTTCTTTTATATTGTCTTGAAGAAAGCTTTTCATTGTTTCCCCAAAAATGATCCTCTATGTAGATCAGAATTCTAAGGTGAAGAAACCCAAATAGTTTCTCTTACATGTGCAAACTCTGCAATTTAATTTCAAAATAGGTTCATTCTTATTCAGTTGCATTTTTGTTTTTATTTGGATTGACTATTTTTTATCACTGCCCATATTTATAGGGTATGCTGTGGGTTTTTAATACATGCATTCATCATGACAAGATCTAACTTGGATAATTAGCATATGTCACCTTAAATGCTTACCTGTGTGTGTGTGTTGAGACTATTCAAACTCTGCTGTTCTTTTGGTTTTAAAACCTGCAGTGCCTTGTTATAAGCTACAGCAGGCCCACTGTGTGATAGTCCCACTGTGTGACAGTCCCACTGTGTGATAGTCCCACTGCGTGATAGGATACCTGGCTTCATTCCTGTCTCAGTTACTTAGAATAGCAGAGGAACTCCTCCCTCATCTTCTAGTCCCCACTGTCCCCAGCTTCTAGTAACTAACCCTTTTCTCTAATGGGATATCTTTTGCCATTTAAAATGATGAATCCTGTCTTTTGCATGAGCCTAGAAGACCTTGAGCTGATAATCTGACACAAAGGGGCAAATGTCACAAAACCTTTCACACAGTGCTATGAAACCAGTCTTTGTATAACGTCAGTTTTGTTTGTGCGACATGCCCATGTCTACCCTGTTCTTCGCTTTGATTACGTCATGGCTGTTGTCATTAGCCTGTTTAAGTCCACACTGTATTACTTTGCATTGCATAGTTATTGTGTGAAACAGATGAAGGCACACAGAATAAAGAAGAAGCTTACATATCACCCCTGCCTTCGTTACTCATTGCACCTTACCTTTTTCCTATGAATATGTGTCCTTTTCATTTGTGAACATGAGACAGTCTCATTCTTAGGTCTTGTTTTGCCCACATTTATTTAAGAAATAAAGGATGCATCTTCTATTCTTCAGTTTTCTGTGAGTTGTTAAGTTTCCCATTTCTGAATCTAAAGCTCCGTATGAAAATTTTACCATAAATTACTTTCAGAACTGGGTACAATTTGTGGCATTGTTTGCAGTGTGACATGGTTTTGCTTTCATTTTGTTACAGTGTTCTTGGGTGTGACAGATCTCCAAGCCAATCAGGTTGAAATGACAAGCTTGTGTGCTCGGTGGCAAATACATCGCCATGCCACAGCCTACAGGATAGTTCTAGAATCCCTTCAGGGTAAGTACAATTCTGTGAAGTACTTGCATGCCTGATTCTATGCAAATCATTGTGAAAAGTCACATTAGACTGGAGCCTTTGTATGCAAGCTGTATCTTTGGGGCTCAGAAAGGTAGCGTGTGACATCATACCTGCTGAACTTAACCCGTGACCTTTCTCCATCTATTAACAGATGTAAGCATAGCATTGACTTCTAGGGTTTTGTGAGGTATATGCTAAGAAAATGCCTGTAGAAGCTTATCTATTAATGCTTTGTACCCAGAAAGCTCCTAGCAATGTAATCTGCTGTTGGTCTCAGGAGCCAAATAACCTGAACTAGCATACATTCAGATTGCATGGTGCTAGCACCGTGTCATCCACTCCATGGTGACCAGCTTCAGATGGCATGTTTTTCTGGATGTTTCTTTGCGTTGGTGGTAACTTGTGAACACATTCTCATTCAGGAGGGGGCGTCATGTATCTATATCTGTTGTTGGACATATATAGGAGTTCAAAATAGAATAAATGGTGAAGACAAGGAAAACATTAAAGAAGATATACATTCTATGGTTGTATGAAATGTGAGTTATGGATATTTAAGTCAAAGGAGATGAAAGATATGCTTACAACAAGTTGAGGAACAACTACAGAATTTGGGTTATATTTTATATCTCTCTACGATCATACTTAATATAGAAGGGTTAATATTTACTGGTATTTGTTAGGCTTAAAGATACTGAGCTTAATAATTACACTCCCAGACTGTCCGGCAACAACTTGATCCTTGTATATGTTTTAAGAATCTATGAAGAAAGTATTAGATTTTTGGAAAAATATTTAACCATTTGGGTTGACAATAATATGTATGAAAATCAGTGTAATCAATGGAACTACTACTATTTAGAGGTATTTTTATTCGAGATTTTTGGCACAATATCTTTGCAGAGAAGCATTGAGATTCTTTATCAGAAGATATGATTAGTGTGTATAACTGTTGATCTGTAGTCCCAAACCACAGTGAGTTCTTTCCTCACCCAAGACCTTTGGTGGCTACAGAATGAATCAAGATGCATAAGTCTTTCTCACTCCCTCCGAATTACTTTCAGGCTGCAAGAAGCCTTTCAAACTGAATCGCTTGAAAAGAATGGACAGAAGCGTTGTTTCATTTGATTCCCATCAACATTTGTAGCTGAGGGACTCAGGAGCTGAATTAGCTCTGTTGTCTCTCATCTGATGGTATTTATCAGCAACAGATGCTAATCTAGTGCTGTTGAAAAGAAAGTTTGGTCAGGGAGAGGTGGGACTAGCTGTGGGGAAAGCATTTCTGATATTTTATTTATTTGTTTATTTTTATATTTTTGGTGTTTTTATTTATTTATTTTATTGCTTATTTTATTTATTTGCATTTCAAATGTTATCCCACTTCCTGGTTTCCACTTTGCAAATCTCCTATCCCATCCCCCTCCTTTCTGCTTCTATGAGGGAGCTCCCCCACCCACTCTTGCCTCACTGCCCTAGCATTCCCCTACACTGGGGCATCAAGCCTCTACAGGACCAAGGGCCTCCTCTTCCACTGATGATGGACAAGGACATCCTCTGCTACATATGTATTTGGAGCCATGGGATCCTCCATCTGTACTCTTTGGTTGGTGGTTTAGTCCTGGGAGCTCTGGAAGGTTATTTGATCTTGTTGGTCTTCTTATGGGGTTGGAATCCCCTTTAGCTCCTTCAGTCCTTCCCCTAACTCCTCCATTGGGGTCCTTGTGCTCAGTCTGATGGTTGACTGCTAGCTCTGCCTCTGTATTGGTCAGGCTCTGGCAGAGTCTCTCATGAAATAGCTATACCAGGCTCCTGTCAGCAAGCATTTCTTTGCATCAGCAATAGCATCTGGGTTTTGTGTCTGCAGATGGGATGGATCCCTAGGTGGGGCAGTCTCTGGATGGCCTTTCTTTCAGTCTCTGCTCTACTCTTTACCCCTGCATTTCCTTTAGACAGGAGCACTTCTGTCTTAATATTTTTGAAGGTGGGTTGGTGACCTGAAAGCCTCTCACATTCCAGGTCTCTGGGACTTTTCTGGTATTTTAACTGATAGAATTTAGTTCAAAGACTTGGGTTTCTTCTTCAGAGTGGAGTGGGGCCCCTTCATCTTACAGGGACATGTGGTTGCTTCTCAGAGTCATTGTTAAGGATTAATGGTAAGATGCCTATCATCCCAGTGGGAGGATGAGACCAGGCTTTGACCACGTGACATACTTCTCTGGCTACATATTCATTCTGCCTTTGCAGATTGCTCTCTGCCTTTCCACCAGCCAAAGGAGCTATCAGGGGGTAAATGTGCCTTAATTCTTCCTTGTGTTAGAGAAAAGTTAGGTAGGTTAACTTACTGCTGAATGCCTCAGTCAAATTTCTATTGTTGATTGAGTAAATATTATTTTTTTCTCACATATTTACACCTTTATTCTGATGTCCCTGCTATAACCTCAGATTCTCATCATCTTTCTTCTCTGAGCTTCAGTTTCTCCAAAAATTACCTCATTTGAAATTGTTAGCTGTGACAATTACCGACACATTTATAAGCAAACTATCCAGGCTGCACCATTCAAACTTGTTTATTACATTTATAGAAACATGAATAAAGGGAGTCAAGCAATAAAATCAGTTATTGGCTTATACATTGAGAGGCTTAACCATGCCTGACTTCAGGCACCTCTGGATCCAGGTGCTTGAACAGAGTCCTTGAGACGGAGTCTTGCTCCATCCTCCCACTCCACTTTTAATACTGAGTCAGGCTCTGTGATGGGGCTCCAGTCAGATCCAGAGTGACATCCCTCCAGTTTCTGGCTTCGTAGACATTGTGAAAAGAAAAGTTTCTTTCTCAATATTTCCAAAAGAAGTCCAGAAACTGAGTCATGCTGGCCTGATTTGATCACATGCCTCTAAATCTGTCATTGAGTGCACAGGAATGAAATCAACAGACTGGTTGAACCCGGTTAATTTCCCTGTGTCTGGTGGCAACGGCCAGGAGCAGCAGGGTGGTATTTAATGCTGTCCAGATTATAAGTACAGAGAGGGGGAGAGCTGGCTCCAAAGGAGAAAAGCATGGCAAACACAAGACATCTGCTGTATAAATATTAGGACATTTTTATGGCTAAGAGAGGGGAAAAGATACCAGAAGGACAAGGACCATACAGGGAAAGATTGAAATAAAACTTTCCAGTTAGACATTTGCCAAATTCAGGCTTTGGTTAATTCTGGCATAGATCAAAGTGAGAGACTTAGTCTTGATAATCTCTCTCTGTCTCTCTGTCTCTGTCTCTCTGTCTCTGTCTCTCTCTGTCTCTGTCTCTGTCTCTCTCTCTCTCTCTCTCTCTCTCTCTTCTCCTTCCTTACTCTTTTTTTAACCTGACATGGCAGCTAAGGTTTGATGCAGTATTTCTCCTTGAGTTCCTGTCATACAGGCCCAGATACTGTGTCTCCTTGTTAATTTGCTTGATGAGTTCTTGTAGACTGCTTAGGAAAGAGTTCAGAGGGTACAAACCCTTTCACTCTCCTTTAGGTCTGAGATGCCGATTGTGTGGTAATGTCTGTTATAAGAGCTAGAGGATTGCAGTCTACTGGAACACGTACTTTATCAAAGACCAAGGCTAGAAAGAAATGTTACACGCAACCTATTTCAGAATCAAACTGCTTGATGCAAAGGCATGGTGATTAGGGGTCAGGTATTTGAGAGATCTGGGGAGAGAAAATATTTATGTCATAAACTTCTCACACCATCTTTGTCCTGATACTGAATAGCCTCAGCAGTCACTCAAGGCACCGTTTTTGAACCAAGATGGTGACATCATTATCGATGCAATAACAATCCAGAATGTAGGTTGCTTTGCTTTTTAGAAATAAATACACAAAGACAGTCCGTTTTACTCTGTTCCAAGAAAATAAACTGAATTAACATTCTACCTTGGGCAGAGGGATTAAAAGGGTTAGTCATCATCCGATCAATTTAGATTTTGTTTTCCTTTAAGGCAAAGCCATTAAACTTGAAACACATGCCAAAAGCAACATGTGTATACCTTCACTCACTGGTCCCCTCTTTGTTACTGTTGGGGATCAAACTAATACTGTTTGTCATTAATTTTAATATGACCATTCCAATTTCCCAAGGATTTGTGGATTTATTAATTTCTTTTTGCAGTAAAGCCCATTAATATCCTATTTTCAAGGGTCCTTAAGAAGTACACAGATATCCACGGAAAACAGGAAATGGCAGAAATAGAACATTTCTAGAGACGATTCCCTGAGGGAATCCCTGGAAAGCTTTTGTGGTTACAGATCTTTATACTCTATGCATAAGATTCAGAAAATATTTGTCATATGGGAGCTTGCAGAGACTTCCAGTCAGTTGCAAGGGATGTTCAGAAGTCAGAAAGAAACATTTCTTGGGTTTCTGAGCCTTGGAAGCACAGAGTGAGTTTGGATATTAAAAATAGCTTACTAAGGCTTCACAGTAAAATATAATCTTACAAAACAGTAATCATTTTTAAATTTAGGTGTTATTACCACAAAAGGGAGGCCACGAAGAGGCCATAGAATAGCTTCGTGGAGTTGGTACTCTCCTTCTGTATTTAAGAGAGTTCTCGGGATCAAACTCAGGTCAATAGACATGCAGAGCAATCGTCTTTACCAGCTGAGCCATCCTGCTGGCCCGGTACCAATGCTTTTCACTTGACCATCACATATGATATATGAGAAATAACTAAGGTATACAGTATGCTATTGAGAACAAGTGTACTTGACTTTCTTTGTTGTGATGCTGAAGATAAACCCCGGGCCTCACATATGCTGAGTATGCTCTTAACCCAGTGCAAACATATTAACAAATATTACTTATAAGGTTCACTTATAAAATTCTTTAATATTCATAGTATACAGAAGTTAATTTCAAATGTCATTAAGGGAATAACTTTAATTTAGATGTCAATATTGTTCCATAGCCAAAATTCAAAATAATATTTATTATGATACATAAATATTGACACAGATTGAAATATAAAGTCAAAGTTTATCTGGACGTCATGTTTTCTAAAAGGCAAAGGTGCTGTGTTATCTTCACTTAATAATCAATTCATCTGTTTTTATATTTTGCCTATGCTGTTTTTAAAGTAAACTTCTGAAGTGATTTTTTTTTTTGGAGAAACAGGTAGTTCCCATTAACTTCTAAACAAAATATATAATGTATTGAATCCATGTAGCCTTTGACAGCAGTTTCTAAATTCCTAGCAATAAGCAGCTATAAGGTGTTGATTAATCATATGCAGTTTGAGTTGGCGAAATATCTCAGCAGTTTAGAGCGCCTGCTGCTTTTGCGGAAGACTTGGGGAGTAACTTAGTCCCCAGCCTTGTGTTGGGTGGCTCAGAACCTCTTCTCAATTCGGGTCTTAGGGATCCAACACCTTCTTCTGGTCTCTTCAAGCACGCCCACACACATGACACACTCTCACATAGACACACACAGATATACACATAAAACTTTAAAAAAAAATCTTTAGGGAAAAGCAAAGATACCATTTAAGGAACAGAATCTAGAATTAATCCCAAGAGAAGTATTTTTTTTTAATTTTTTTTTGTTGGACATTTTATTTATTTACATTTCAAATGTTATCTCCTTTTCCGGTTTCTCCTCCACAAATCCCCTATCCTATCCCCCCTCCCCCTGCTTCCCCACCTACCTACCCACTCCCATCTCAACACCGTGTCATTCCCCTACACTGGGGCATTGAGCCTTCACAGGACCAAGGGCCTCCAAGAGAAGTTTTTAAAATCACATTTCATTTGTGTATTTGGTGGCGGGGAAGGGGGATGCACACACAGGCCGCAGTAAGTGCAGAGGACTGTTTGTGGGAGCTGGTTCTGTTCATCATCTATGATGTGGGTTCCAAGGATCAAACTCAAGTCCTGGGATTGGCAGAAAACACCTTTATCCACTGAGCCATATTGCTGGCCCCTGGAGGGAAATTTTAATATTTGTTCTATTTGTAGTCATGACAATTCTTCCTTCTAGCCAGATATCTAGATATGCCAAGAAATAAATATTATGACTAATTCTGAAACTTTTCAGTAATTAAAAACCCTCAAAAGTCCCAACCCTGACTTGTGAGGACCCCTTACCTGGTCTGTAGCTAGTGAGCACTCCAGAATTCTCAGAACGTTTCATTTTAAAGAATTAAGTCTTTACACCAATTTATGATGTAGTGGGGGTACAGTAAGTGATGTTCTCTGAGACCTGAGCTTAGAGTTTGAATTCAAATTTTAGTTTGTGGCTGAGCTTGGGACTGTAACTTATTAATGTTTCTGACCTCCAGTTTCTTGTTTTTAAAGTAAGGATAATTATAAATGATATAAGAATAGAATGGATTAGTATACATGAAAATCTCTATGATAGTTCTTCGCACATGATTAGCATTCATTAGCTTTTTTGCCTGTTGCCATTTGTGGTGGTGGTTATCATTAAACAGTCAACACAGGACCTGGAATAAAGTAGATTGTCAATAAGTGATGAAAGTGATTAACCCAATCACTTTGGCTCCAGACCCCAGGACCAGCACTAATTCTTCCAAAGAGGTATAGGAATTTTACTGTGGGTATAGGAAAAGAGAAGAGGATCAATGGTTAGTCCTCCAATGTTCTTCGTGCCTCTGGCATGGAGAAGATAGAAGGTGCAGTGACGTGTGACGAGACTCCCTGACTGTCCTGAAAGGACCTGGTTACCAGTGACTGGGAGACTGTACTCCTGTCTCTGTAGCCTTAAACCACTTCAGCACCGTGCTCTGTTCAAAGAACACAAAGGGGTTTTCATAGTGCAATCAGGAAGTTTAGAAGAGGCATACTAAGTTTCCTCAGTCTCCATTAAGATAAAAACATCACAGGTGTCAGATCAAAATCCAGGCTGGAGACTGGGATGTTGCTCAGGGATCGAATGCTCCACTGTTCTGCAAAAGGCCCAAGATTCAGTCCCTAGAACCTCATAAAACTGGGCATGGTTCACACATCTCTTATCCCGTCTCTTATTCAGAAGATGGAGGCAGAAAGATCAGAAAATCTCAAAAACAAAATCTAGCTGCATAATGAGTTCAAGGACAAACTAAGCTTGAGGTGTGTGTAGGAGGAAATGAGAGAGGAGTAAAGGGTCTTCAGGGAGGAGCAAGGAGCAGAAGGAGGGGGGAGGGAGGAAATTTGTGTGACATGAAACCCAAAGCAGTTTATTTGAGGAGCTGAAGGGGGACCCAGGAGGAAGATAGGGAAGGACAGTAAGGGAGTGGAATGACTTAAAACAAAGGGTAATGACACATGCGCATGAAAGGGCTGTCATGGACCCATTGCTTTATATGCTAACCTAAAATATTAACTAAAAAATCACATGTGACAGAGAAGAAATGGGGCACTCTGGAGACTCCTCCCTTGTCCTGGTAATGCCTCAAGCTTTTGTGCCTGTTACTTTGAGAACAAATTCTAATTGCAGTGTCTTACGATCACTGTTTAGAAGGGAACCCTGTTGGGTGATCTTACATTGTATCCAGTTAAAGACCGTTCTTTTTATGTAGGTCTGTGATCATGTGACTACGTTCTAGAGAATCAAGCTTAATAAATGGAAGCTGAACGCCACAGATCAGTTAAGACACGTGCACATAATTATGTGCAGTCCTAGTTCTTCAGTGAATAAAGACATGACCTGGCAATTTAAAAATAATAAGCCTCATTTTTGTCCATATTGAATGTAATTTTTTTCATATCTGATTGATTTTATTTTCATCAGCATGAAAGCACTGTGTAGTAAATATTCATTCTACACTCTTTGACATCACTCAGGTACCAGAATTTTGAACGGATTTCTAGGTCTTTGGTGGCATGTGGAGGCTATTGGCTTTCCCGGGTCACCCGTCGAAACACTAGAGCTCTCCACGCTGCTGTGGTCTGGCTCTGTCTCAGTACTAGCTGTCATCTCTTCCATCAGGTGGTGGCAGTGACTGAGTAGTGCTTTTCCCTTGGCTTTTTCAGTCGTTTTTTGTGGGCAGTGTAGTCTTCTCGAAAGCCTTTCTCTTTGGGATCCGTGGCAGGGTTTTCTTGCCCTTAGTGGTACTCTTCTGCACCTCCCTACCACTTTTGGAACTGGGCTGATGACTCTTCTTGCCAACAGTTCTGGTTTAGGGTTGATGGCAAGTCTTAGCTTTCTTGGTCTTGGCACTTAGGTTGATAACTCAACATCTGGTGTAGGATCCTGTGATTTCTCGGTTGCTTTCACCATACTGAACTCTGGGGTGGTCTCTAAATGTAAATTTTCACAGAAGAAATTCAGTGAATATATAAAAATTTTACCTGAAGATGCAATGCTGCCAATAAATGTAAATGGTGGGGTTGTATGACATAGCCTCTTCCTATTATGCATTTTAGAAGTTAATAATTGACGCAATGGCTGTTTCGTTTTTTTTTTTCTTTTTTTGTCTCACATGTGTTTTGTTTCGCTTTTAACATAGATACACAAACACAAGAATCCACCGTGGGAGGAGGCGTGAACAGGCATTGCTTCTATGGACTTCAGCCTGATTCAGAATATAAAATCAGTGTTTACACAAAGCTCCAGGAGATAGAGGGACCCAGTGTGAGCATCATGCAGAAAACACGTAAGTCTTTTCCTGATCCTCTTTGAAATAAGGAAATAGCATATCGATACAGATCTACGGCCTCACCCTGTTTAGAAAAATAATAGCTCTTGTTGCCTAGGAGTATGAGCCATGCACATTTTTTCCCCTTTTATCCACCTCCGAATTCTTCACAATGCCCCGCTACTGCCGTCAGTGTATTTTTATTTCCATTCTCTATATGTTGTCGCCACAGGGCCATCTGATGGCTAAACAATGATTTACATTATGATCCAAATGCATAAGAAGCATTCATGGTATGTGGTGTGTGAAATCGAGTTTGAGGACAATGCCATCTTATCACAGCAGTGAGCGTGGGCTCAGAGCCAACATGTTCCAACTGGCTGACCCTGGAGTTATTGCCTTCTTAAGAGGCCTTTGTGCTGTTTTTCAAGCTGGCCTCAGATCTGATGCACGGAATGGAAAAGCAAAGTACAAAATTAAAACAAGATACTTTTTTACATGTTCCAAGGAATTGAGGATGCCCGTTTCTTAGAGTAGCTTTTCCCATTGATTAATTTATTTATTCTCTTTACAATCTGATCGCTGGCGCCCCTCTCCTCCCAGCCTCCTCCTTAAATGGCCCCTGCTCCCCATCCCTCCCTTTCTCCTCTGAAAAGAGGCAGGCCCCCTCTGGGTACCAACCCACCCTGGTGCCTTAAGTCACTGCAGCACTAGGCTCACCCTCTCCCACCGAGGCTAGATAAGGCAGTCCAGTTAGGGTTAGGAGTCATAGGCAGGCAACAGTCAGTGTAAGCCCCTACTCCAGTTGTTGGGGGACCTGCATGAAGACAAAGCTGCACACCTGCTGCATATGTGTTTGTGTGTAGGGACTAGGTCTAGTCTATATATGGTCTTTGGTTGGTGGCGTAGTCTCTGGGAAACCCAAAGTGTACAGGTTAGTTGACTCTGATGGTCTTCTTGTGGAGTCCCTATCCCCTCCAAGTCTTACAATAGCTTTTAATAGAATGTTCCTGACCTAGAGGTCCCAGCCATTGAAACGGATAAAATATATTTAATAATAGTGAACTGAGGGTGATTGTATTTATATGTCTAACTCAGTATCTCTAATTTAAATTCAAATTCTTGACTACGAGCATATGAACAGGTAGCAGATGATTAGATTTCCTTCTGTTTTTGCATGGCATGTAGAAAGAACTACCACTTTGAATAGATCTTCTAGCTCTAGGACCATGAAGAAAGAAATCACAGTCAACATATTCCCTTAAAAAACATGGGATTAGCTCCTGTTTTATAGTTCATTTTTAATTATAGCACTCAAGAGGCAGAGGCAGGGGGATCTCTGTAACTTCCAGGCTGGCCAGTGCTACATAGTGAGATGCTTCCAAAAATAATTGACTAAAAGATAATAAATTGAATTATCTAAAATTTTAATATAGGAATGTTATTTCACAATAAATATATTTAACATTTGATACATGTGTTTTTGACATATAATTTATAAATCATAATATCTACGAGTCATTTTAAGTGGACAACTCAGTTATTTGAGAACATTTGAAGAGTTATAGAAACATCACTACCATACTACCTTAAAGCATTTCCATCATCCCAAAGAAATTTTATCCTTACTTTATCACCTTTCCAGTCTTATTAGCCTCAAGCAATGTCCTTTATTTTGTATTATCCTTTCCTAGACATTTTATATGAATAAAAATATATAGCAGACAATCCTCTGTATCTGCCACATTTTAATTAGCATGCCTTTGAAGTTTACCAAAGCCATGAAATGTATCAGGTGCTCATTTCTTCTCTGGCTGACTGGAATCATGTCTTATGGATGCACATCGTATAATGTTTGAAGTTAACAGGTCTTTGGTGGTATATAAGTCTTGGAGTCAAGCATGTTTTATTGGATCTCTGTGAGGGCACTTTCAGCCATCATGGTCTTGAGAAGTTCAACACCTCTGAGATTCTTTTTGCTCATCCATAAAATTAACTATCTATTTTCTAACCACCAATGGTGGCAGTGAATGCCCAATACCTTTGAGCATCTGTGCAGCAGTTCAACGTGTGTTTTATTGAACACCTACTTTTGTCTTCTCCATTACCTTCTCATGAGTCACAACTATTCGCCTCAGATCTACAGCTCACTATCATGCGTTTTCTCTGGACCTTTACTTTAAAAATTGTTTAAGTACATTTTAAAAATCTTAGGACATCTTTCAAAGACAGTCTATATACCCTCCTGATGCCAATCTTCTGGAAGCTTTTAATTTCTGGCTTCTCAGGTTTATAGGCTAAGTTCCCTGTTCATGTTCAGTGCTTGTCTGACTCTGTGACCCCTTGTCTACTTTAATCCCCTAACCTTAATCTCACAACTGTTAGCTACCAACTCAGGGTTAATCCCAATTGTATCTCTTAGTTTGATGTAAATATTTCCCTGATATGGAAGATATCTGTGTTCTTGTAGCTTTCATCCACTGACTCTAGTTCAACACTCTGAAGCACATAGATCAGGCCTGTTTATCTGCTATGTGACAGCCTGTCCTATGGTTGACGATAGGGGCCATCTGTATGCCATGTAAGGAGTGTAAGCATGTGGCACCCGGGTGCGTGCTCTTCATACCCAAGAGACTCTTTGGCTAGATGCTTTGCTGAAACAAACTTTCTTCTGATTTGATTCTGAGTTGATTGATGAAACTAAGGATATGTCTCAATCTTATATATTAAAGAAAATGCTTTAATAATGAAGATGACCCAAGTCATTTAAAGTGTGTAAGCCAGGTGTTGGAAGTAGTTTGTAGTGATCTAAAGAAACTTTTGCAGTTACAGTTTTAGTATTAGAAACTGTCTTTTCGTCTTCTTTTTCTCCCTTTTAATTTTAGAATTCTCAAAACAACAACAACAACAAGACTTTTAAAAACAACAGGGATTCATATATTCATAACTGAAAGGGAGTATCACATAAAGTGTGTTTTCCCTCATTCTTTCTTCCAGAAAGACATATTTCTATCACTGTGGTTTCTTCCAAAAATGCCTTTTACTTTACCCACAAATGGGATTCTGCCGTGGTGCCCTATGACTTGCTTTGTGTCACACAATAATTAGCTCATGGACATTTCCTCTTTATCAGGAATATACAGTTACCTCGTTCGTTCATGTTGACTCACTCATGTCATGTAGATCCATTTAATTTTATTGGATCCCAGATTAGAAGAGAATACAAAATTCATCTCTTCTTATGAAGAAAGTCCCTTAAACATCTGTCAGAGCTTGAACTTACCCAGCTGTTTGTTGCTTGAAGTTGGAGTACCCCTTTGTGAATGGGCGTTATCAGTAGGGGCGTTTCCCAAATATTAAACTGGGATGGTGAGAATTTTCTCTTTTTCTTTCCTAAATATTCATTGTCAGGTATCAATAAAAATGAAAAATAAAATGCTATTTTATCTTTACCTACAACTGTAGGTACCGATGGTACTACAACTCCTTGGTGCTTTGCCGTGAGTTGGCATGAGAATAAGTCTTCTCTCTGACTGTCCCCAGGTCATCTGCATGCTGCAGACTGAAAAGATCTGACCACAGTCCAGTCCCTAAGTATTTATTCTTGGTCCTCAGAAATGAGAGGCTTTTTTTCAAGATGCACACTGAGCAGAATAGAGAGTGAATCATATTTCATTTGTAAGTGGCATCTTTGGAGACACAGGCTGGGAAGGATTAGAAGTGTCAGGGACCAAAGACTGATGGTCAGTGCTTAGGCAGAATGGAAATGAGGTTCACTGTCTATGAGAAAATAGCCAGAACCTACATCTCACCAGAGGACTAGGATTTCGGCCTTAAATCAACATCAGAACCACTTTGTAGTTGGCAGCTTGATTACACCGATTCCTGCTGGGCAGCCTGAATGGGAACAGAATGCCTTTCAAGCCTTCCATATGGCATGAAAGGATGGATAAAGCCGGTTTCACAGGCTGTGACTAGTTTATAGCAGTCATTAGATCCTCAAAGAAAATTGTTATCAACATCATTGATAACCTTGAATAAAGATTCACTGTAGATGAGATCACTCATGAGTTCTCTTTGTCTCTTTCCCACATAGAATCACTTCCCACGGAACCACCAACTTTCCCTCCAACCATCCCACCAGCAAAGGAAGGTAAGAGAACAAGAATGACAGTGTGATTCTAGATTCAATGTTTTTGTTGTATGTGTTAGTTCATTCAGTGAAAATCAAAGGAGATGCTGGAGAGATGACTCAGCAGGAAAGAGCACACGTTGTTCTTGCAGAGGACCAGAGTTCGGTTCCCAGCACCTGCATCAAGCAGCTCACAACGACCTGTAACTTTAGCTCCGGGGTGGTTGATGGCAAGCCTCTGGCCTCCCTGGAGATTGCACTCACATAGGCAAACTCACATGTACAAATACATGTCATTTCAAAAATAAGTTAAATACAAATTTTAGAAGAAAACAAAGAAATTAGTATAAAATATTTATTGTCTTACCTAATTTTCTCCTTAATATATATACATAGCTTATCAAACCACGACAATTTTAAAAATTCATTTAATAATAAATTGTATACACAGATGGGCTTTTCCTACAGAATTATTTAATATTAACTTCATTGAATAATCTCAGAATAGAGAATGTTCACCAAAGAAGCATGGTTACATAATATATATGGGAAAACCTAGTGTATAATTTTAAAGCACAGGGGAACGGTCTCTAGTTTACCCTGAAATGCCTCTTCAGCGTCTATCCTCATCGCAGTAGCCAGGGCTGCCAAGGTAGTTGTTTAAGTTTCCAAGCAAAGTGGTGGCCATTGATTTTCATCCCATTAATGAGCATTTCTTAGCGGGGGTGGGGGAATATTGTAATAGTGCTTGATTGCTGCTTTTTGCTTGCTTTCAGTATTTCAGAGATATAGGTACTAATGCAGATAGTTGTGTCAGTGGTGTGAGTTATAAAAGAGAAATTGGATTATGATAGCTCAGGAATGAAAGCAGTCAATGCTGTGGTTGGTTAGGGACCGCTGACCAACAATCTTAAGAGATAAACAATAGAACACATAATGCTCGAGCAATTCATTATGTGTTTGGGGGAACCAGCAATACTTTAACAAGGCACATAGTAAAGACAGAGTTATGAAGGATATTGTATGTGACATAAAGGATCGGGCTTTGTTCTTTAAAAATATGGTGCCACAAGAAGTTCAGTTAACGGAAAGATGACCTAATAAAATATTTGCTCAGAAAAGATAACTTTGGGCTGTGGGAGATGGCTCAGTTGGTAAAATTCTCAGGCAAAAGCATGCGGAACCTGAGTTTCAGACTCTAGCATCAGCATAAAAGCTGGGCAAGATATACATAACCCTGGGCAGATTTTTTGAGCATGTGGCCCAACCAAGCTAACAAAAATGGCAACCTCAAGCTCTTAATTCAGTGAGACACCCTGTAAGTGGAGAGTGATGCAGAAAACATCTAATACCAACCTCAGTTCTCCATATGCATTGATACACATACACATGCACGAACACATGTAATCACAAATATTAGTTCATAGTGTTCACATCTGGGTTAGAATGTTGATGCAGCTCCCCCAGTATAGCCTACATACATCTTCTGGTACCATGAAAGCTAGCCAGCAGGAAGGAAACTTCCTGGCAGTACCAGTATGATTTCTCTATGTCCTGTGGCCAAAGAGTGTGGAGTCTTCAGCAATAGGATCTATCGTCAGGTTCTGGTGGGCAGCTAGGAGCAATAGGAATAGTCTGGATTATTTTGGAGATTTCCAGGACACCTCTGACCATCAATGGGAGAAGAGGCATCCCACATCTGTCACTGGGATTTTTATTTAAAAGCCTAGGGTATATAAAATTTTATTATCAAAACTATACTGGATACTTATGACACAAGTATTTAAAGTTAGAAAAGGAGCTTTGAGAAGAAAAAGAAAACAAAAATATCCTAAACATAATTTCTTCATGCATGTTGATGAATTTTCTTTTATTCTAAGCAAATGATTCATTAGCAAAATTTAAAATAAATTTTGCTTTCATTTTGAAGTTGAAATAATGTTTATTTCATCTTTCCATAGAAAGGGCCTGATTCCCTTTCCCGTTTGTAATGACAAGACTGTAATCCTTTTCAGTTTTAGAGTCAGACTATGAATCTATAAAATTGTAAATCACAAGAAAGTCATGAAAGCCAGCTCCGCAGCTCCTCTCTGTCCCTGAGTGTGACCTCCCTCATGGGTGATTTATCTTACCTTATGGACAACTGAAAGGAGTCAAGCGCCTACAGTAAGAACTGGGCTGTTGTTTCTCAGAAAGGAGAGAGACAAATTATCTCATAGACTATTTGTATATAACTGAACTACGATGAAAAGATTGAACTGAAGAACAAATTGTGTGCTTCAGCATACAACATGGTTAATTGAATGATACACAGAAATAAAACTTGAAATGATCCACAGTAATAGCTGGAAAGAGGAATGGATAATGAGGAGCTGCCCAAAGGGGACTTTGAAAGGGGTCTTTCAGTGGAGAAGGGTTTGGGTTATATTATTGTGTGACTTTTTTTTTTTTATGTTGCTACCCAGTAGTAACCACTGGTGGTGGCTTCCTTCTGCTAGTATTGGCATCTATTCTTTTTTTGGGGGAGGGGGCGGGGGCATGCATCAATGGATGGTAAAAGGGCACAGAAAGGATTTTTAAGCAATACAGCAATTAAGGTTTGCCTACACTTATTCACAATGAATTGTAGATTTTCAAAAGACAGGGTCTCACGTAAGTTAGGCTGGTGTCTAACTTGTCAGTGGCTAAGAATGACCGTGAACTTGTGACCCTCCTGCCCTACTTCTCCAATGTCAGGTTTATAGCCATGGGCCACCATGTCCAGTTTCATGTGGAGCTAAGGATCAAAATGAAGGCTTTGAACATACTGGCTGGGCAACTCTAGCCACTGCGCCACATTTCCTACCCAAATTGTAGTTTCCCTGGTTCCACTGTATCACGTCCTCCTCCCAAGCTTGGCTCCTCTGCTATTAATTCACACTCAACAAACACAGTGTGCAGTGTGGTTGCAGAGACTTACGCTTTGTCGGTGACTATTAGACAACGCTTGCTGTTTGCTTCAGACTCTCCATCCCTTTCACCCCTATTTCTCCTGCCCCTCGTTTTCATTCTTTACAGTGATTGCTGAACATATTTCTCCCCCTGTTCTCACATGCTCAGTAGAAGCTTTTCAACCATAAACAGGAGCTTTGGGCATGAAAGGGAAATGGTGGTGGTAAAGTTTTAGTAGCACAGAAGATGGATCTTAAGAGCTTAAGCTTTTGCTTTTGGAAAGAGATTTAGTTACCGGAAAGCAATGGTTACCCATCTTCTGGCTTGATTATGTTATCTTTTTCTCTAACCCCTGACTCAAAATATATTCTTGGTCTTCAGTATGTAAAGCTGCCAAGGCAGACCTGGTATTCATGGTGGATGGATCCTGGAGCATAGGAGATGACAATTTCAATAAGATCATCAATTTTCTGTATAGCACTGTAGGAGCCCTGGACAAGATTGGTGCAGATGGAACTCAGGTAAGGCCAACCAATCAATCATTGCATTACCCTATACATTCAGACATTATTCTTAGTCTCTTACCATGGTCACTTGTCAGGGGATGTAATCAAAGAACTGGGATGATGGAATGCTAAACTTTATAGGCATGTTCAATCTGTAGCTCATGGGATGCATACATCCAGTATTACTATGATGTAGCCCAATGGATCTGTAGATGACAGCTTCATACTTCAGTGCCAATAGGTTGGATGTCCCTGCAAGAGCTACTGAGATCAGCAAATTAAAGATGATAGGCTAGTAGGGGGTATTTATTTTATATTAAGGCAGACTATCTCCTTTATACATAATATTTCCCCTGCTCCCAAGGGCGTGGCAGTCTTGAAAGTAGGGGCCAGGTTATGGTCACACATTTTAAGGATCATGCAGAATGTGAAATTACTTCATTCATTCAACAGATACTCATAGTTCAGTGGATCAAACTATGAAGCAAAATTGACCCATAGTGTCACTGGGATAGAAGTAAAATGTAGGAAATTCAGATGAGTGAGGTCACAGATTTTGAACTAGAACATACTTGCCTTCATCTTCTTGCTCTGCCAATGAGCACATGTGTGATCTTGAATCTCTTGCTTGATTTCACGTGCCTCAGGTTTTCCCTTTGTACAGTGGATAGAATCATAGTAGATACTGTTTAATTGTGTCACTGGAAGCTCTTATAAAGAATACAGCCCTGATTCTGTAGCACTGCTGGAAACCAGATTTAGGAGGTCAATTTTTACTTGTTAAATGAATTGGCAAAAGCCCTACAGTGATTAGAAAAGGTTTTGTTTTCTTTTTAAATTCTAGTTCTTTAATAAGCACTTATAACTTGAAATTTAATTTTCCTTCAAGTTTGATATTTGGTCTATTGAAAACTTAAAGAAAGGATTGGGTTAAGGAAGAAATTTAAGCTATGGATGCCACAGAGCTACTATGTCTTCTGGCCCTGTGGAAGTCCCTACTGTGTAAAAGTGGATTTACCCTGTCTCTCTAGGTGGCAATGGTCCAGTTCACCGATGACCCCCGAACAGAATTCAAACTTGATGCTTACAAAACCAAAGAGACCCTTCTTGATGCAATTAGACACATTTCCTACAAAGGAGGAAACACTAAAACAGGTAAGACCCAAACAGACATTGACAAAACAATGCCCAGCGAAAGCTCACGGTGATCATTAGGAATTTGAGGACGACTTTGTCACGAGCCTGGCTGATTTGTTTTGGCACCAAGTGTGTAATCCAGGGCCTCACATGCACATCACAGGTACCTTGCCCTTGTGTTGCAGCCGCAGCACCCAAGACATATAATTTCCAACTGCTTTCATTGATGTAGCAAGGCTGACCCACTCTTTTCAGCCCAAGAAAGCACCTGAAGGAGTGAAATGGAACTGTCGACTCTTTGTTTCAGGAAAAGCTATCAAGCACGTTCGAGATACCTTATTTACTGCAGAGTCAGGGACAAGGAGAGGCATCCCAAAGGTCATTGTGGTTATAACTGATGGACGGTCGCAAGATGATGTCAACAAAATCTCCAGGGAGATGCAGGCAGATGGTAAGGTGCATCTATCTATCTATCTATCTATCTATCTATCTATCTATCTATCTATCTATCTATCTGTCTATCTGTCTATCTGTCTATCTGTCTATCTGTCTATCTGTCTATCTGTCTATCTGTCTATCTGTCTATCTGTCTATCTGTCTATCTGTCTATCTGTCTATCTGTCTATCTGTCTATCTGTCTATCTGTCTATCTGTCTATCTATCCATCCATCCATCTCCATCTCTATCTCTCTATGCCATCACAGGTACTAAGAACAATGTTGGTACTAAACATACATTTCTATCTGCTTAATTAAATATTCCCTGGTGGATAATGCAGATTTAAAAAAAATCACATGCTTTGACAATTCTGTAATTAGGTGTTTTATTAAAGAAAAAGCTGTGATTTGTTACAGCAGGGTTTCTTGTCTAGGGAACAGCAGTAACGAGATACAATAGTATTGAAAAGATCACTCTAAAGGGCTGTCTCCTGATCTGTTAAATAAATGTTCTCACAGGATGATTGTGAAGGTTCTGTTATATATATGTGTGATGATTTGTTTGAATTATGGACTTGACATACTCTAGAATCACCTAGAGAGGGAGTCTCATCTCAATGAGAGAATGTCTAGATTAGGTTGGCCCTTGTGCATGCCTGTGAGACATGGATTAATGGTTGGATTAATGGAGGCGGGGTTGCCTATGCTGCTTATGAGTGGCACTATTTCATGGGCTGAGCCCTGAACTGAAAGAGAGCTGAGCTGAGCATTAGCATCCGTGAACCCACTACTGTCTCCCTGATGATGGCTATAGTGGGACAAATTCTCTCACCCTCTGGCTGCTGTGACTGCCTTGCTGGAATGGACCTGAAACTGTGAGCCAAGCCAAATCCCTTTAGATTGCTAGGCCTTAAGTTGTACTTCTGGAGGGAAAAAATTCTGTTTAAGTATCACCTCATGCTATAGATGTCAGAATAAATATTAAAAATATGCCACTGTAAATAAGTTACTCAAACAAGAATCATTTGGGCTTATGTACCAACTGGGGCTTAGCTTTATTGCTTTTTTTTTTAATGGGAAATTTCTTGGGGGGGATGATGGAATATTTCTCACATAATGAAATATGCACATTAAGAATTCTGATGAACAGTAGAGAAGGAATTAGCCACTCCTACTGGGATTCCAAAATGAGCACATTTTAATCATTTGGGCATTTTCATTGTATTCTGTGACAATTAAATTACTCAGAAGTCTGCTCTGTGTCTGTTGTAGGTTACAACATCTTTGCCATCGGTGTGGCCGATGCTGATTACTCAGAGTTGGTTCGGATCGGCAGCAAGCCCAGCTCACGTCACGTCTTCTTTGTGGATGACTTTGACGCCTTTAAGAAAATTGAAGATGAATTAATTACTTTTGTCTGTGAAACTGCATCAGCAAGTTAGTTCTTGGGCACTTGTATTCATGAGTGTGGGTTAAAAATCTAAAATATCTAATACCTTTTAAATAAGGAATCCCATCTAGAGCTGAGGAAGAACTATAGACTCTCAGCATTAGTTATCAAGCAAGCGTTACATCCTATGGTTTTGCACATATGAGATAAACATTCTCTCTCCTCTTTTTAGGGAGGTTGATGAAAGTATTCCCAAGTTGACACTTTGTATTAAACACAGGAGTACAAGATTGGATGATTGAAGACAGCTTGGGACACTTAGTATCAGCCAATGTTACACAGCAAGAACTTGTCTTAAAACCAAAGCAAAGTAAACCAAACCAAACCAAACCAACAAATACAGGAAATAGTTTTCAAAGACATCCTGATCAAAACATGCTTCAACATGTGCTTTCATGTAACAACCATTGGTTTGATGGATCTAGGAGAGTGGTTGGAAGCTGGGACCTTTTGGATAACCACAGCCAAATCCTATTTTCGTTAACTCACAAATCAGGCGTAGAAAGCTAGGAAGGCTGTGTTAATTTCCTGTGCCCAACAATGGGACTATGCATTTGGAAGATACACAAGCTATGGTTTTATATTGCTTGCTTTGTTTTTCAGCCTGCCCAATGGTGCACAAAGATGGAATTGATCTCACAGGTATGTATTATGGGTTTCCCTCCATTTTTCTTTTATCCATATGATATATTCTGATTCTGGTTTCCCATTGCTAGTTCCTCTAAGATAATGACTCCTCCCCTCTCATCTGAAACCCACATCCTCTCTGCCTCTCATTAGAAAAGAGTCATCTAAAAATGATGATAAAATAAAAGACAACAAAACCAAACAAATCAGGAAAATAGGACAAGATAGGACCCCCCCCCCAAAAAAAAACAGGAGAAAGAGTGCAAAGAAAAAGCCCAAGCAACACATATAGATGGAGAGGCACACATTTGCACACACAAGAATCTCATGAAAGCATAAAAACAGAAACAGTCATTATCACATTTTAAATACAAATGTTGATGCTTGTTTGAAGTCTATCTGCCTGTTTTTTTAAAATATTTAGTAGGAAAATTTAAAATTGTGAAGTACCTATTCATTCTTATCTACTTTATCTGTCTCATCACTGTAGGATTTAAGATGATGGAAATGTTTGGTTTGGTGGAAAAGGATTTTTCTGCAGTGGAAGGAGTATCTATGGAACCTGGTACCTTCAATTTGTTCCCGTGCTATCAAATCCATAAGGACGCCCTGGTTTCCCAGCCAACAAAGTATGTTTACTTTGCAAGATGCTAAAGTCAATCATATGATTATTATATCTCAATATAAAAATTGAAGTCAGCTTGTGATTTACTGTAATCGTTTGTGGTAAGATTTTCTATGGTGTTTAGAGTAAATGATGTTTAGTTCTTTGTTTAAAAACAGCCCTGGGGCTTACAGTTTAGCTCAGTCTGCAGTTAAAAGCAATAACTGCGCTTCCAGAGGTCCTGGGTTCAATTCCTACACCCGCATAACAGATCACATCCATCTGCAACTCCACCTGCAGGGGGTCTGGTGACCTCTTCTGGCCTCTCTGGGCATTAGGAATGCATATGTTACACAAAACTATATGCAAGCTAAACTCTTATACACCGAACATAAATTTTTTTGAAAAATTAACATAAATCATCAGCCCCATCCTATAATCCTGGTTGAAGTTTAGCGTATTTTCATCTGCAAATACATAAAAATAGTTGATGCTGACACAGCAACACGGCGGTTCATATATTATTCCAAATCCTGATGTATGCTAACTCTCGAGCCTATAAGCACCTCTGAAACTCTGAAGTGAAAACTCAGAGAAGCCCAAGACATGAGATAAAATCCATAGTTAGAGGCAGGGGGATGATTCCACAATAAAGATGCTTGCCCTGTAAGCCTGATGAGCTGAGTTTAAATACATGGAACCCATGAGAAAAAAATGGTTGTAGTGGTATATGTCTGTAACCCAAGCACCCCTAAAGTGAATTTGGGGGAGGAAAGGGGAGAATACTCCCAGAGGCTGGAGAGGCCGCCTAAAGCAGTGATCTTATGGAGATTGACGGCAATCTCCTTTTGTTTCTCAAAGTTTCTCTAGTGAAAATGTGTTACTTTATGGTCAGAGGATGACTTTGTGTCAAGAACGAGACAGAGAGGCATTATATTCTTGTGCTCTTTCCAGGTATCTGCATCCAGAAGGGTTGCCTTCTGACTATACCATGAGTTTCCTGTTCCGGATTCTTCCTGACACGCCACAGGAGCCATTTGCTCTTTGGGAGATTTTAAATAAAAATTCTGAGCCACTAGTTGGGATAATTTTGGACAGTAAGTATATTTATGTGCGTAGCAATTACTGTATACATGATAATGCATGTGGCATGTTTTGTCATTTCACGTTGCAGTATAACTTATGCAATGTATGTATAAACAACAAGTGGTGAATTATGAAGTTATTGATTCATTCACCTATTAACCTGTTCTCTCAAGAAATGTCCCCTGGGGGCTGGAGAAATGACTCAGCGGTTAAGAGCACTGACTGCTCTTCCAGAGGTCCTGAGTTCAATTCCCAGCAACCACATGGTGGCTCACAACCATCTGCAATGGGATCTGACGCCCTCTTCTGGTGTGTCTGAAAACAGCTACAGTGTTCTCAGACACATAAAATAAATAAATCTTAAAACAACAACAACAAACCACAACAAAAAATTGTCCTTGAGTGCCTGCTTGGTGCCAGCCTTAGGCACAAAGTGGTTCTCAACCTATGGACTTTGGCCATTGGAAAGCACATATTTCTGATGGACTTAGGAACTGAGACAGCCATCTGAGGAAGCACCATCAAGGGGATCTTTCCCCTGTCCTGTCCTGAAGTGTAGTATACAGGGTTCAGCTTTGATCATATCGCTGGAGTTATTGAGTCTCAGAATTAGAATGAAGCTAGAATCTAATCAATAGAAAATTACAAGTAGCAATGAGAGTAAATCTATGGTTGTGGGTTCCTAAGACCATGGGAAATATGTGTTTTTCCAGTGGTCACAACCCACAGGCTCAGAACCACCAATCTCCGTGGATGGTGAACAAGGTGGAGCTAGACAAGCCGTGTCTACTAGAGAGTAAAGACTGTAGGCAGAGCAAAAGTAGGGAGAGGGGCAGAGGGTTTGGAGACATAGGACCAGAAGTTCATTTATTGGACATGGTTATGATAAATACGAATGCCTATTTGATATGCCACAGACTGCCCATTTGGCAGCATCATACTTGGAAAAAATTCTGAGACAGAGATAAAAATTTGGAAGCTGGGTGTGTGTGATGCACGACACCACATTCTATTGTTAAGTGAAGAGAAGAGCATGTGTCCACATGATGGGAAACTACAGTACATGGAGGTGGGAGACCTGAGGAGGAGCCATCAAGGGAAGCTTTCCCCTGTCCTGCTCTGAGTGTAGCACTCAGAGCTCAGCTTTCGATTCATGTCGCCAAAGTTATTGAGTCTCAAAATTAGAATAAAGCTAGAATCAAAAACGTGAAAGGCATGGCTACCTTCTAACAAGCTTTTGTATAAAGAGACTAGCTTGATATTATTTCCAAATGGAATAAAAGAAAGGTTTAATAACTAGACATCAATCAACAACTAAACATAGTTTGAAGAAAACCTTCTGCATTGATACGACAACTAAAGAGAATCTACAGACCAAAAGGGATTAAGTCATTAACTCCATATATGTCCTAGTCTCAAAAATAAAGAAGTCTTAAAATGACTGAAATGATCAAATAAGTTTGATCCTTGTCCTGGTTACCTTTAACTGCCACTGGGACACAGCGTAGAGTCACTTGAGAGAAGGGAGTCTCAAATAAAGGACTGTCCAGACAAGATTGGTCTGTGAGCCTGTCTGTAGAGGATTGTCTTGGTTGTTAATTGATGTAGGAAGGTCCAGCCCACTGTGGGCAGCACCTTACCTAGGCAGGTGGCCCTGTACTGTGTAAGAGAGATAAGTATGAATCTGCTAACAAGCTATCATCAGGCAGCATCTTCCATGGCTTCTGCCAGTCTCATTGCTTGTATAGAATAGCAAACAGGCTTGGCTTTAGGTTCTTGCCTTGAGCTTAGTGATAGACATATAACCTGTAAGCTTAAATAAGCTTTTAGCTCCCCCTTGATTGCTTTTGGTCAAAGTGTTTCTTACAGACAACAGTAAGGAAGCTAGAATACTCCATTTAAACACAAAGTGAAAATTAAACATTAGTGTAAGAAAGCACCCTTGAGAAAAGGGTATTTTTTTTCTTTTATTTTATTTTATTTTATTTTATTTTTTTAATTTACATTCCAAATCACTTCCCCTTTCCCGTTTCCTCCCTCCCCGAAAGTCCCATAAGCCCCCTTCCCTCCCTCTTTTCTCCATTCAACCCCCTCTCATTACTCTATCCTGGCGTTCCCCTACATCCAGTCTTTCCAGGACCAGGGGTCTCTCCTTCCATCTTTTTAGAAATCTATTGATATGCTGATTGTGTCTAGGGTATTCTGAGATTCTGGGTCAATATCCCCTTATCAGTGACTGCATACCATGTGTGATCTTTTGTGATTGGGTTACCTCACTAAGGATGATATTTTCAAGTTCTGACCATTTGCCTAGGAATTTCGTGAATTCATTGTTTTTAATTGCAGAGTAGTATTCCATTGTGTAAATATACCACATCTTCTGAATCCATTCCTCCGTTGAGGGACATCTGGGTTCTTTCCAGCTTCTGGCTATTATAAATAAGGCTGCTATGAACATAGTGGAGCATGTGTCCTTATTGCATGCAGGTAAAGTCTCTGGGTATATGCCCAGGAGTGGTATAGCCGGATCCTCTGGAAGTGTCATGCCCAGTTTTCTAAGGAACCGCCAGACTGCTTTCCAGAGTGGTTGCACCAGCTTGCAATCCCACCAGCAGTGGAGGAGTGTTCCTCTTTCTCCACATCCTCGCCAACAACTGCTGTCTCCTGTGTTTTTGATCTTAGCCATCCTGACTGGTGTGAGATGGAATCTCAGGGTTGTTTTGATTTGCATTTCCCTAATGACTAAGGATGATGAACATCTCTTTAGGTGCTTCTCAGCCATTAGATATTCTTCAGGTGAGAACTCTTTGTGGAGCTCTGTACCCCATTTTTTAATAGGGTTACTTGCCTCTCTGGAGTTTAACTTCTTGAGTTCTTTGTATATCTTGGATATTAGCCCTCTGTCGGATGTAAGGTTGGTAAAGATCATTTCCCAGTTAGTTGGTTGCCGCTTTGTCTTTTTGACGGTGTCTTTTGCCTTGCAAAAACTTTGTAATTTAATGAGGTCCCATTTGTCTATTCTTGATCTTAGAGCATAAGCTATTGGAGTTCTGTTCAGGAAATTCTCCTCTGTGCCCATATGTTCAAGGTTCTTCCCTAGTTTCCCTTCTATTAGTTTCAGTGTGTCTGGTTTTATGTGGAGATCTTTGATCCACTTAGAATTGAGCTTAGTGCAAGGAGATAAGGATGGGTCAATTTGCATTCTTCTGCATGTTGACCTCCAGCTGAGCCAGCACCATTTGTTGAAAAGGCTATCTTTTTTCCACTGGATGGTTTTAGCTCCTTTGTCAAAGATCAAGTGACCATAGGAGTGTGGATTCATTTCTGGGTCTTCAATTCTGTTCCATTGATCTACATGTCTGTTACTGTACCAATACCATGCAGTTTTTAACACTATTGCTCTGTAGTACAGCTTGAGGTCCGGGATACTGATTCCCCCAGAGGTTCTTTTACTCTTGAGAATAGTTTTAGCTATTCTGGGTTTTCTGTTATTCCAGATGAATTTTTGAATTGCTCTTTCTAACTCTATGAAGAATTGAGAAACACAGGAGACAGCAGTTGTTGGCGAGGATGTGGAGAAAGAGGAACACTCCTCCACTGCTGGTGGAATTGCAGGCTGGTACAACCACTCTGGAAAGCAGTCTGGCGGCTCCTCAGAAAACTGGGCATGACACTTCCGGAGGATCCGGCTATACCACTCCTGGGCATATACCCAGAGACTTTACCTGCATGCAATAAGGACACATGCTCCACTATATTCATAGCAGCCTTATTTATAATAGCCAGAAGCTGGAAAGAACCCAGATGTCCCTCAACGGAGGAATGGATTCAGAAGATGTGGTATATTTACACAATGGAATACTACTCTGCAATTAAAAACAATGAATTCACGAAATTCCTAGGCAAATGGTCAGAACTTGAAAATATCATCCTTAGTGAGGTAACCCAATCACAAAAGATCACACATGGTATGCAGTCACTGATAAGGGGATATTGACCCAGAATCTCAGAATACCCTAGACACAATCAGCATATCAATAGATTTCTAAAAAGATGGAAGGAGAGACCCCTGGTCCTGGAAAGACTGGATGTAGGGGAACGCCAGGACAGAGTAATGAGAGGGGGTTGAACGGAGAAAAGAGGGAGGGAAGGGGACTTATGGGACTTTCGGGGAGGGAGGAAACGGGAAAGGGGAAGTGATTTGGAATGTAAATTAAAAAAATAAAATAAAATTAAATTAAAAAAAAAAAAAGAAAAAAAAAAAAGAATTGAGTTGGGATTTTGATGGGGATTGCATTGAATCTGTGTTTTATTAAATCATTTTCTTTACATTTCAAATGTTGCTCCTTTTCTTGGTCCCCCCTCCAAGAGTTCTTCACCCCATCCTCCTTTGCCTCTGAGAAGGTGCTCCCCCACCCATCTATCCCCTCACCTATCCACCCCTTTTTAATAATGAAATAATCCTTTTAAGACAAAGGACTTACCATTAAGAAGCTTTGGCTTGTCTGTTCACAATAAAGAAGACATCTGTGTGGTAACGCTTCATGTCCTAGGAAAGTTGGTGTCGGTGGAGGGTTAGTAGGCATAGTGCTTAGTTTTTCTTTCCTAATATTATTGATAATGTCCTGTCTGATTATCTTCTTTTACTCTAAGTGTGATGGCATCTCTCATGAGGTGGTGTGGGTAAGAGGTTAGGCAAAGAGGAGTAAGGGAAGGGCATTGTGCAGGTTCCTGCTCTCCCCTCAGCACACGTTATTAAGTCAGTTGCTTTAGCCACCTGAGAGCCTGCAGCAAGCTGTGGACTGTTCAGTGTCTCAGCCCCTCGTGCTGCTTTAGATGAGGCTCCAAAGGAATGGATTCACTATTTTCTGTCAAGGTTACTCACCTTTTAAAACTTTTCTTTATTTGACCAGATGGTGGAAAAACTCTGACTTATTTCAACTATGACTATACTGGAGATTTTCAAACTGTCACTTTTGAAGGACCCGACATCAGGAAAATGTTCTATGGAAGCTTTCACAAGGTTAGTGAGGCTTCATATAATGACTTTGTCAGTTCTGTTATCTGTCACGAAGAGAGGAGCAACAGAAATGAATATGTAGGAGTTGGGGTGGGGTGGGGGAGTGGTTGTTTTGGTTTTTTGAGACTAGGTCTTTTCTACATTGCTCTGGCTGTCCTGGAACTCACTTTGTAGACCAGGCTGGCCTCAGACACACAGATATCCATCAGCCTCTGCCTCCTATGTGTTGGGATTAAAGGCATTCTTCACTACGCCTAGCTCAGAAGTGCATTTCTTAAACTTCATGGAGCTTTGGATTTCATAGTTTAACTGGAGTAAGAATTACTTTCTTTAAGACTTGATAATGATATCCAAGATTCTGAGTTAGTATTTCTGAGATGGGACACTGACCTGTGATTCCTAGCAAGCTCTCACGGGATATAGTGAGAGGTTCGGCCCACATTTCCCCTTTGAGCAGAAAGAACCACATTGCTAAGCAACTAGTGCTCATTTGCCATATTACATAATAAAACACATAATGTGTAATAATAGTAAAGACATCTGGTTGGGCTAGTGGCATAGCTTAGTGTGTAAATGCACTTAGCACCAGGTATTGAAGGCTTAATAATCTGAGTTTGATCCATGGAACCCATGCGAAAGATGGAAGGAGAGAACTGACTCTACAAAGTTGTCCTCTGACTTCTACACACACTATTGAACATCTGTATATATGTGCATGTGTGTGTGTGTGTGTGTGTGTGTGTGCACGCGTGCATGCACACACACACACACACACACACACAGAGAGAGAGAGAGAGAGAGAGAGAGAGAGAGAGAGAGAGAGAGAGAAAGAGAGAGAGAGAGAGAGAGATTGCTGATCTTCCTAGCCATTTTTAAGTTCTTTTGGTATCTTTACAGCATATTGTATAATTAAAAATAATTACATATGAAAACATACTTTTTTCTTGTTGAACAGGATTACATACCTATATGAAAAATGCATGTGCATGTGTGTGGGTTTACAACTGGAAGTTTACTAATTAAAAGTTCCATTAGCACCTCTTTGGATTTCACTAGAATCATGGGTAATTCTGGTTTTGGTTTGCATATTGCAAAGCAGAGAGGGAACCTGTAGGGGAGATGAGAAGTCTTTACAATGTCTTTTGTGTCAAAAGAGAATTGTCACCACAGCCTCCGGTTTAGGCATGAGCTTGTGTTCTCTCTTCAAGGAACTCTTTATTTGTCCTAGGTAGTGCAAAACTTTGTTTACTTTATCAGAACTTAAAGAGCTAGAAGTGAGGTTTGTTAATGATTGGCTTTAAAAGTGTAAATCTTTAAAAGTTTAAAAGCTGTATAAAGAAATAATTTCTTCTAGTTTATGTGTTAATAAAGCCAAATAAGAAACAAAATAAACTGATACAGCATACAACTATTGGTGGAAGATGTCAATGAAAGTTCAATTCACAATGATCAGATTTGATTTGTTCAAAGCATTACAAGCGAGTAAATATCTTCATTCTGTATTATTAGTTGGCGCTATCTTTTATATTTTGGATATAAAATATAGTCCCAAAATGTTAGTAATTATGTAAGTGAAATAACCTCTTATATGTGTATCTAAAGAAGCAAAATATTTTGAAAATGTTTTGTCCTTTATAAAGCACACTATTGTTTTAAACATGAGAACAATCTCCCCAGACCATACAGAAATCAATTTCTACTCTTTGTAAATATCAGTGTTAACAAGAAGCAAGCAATGTGGTAGGATTTTCCTAGGAATGTTTAAGCAATGGTTAACTTCTTTCTGAGAGGAAAAAATTCTAATGAATTGCTTTGCTGATTGGAATTGCTTTTATTCTGATGTAATTTAAACAAAACATTCAATAAACATAGGTAGGAATCTACCTGATTTCTTTCATCTTTCATACAACCATGGGACAGAACAAAGTTGAGCATAACCAGGGAAATAAAACCATATTAATATAAAAGATGTTAAGTTACTGACAAAGTCAGCTCATGATTTAAGCATGGCATCAGCTGGCTTAGTTTTTATAGCCTTGATTCACATCATCCAAACTTCTTTGCGGAGTTGCCATGGTTACCTTTCTTTGTGAGTGAAATAATTATTGGAGTATGACTTTTTTTCCCCCTTTCACTAGTCTGCCACAAATGAGTAGCAGTCATGGAGCAACACTAATCCCAACTCAAAATGTGTAGAAGGCCCATAGATTTCTCTGTCAGACTTGATTAGAGTGTGATTACCTGGTTTATTTACAATAAACCTATCCTTAATGTTAATTAAAGGATGAAAAGATCTGGCTTTTCCATATCCTCACAAAGCACCTGTGACTGCTGAAACAGTGTTCTTCATGTCCTAGACACCGTAGTTTGAGAAAACCACACCAGGCAGTGAGCCGAAGGGTTTCTCGCTTGTATTCATTGCTCCCCTTCCCCTCCCTTAAGAAAATGTCCTTCATTCTCAGGACCCCCTTCCAGCTTCAGGGAGATGGGAAAATCAGGGAAGGAGGTAGTGGGGGAAGGGAACAAATTAGAACTAACTATAAGACACATGCATAACATTCATAATAACACAATACTTTGTGTGCTAACTTAAACATCAAGACAGATACCTAAAATTTCTTATAAAGAGTGGCTCTTTTAAAGTATGTCAAAGTGAAATGTCTAGAGGGATGATTCTTGAATGTTGAGCAGTCATGGAAAAGGTACATAGCAAAGTACTTAGAGACACAATTCTCTTCCTTCTCTGCACTTCTTTAACAGTGAGCCAGACAGTTGCACAAATAACTTTATAATTCTCCCTGCATAGGACGTCCTAAAACATCTTTTATTTCATCTAGCTCCATGTTGTTGTCAGTAAGACTTTGGTCAAAGTGGTTGTTGACTGTAAGGAAGTTGGCCAGAAGGCAATAAATGCATCATCAAATATCACGTCGGACGGTGTGGAAGTACTAGGGAGAATGGTCAGATCAAGAGGACCAAATGGAAACTCTGCACCAGTAAGTAGACAGAAAGTGAAACTGCGTGTCTGCTACAGGAAAAATTCTGTCTTCCTTCCTTCCTTCCTTCCTTCCTTCCTTCCTTCCTTCCTTCCTTCCTTTCTTTCTTTCTTTCTTTCTTTTTTCTTTCTTTCTTTCTTTCTTTCTTTCTTTCTTTCTTTCTTTCTTTCTTTCTTTCTTTCTTTCTTTCTTTCTTTCCTTCCTTCTTTCCCTCCCTTCTTTCCTTCCTTCCTTCCTCCCTTCCCTCCTTCCTTTTTCTTTTTTCTTTTGACTTTTTTTTTAAATGTTTATTGTTCTCTAATGACAGAGTAGAATTTTTTTATTCACTTTACTTCCTGCTTGCTGTCCCCTTCTGGTCACCTCCTCCCATAACCCTCCCTCCCCTTCTTCTCTGAGTGGGTGGGGCCCCCCTGGGAATTTTTGCTCCTGTGTATCAAGTTTCTGTGGGGCTAGGTGCATCCTCTTGCACTGAGGCCAGACAAGGCAGCCCAGCTAGAAGAATATACTCCACTGTTAAAGAGAAGAATGGATGGGTGGATGGATGAATAAATGCATAGATAGATAGATAGATAGATAGATAGATAGATAGATAGATAGATTGATAGATGACAAATGATAGATAGTTGACAGGTGATAGGCAGATGATAGATGGTAATTTTAAGCAAATATGGATGCTCACAGCAGTAGGCTTCTGTATATTATGAAGAGAACCCTTCAGGTACTAGGCTAATTAATTATCTAAATGCATTTTAAAATTTGAATGTTATAATATTCTGCACCTTATTTGTGAAATAAGTGTTTTTTTAAATTAAAATTTAAAACTCTACATGTACAAATTTAAACAAGAAAATACAAATCCATGTAAAGTTTTACAACATTATACCTGGGGAAGTGTCATATGCCTCAAATTTGGGTTAGATTTATATATTTTAAAACTATTTTGTGCTATCAATAACTCTTTAAATCATGTAAATATCTTTCTAAAATATTTCTTTACATCATTAAAATGGAATTGAAGTCTGGAAGACTTTTAATTGGCATAGAATCACATCCCTTTTACTCCTTCCCCACAAAAAAGAATCCCAAGGGCTCCAGGGTTTTGGTTTAACAGGTGACTTTCACAGCTCATTTGCAGTACTCAGGGAGTCATCCTAAAACTAGTAACATTTTAGTTTTAAACCAACCAGACCCCCCCCCCCCCCGCCGCCAGCTCCCAGGGACTAAACAACCAACCAAGGCGTACACATAGCTCTGGTTGCATATGTAGCAGAGGACAGCCTTGTCAGACATCAATGCGAGGAGAGGTCCTTGGTCCTATGAAGGTTTGATAGATGCCCCAGCATAGGGGAATTGAGGGTGGGGAGGTGTGAGTGGGTGGGTGGGTGGAGGAACACCCTCATAGAAGCAGGGGGAGGGGGATAGGAGATCGGGTTTCCAGGAGAGGGGGAAATCGGGTAAGAGGATAACACTTGAAATGTAAATGAAATAAAATAAAATAAAATAAAGAAAAAGGACCCTGACTATTCCAATCTACATTTCTCTTCTACATAACACTAAAAACCGTATTCAAGAGATTCTAAAAACACAGATTTAGCAAACTAAGGCTACAATGCATCAACTAGTGTAAGGATGAATAGATGGACCCATTTACAAGAGAGAGAGAGGGCAACTCTAGGCCCAAATCACTTAGTACTACCATGATTTTCTTAATTTTAGGCATCGTGCATCTAATGTCCTTGACAGTAATACTCAAAGATGAGTGGCTATATTACTGGATAAGTGAAAATTTTCACAACAATGAATTTTTCATCCTCCATCTCACCTTTAACAGACCACTAAATACTCCTTTGCAACTTGACGATTAACAGTCACAACTTTTTTTTTTCATTTATTCATATTTTACCTCCGTAGACAATATAAATTCCCCAATATGGAAACAACAACATGGGCTTTTTAAAAAAACATCATTCCAGTTTCTGACATATTTCTACAAGCAGAGTAAGTGTCCAAGAAACACTTGCAAGAATGTAAATAGAAATGGACTATTTCTCATGCATAGAATTTTGCTTGTGGTCCTGAGTCTAGTATCTTGTGAATGTCGGGCATGGAGCTCTGACTGAGCTACACTCCTAACCTCAGACTATTTGATTTGCATACTTTATTTCCTTAAACAGTGCTATCTTTAGTAGACTCCATATGTGGCATTAACCAAAATCTCTTAATATATGTCCTACTCTTCCTATTTGCATTTTATAATTATAACTTTATAATAACAATTATAGTGTGTTTCAAATGATATCAGAGGTAATAATGTACTCCATATACATAACCAATAAAATATCAAAAAAATTATTTGTACACTTAAACTTGCCTGTATGTCTCAGGTACACTGATGATAATTTTTCTCTTTGGGACACCATAGCAATGCAGTGATACACAGGGCCCTTTGTGGCAACTTGCAGCCACTAGGAGACAAAGGGGGAATTTATAGATGTCAGTAACTAAAGAAGTCTTTGTAAGGCTACTAGGAAAAAAAGCCATAGCTTCTCTTCTAATCTAGAAGTCTATGAAGGACTCCTAAATAGACTTTTAGTCTTCCCACTTACTAAAGAATTTGCTTATGCTGAAATGGATAATATTAGGTTAGATCTTAAAAAAAATGCAATTGAGTAGTCAATCACTTCTCTTTTTGGGGATGTTGCTTAGTGATATTAATGCCATATGAGAGAAGTCCTTGCCTTTCAATTTCAGTTTCAAAAAGTATCCAGTTCGGTGTTGGTCTTCCTCTGTAACCAGCAGAAGGGCGTATGTAACTCACAGTTTAGATAATTCCATGAGGAATAATTATAAGAGAAGCTCATAGGTCGGCATCGCCTGCCAAATCTAACATTAATTCAAAATGTTGGAAGATTCTAAGGATTCCCTTTTAAAAGACAATGTATCCTTTCAAACCATAGTTGAGTGAAGGAGAGAGGATTTAGGGTTATATTAACTACTGTATAGAAACTGCTTACATTCTTAATAAAAACAACTCATGCTCAGAAATGCAAGATTCTGCAGGTGGTGACTGTCCCCAGGGAGACTAAACTAATAAGCAGGCTTAACTTAGCTGTCAAAACATATGTGTAAAGAAAAGTAACTAACTGCCTCTCCTTTCCAGTCTTTCTTTGCAAGAAGTTTTTTTCTTTTTCCCTTTTTTTTTTCTTTTCTTGGATGATTCTAGAAAAAGCTTGAGCTTCTGGAATGGAACCTTGTTTCTTAAAGTGCTTTTTCTACTTTTGGAATCTAACACTGAGGCAGTTATTCACTTGGCATTTACTCAGCCTCCTGCTATTGAAATAAAAGAGAAATATGCCAAGGAATAAAATTATAGGAGCCACCTATAATTTTATTCACTGAGTAAAAGTTTTGGTGTAAGAAGTCAGCAGTAGACTAGCTGATGACTCTTCAGTAGCCAAGTGTTAACCTTTCTCTCTACTGAAAGCAGGCTTCCTTTCATACCATATATTCTGATCACAGTTGCCCCTATCCCAGCCTCCCCTGGGATCACCCCTACTTCTCTACCTCACCCTTTCTTCCTCCTAGACATTAAAATTCAAAAATATCAAAAATAAAATAAGTAAAGACAAACAAACCTGGATAAGACACATCAAAAAACAAACAGAAAAAAAAGAGCCAAATACTCAAGAAGCACATAGGTGTGTGTGTGTACACACCCGTGTGCGCACACACACACACATGCACACCTATACCTACACGTGCACAGGCACACACACAAGAGAGAGAAATTAAAACAAAATAAGATCATAAGTTATAAGCAAAATATCTTCTTATATTATAAGTTATAAGCAAAAATCTTCTTATATTCTGTAGTCTGCCACCTTGTCCATCATTTGGACAAAGTGGCAGACTACAGAATATAAGAAGATTTTTACCAACTACAATTTCAATAGATGGCTAATACCTGAAATATATAAAGAAATAAAAAAAAACAAAACCCTGATGTTAAGAAACAAGCGGCAAATTTTTGAAAGGAGTTTTTCTATGGATTGCTTCTTTAAATCCTTATATCATAACAGTTGCTAATTCATATGCTTGCTGTGGTCTGTGAAATGTATATTCCCATGAAATATCAATTTAATATTCTAAAACCATAGGAAGAGATATTCATATTGTCTTTATTGATGCTAAAACTTAGCTTTGAATTAATGAGAGCTCTCATTAAAAAAATGAGAAAATTGATATATAAAACTCTGACCTCCCCAGAACTGTCTGGCTTCCCTTCTAGCACTGTCTTCTGCTATAACTGACCCTGATTCTGTCCACCTTAAGACAATAGGTCTGATCCCGTGACCACGTGCCCATCTCTTCTTTTACAGCTCCAAGGATTCACTATTTCAATTACAAGCTTGCAAATAACTGTGATCAAAATATTACTCTCAAAGTATTTCTATACATAAGCATTTATTTACCAACAGGTACAATAATTGTTAACTTTCATTTCTGAATTTAATCAGAGTGCTTATGAGTTTCCTAAAATTTAATAACTTAAAAGCAAGCCCTAGCTTGGAACTCTTCTATGGCAAATGCCATGTACTTCTTGCTTTGTTGATGAAGTCAACGAGAAGTTGGACACCTGGTAAGAAATGGAGGGTGGCTTAGGTCTCTGAAACACTCTCTGGGATCTTATATACAGAAAGTTTTTGATTTGTACAAGTACATGAATGTACTTATATTATTTAAGAAAAAAGTTGGAGGAGAAAATCTGGTACTGAGTGGAAAGGGTAGCCAAGAGAACTTTGAAACTCCCATTCATAGATCAAAATGACTCAAGCGCTGAAAATATTTTAATCTTATTTTCTTGCTAACATTTGACCCCAAATGACTTGCCTTTTGAGCTACACCCAGACAAAAATGTCCAGCGATGAAAAATGAGCATTTGTAATTGGCTGAGGATTCCATTTAGAGAAATTACAAAGTGTAAATGTGGAAGGTTGCATGTCCTTTCTTGTGTCTTAAAATCTATGTCTTTTCTATGTTTTGGTTAAGTAGAAGGATGCTGTCTCTTGTATTAACTGCCTGAGCTATGCCTTCTTTTGAACTATGTTGTTTTGCATTCCAAGGCACTCAAGTATGAAATGCTTTGACATAACATCTTTATGTTATCTCCTGTGGAAGTTGTACAGCTATGTATGTCGTTGCTTTGGGAGTAAAAGCCAGAAGCCTTCTTTTATTTTGCTCTTGCCGTTTTTCAATCCATCTGCAGAAATGTGCTTTGGAAAAGAAGTCCTAAGAACAGCTAAGGAATCTAAGCTATCACAAATACAAAACAACTATGAATAAATTTGGTATCCTCAAAGAAAAAAATCTGCTGATCCCATCTAAGTTGTGAAAGAGAAGTCATCCCACATAGTAGCATTCTTCAACTGATAGTACCGGCTTCATCAAGTATTTAGTGGATGTTTGATCCCTTCAGTAGATAAACTGAGCTCATACAAATCTTAGTCACTCCACAGGGCAGAGGGCTAGGCAAAAGTTTATATGTAGACATTATGCAACAATAGGTGGCTGAGTGTTGAGTGTTCGTTGGAGTAACTTCAAGAAGGCTTGATGCATACTAGAGGTGGTGAAGGGCTTTTGCTTTAAGTAAATCTTTCCATTAACTAAAATATTTTAACATGAAGGTTTTATCTAGGAACGCTAAATTTCTTAATGGATGAATGATTTCCAGACATAGCTGACTCTAGCTGATGTTATCCATAATAAAACCCATTGAATAAATGTTCTCAAGTGCAATAACATAAAATCAGCCCGGGCTATCTTCATTTTAAGCATTAGCTCAAAGATACATTCATTACTAAATAAACCACATAGGTTTAGACCACACATTTGTTGGGCTGTTCAAATCTCAGCTGGAATTGAACTTTGATGAGTGCCTTCAGTTACTCAGGCTAAAGTGTTTCAGGTCCTACAGACCTGGACTGCAGAATGGGTGTGACAGTCACGGTGCTACGTGATCATGAGCTGAGATAGACATAAAGTGCTTAGAATAGTAGCCAGCCCAGAGCAGATTTTCAAAACATGTTAGTTAATATTGTTATTTTGTTAAGATTTTTCCAAATCATTAAAAGTAAATAATAATTTAGAAGAAATCTATTCTGTATCTTCCCTTGCCACTCTTACTTTTGCTTTGATTCTATGTTGTTGGCTTATAAGCTTTAGAAGTAAGTTGTGAGAGAGTTGTGCACTGCACTCTGAAATGATAGTTTACTATTTATTGCAGGAGTGCTTCAGACACTGTTAAAGTACTCTCTCCATATTAACTACATGGTCTTTACAACAAACAGAGTAGCTAATAGAATTGAGTATCTCTTATCTGAAATACTTGAAACTACAGAATTTGGAATATTCAAATATACACAATGATAAATCTTGAAGATGGAATCCAAGTCTAGACACTAGATATATTTATGTTTTGCATATACTTTTTACACACATTTAACAGGAACTTTAGACATCTTTAATGGGTCTTCCATTTGCATGAAACCCACCCAACAAAGCCAGATAGAGAAGTTTTCTGCATCATTTCAACAGTCAGAAAGCCTCATACATTCAGAGTAGGGGTGTTCAATTATGTCAGCACACACTTTCACAGATGAGGAAAATGAGAGTTCAAAACAGAAACTAATTTCTTCACAATAACTCAGCTCACTAAGGCTGGACTTAAGACTCCTATCCCAGCAGCCTGGCTCCACATGCTCCAATCTTTGTGCTCTCTGAACTCTGTCTTGCTATTTTTATTTACAAAAGTCTTCTGCGTGAACTTTTGGAAGGGTTTTCATTTTTAAGATTTTAAATTGATCATTATTTTGTTGTATGACTTCCCTGTTTTGGCTTATATATCTAGATCTATCTTTGTGGCCTGGATGTTAAAATATCCAAGGGTGGTGGTAGTGGTAAGCTATGTGCTTTGCTGACAATTTAGCAAATAATACATTGCTATGATAATTTCAAGAAAGCAAGATGTTTTGAATAGTGAGTCTATTTTCAAAACTCAAGGTTTTTCTGTTCACTGGTTAGAGTAAACATTCTAATAATGCACACAGTTATTCTTGAGCTTGAGAGCAGAAAGCCTGATTTCATTTTCTCTTGTTAGAAGTGGCCCTTTAGTGATACTCCTGGAACTTCTGGTAGCCTGTTTCGATAGAGCTCGCTGTCATCTCACCCTGAGGTTCTGGGCCAAGGATAAGCAGCATTCTTTGGATGACCTATTTATGGTCCTTATTGGAAGTATTACTTCCTGGAAGAAAGTTATAAATTAAAACAAAAAACATTATCATTTTCCCAGTTCTTTTATTGATGCCATAACTCAATATTTCAAAATGATGTAGAAAGAAATAAGTAGAAATAATTAGGTCATTAAGTTAGTGTTTAGCCCCCAATAATGTTATAAAGATATTTCTGTATATTTCACCTCGTGTCTTGAGTTACTACCAATGTATGTGGATGAATTAAGGCTAAGTATCTACTGTGTGACAAATTGCTTAAATAAAAATACACAAAGTTTATGCATCCATAGTACTCATTATGAATCTCTCCCAGCACCTCATTGAGTACAATATTTATTTAGGAGTCTCCCATTACCTGTAAAAGTTTTTCTAGCACAGGACCGTTTTGTTTCTGTTTTCATTATTGTCTCAAAAAAAGTCTATACAATATCTTGATTACAGTGAAAATGATTGCACAGAGGAATTAACTAAGTTTATTCCTCAGACTTTCTGCATGTTTATTACGTGTTAGCTGCTAAGCTAAGTGACTTGGAGATGAGCAGTTCCCCTGACCTTGAAGAATTGAAGGGTATGATAATACAGATAATGGGGTAGTAGGTGAGGTGTGATCTACGAAGGGCATCTAGAGTGCTTTATAGCTACGGGGCATTTGGGAGGAGGTATAAGGGGCTTCCAAGGAAGACTTGCCCACAGAACTAAGGTTTTTGTAGATGTATGTGAGAAGGGGAAGAAATGATGGTAAGGGGATTTAGACAGCAGGTGGAGCAACTGTAGACAGAATGTGTGATCATTCTCTGTTTCGGGAACAAAAATAGTTTGAGTTTATTTTTAAATTTATTTGCTGGAATATTATGCTATAAATATATTGGTATCTTATCTCTGATGAAATAATTATAACTATGAACACACTTTAACTGTACCGTCCTTGTTGAATGATCATTATCTTTCTGAATCAGTTCCAGTTACAAATGTTTGATATCGTTTGCTCTACATCATGGGCCAGTAAAGACAGATGCTGCGAACTTCCCGGCCTGGTAAGAATTCTTTCACCTCTATCGAACAGTAAAATCTATCTTTTCTTTGCAAATGAAAGCCAGTTTCTCGGTATTCATACCGTAAGCAATTACTTTTGTGATGATAATTAAAGTCAGGAAGGTTTAGTAATGAGACAGAGTAGAAGAAACCAACGAGACCATCATGTGAGACCACGTGGTTTGAACTGTGTACCACAGATGCTATTGACACACACTCCAGGTGCTTTCAAGCTTCCTGCTTTCCAAAGCTTCCCAGGTCAAAGAAAATACTTAGAAGTCACATTTACGAAATGTTTAGCTGTAAGCCTCTTGCTTTTCCTAACAACTCAGTAGCCATAGCAGGCACTGAAAGGGAAAGATGGTATTTTTGTTTCAGAAGCGTATGCCTATTGAGTGTGGCAGTGTTGCCCTGTCTTGAGATCAGACTATGCCTGTTCCTTACTTCCTTTTACACACTGATGTTCCTTGTGGGCTCGCTTTTCATTATAACAACTACTGGAACCTAGGTTTGCAAAGATAGAACATCAAAAAGATTTGTCAAAATATGCCGTTGACCCTGTAGAGTGTTTTTGTTTATATGTTTTGTTTTGTGAGAGGGGTATCATGTCATCCACACTGAACTCAAACTAACTGTATAGCCCAGTGTCCTATTTAGTTTTGATTGTCAATTTGACACAGCCTAGTGTCACCCGAGAGAGGAATCACCTACTTTAGATTAGCCTGAGGGCATATTTATAGGGAACTGTCTTGACTATTAATTGTGGGAGAATGCTGCTCACTTTAGGCAGGACTATTCCCAGACCTTAATTGTTTAAGAAAATTTGCTAAGCAGGAACCTGTGAATGAGCCAATGGGCAGAGTTTTTGCATGGCTTCTGAGTCCCATTCCTGCTCTGACTTCTAAGTCAGCTGAGACAGACTCTTTCCTCTCCTAAGTTGGTTTTTCCAGAGTGTTTTTATGACAGCAGCAGAGATGAGCCTAGAACAAGGGTGACCTTGAACTTTGACCCTCCTGCCTCTACCTCCCAAGTTCTAGGATTACAAGATGGCATCACTATGCCCGGAATAAAGGTCTGAACTATCTTGAGCTAGTTATTCACATGAAGTTCAGCAGATACCAAGTGCTACTGTATTTTCATTATATTTTTAAAACATTCACAGTAGCAATACAAATTTAATAAATTGACTTGGGCTTTCATGCTCCATGAATTTGGAACTGTAGTCGTAATCTATATGACACTACCAGAAAACTAAGCATTTCCCATTATTTTTTCTCATAAAGTTGTATCTACATGTCTATGAACACACACAAAAGGAGATTCATAACTCCTAGAATCCTCATAGAAAGCCAGCTGGAAGAGGACGCTCTGCTGTGGATGAATGTTGGCATGACTTAATAATTAAACTCATATAATGAGCATAGTCAAGTCTTCATGAAGTCTAGAGGTTTTGATGTGAGAACCAGATTAAAACATTTACTGCAGGCAGTAAATTCCTGGGAGTCTGTTTGAGGAAGCAAGTAACTCATTCTTTCTTCACCAAAATAAGTTTCTAAACTAGTCATGAATTAAACAAGAGATCTTAGTATTGCACTTAAGGGTAGATAGAATATCTCACGGCGTCTCTAGCAAAAATGCAGCCATCAATTCTAGGAAGGATCCAGGTTCTTTCACTTAATTTTCTCCTTGCTTAATTCACTAAAGGCTTATAAATTATGTCCCACGAAGACAGATCATCAATAGAAGCAGCAAACCCACTGCTGGGTCTTGAAACAGGGATGCCTGGTACCAAATTCGTCTGGGCGATCTTTAGGAATACTTAGATTCATGTTTTAATTTAGCCAACCAATAGAACAGATGAGATATGGCAGCAGGAGATGTGAATGGAAATCATTCCTTATTGCCCACCATTTAAAGAAAAGGCCACGAAAGGAGTAGAGATCATTTGTGTGCCCATTTTGAGGGTTTTGTTTTGAATATTTTGGAGACTCACTAACTTTCATCTTGGTAATCTGTTGTCTGGCCCTGTTTTATGTAACCTCACTGTCCCGTGAGGTCTTACATAATGGCCTTTTTAGCTACTCAGAGGGCTGCAGAGCTCTGTGAGGTCCTATAGTTTTGTTTCTCAGTGCTGAGGTCGTTTTGGCTTCTGCTCCAGATGGGACATTTAACAATTGCACAAAGCTGTTACCAGGCATTCTGCTTCACTCTGCTTTTGGGAAACTCCCATAGTTTTAGTCATTAACCATCGTTTTCTAACATCTCATGTCAGTAAATATCTCAAGAGAAGAGAAAAGGGAGCCCTACCCTAACACTCAGGTCTGTTGTGTTTTCTTGGTTTCAGCTACAGAAGCTGATAGAATTGTCACAGGACATAGATGGGCTTAAGCAGTTTTAAATCTTTGTTTTAATCCATATACAGTAGTTTTGACTGAGCCTTTCAACAAAATTTCTTTTATCCCTTAAAACAGAAAGTCAGTGTAGCACAAGGAAAATGTTTAGGGCCTTTAGTTCAAAGACCATTGCTGTTCTAGATGAATTAAATAGAAACCAAAAAACATTCTCCACTCTCTCCTGGCTTTGTTTCTTCACTTGGATTTCTAAGCTAGTTTCAGTAAATCCCTCTAAGCTGTGATAACTGATGTTCCATATGCAGCCACGCTGTCTCCTTCAGAAGAGATCTTGCACTTGGGAACCTGATAGCATAATGTTCACCTAAAATCTTAAAACATCTCCTAAAGTATTTTCTTAGAGTCAATAAAGCTTGTGTAGACTGTCTTGTTAACAATTACTTTTTTTTTTTTTGTCCTACTCAGCGGGATGAAGAGTCCTGCCCAGACCTGCCACGATCCTGTTCTTGCTCAGAAACTAATGAAGTGGCTCTAGGGCCAGCCGGTCCCCCAGTAAGTCTTGCTAGCTCAGCCTTAAATGTTCTTCAAGAACATTAACACCATCCCTCTGGGGTCTAATGTGTGCTGCCTATTGGACTAAAGGGTTATCACACACTTAATCCTAAGTAACTTCGACACATCTACAAGATTATCTTCTTCCTACCACACCCTCCACCTCCCATTGCTTTATGTACAAAATCCTCCCTTTAAGCCACTGTGGTTAATCTTCAGTATGAGTTCCATCACTGGGCCTCTGCATACACCAGAAAGACTGGCATATCCTCCTGCTGCCCACTCCATGTAAGATGTTGTATGTGATCTCTTGATGCTGTTGATTTATTTTCAAATATACCTGCATGTCCCATGGAAATTGGAATTACGTAGGGAGAGCGTTGGCTCAGTTTCAATGATCTCCAGTCCTTTTGCCCAACCAAAGGAAAACTGTCTGGTGTCTCATGGCCTGCGCTAACACCATTCACCTCCCCATTTATCATAGAGCATGATTTTGCTGTACAACCTTCAGTAAGGGCAAAACCCAAGTAAATTGAATAACATCATCTATACCATATTATTTTTAAGGTGATGTAGTATTTTTGAACAATATGTTTTTTCATTTACTGCAATTCTATATTTGCTTTTACAAATATTTACTTAAATGCACTGTTGAATTAAATATTCAGAGGATGCACACATATGTATTTAGATGTGTGTTTTATAAACATTGACAAATACATAAAGAATATATTCACATACTTATTTTTGTAGTACATAGATGTCTAATAAAGAAAACTGCCACTAAAAATGCTACAGTTGTTACGTCATTATGTCAGAACATCTTGGGAAGAAATGCAAATGACTGTAGTTTTCAAAAACACTAAATAATTTTTATTTCTGTGTAAATAAATGGAGTTGAATTGTGGTTTTTTTCATTGGCTTTTTATGAAGTTTTGGTATAAAACACATAATTCTATGTCAATTGAGTATTTTATTCTTTTTATATGTGACCAAAACCAGCATTATATAAGCTCTAAATATACAATTCCTATAAGTATTTTTCAGGCTTCAAAGGACCTGAATCAGAGATTTTTTCTAAGGCTCTGAAATGATCTACAGAAAGGGCCAGAACTGGGTGGGGAGCTTCCAGTTGAAGATCGTGATGAATGTTTACTAGTACACAATGTGTGGGCTTCATATAAAATAGCAATGACCTAATCCCATATTATGAAGAAAGATGAAGAAAGTATGCTGTTTGGAGATTTGTCTTTGAGCTAATACTTAACATCTGTTTGCCAGGGTGGTCCAGGACTCCGAGGACCGAAAGGCCAGCAAGGTGAACAGGGTCCGAAGGTAACGTGTTCTCTCTTTGTCTCAAATAGGCATAACTTTAGAGTTAAATGTGACTTTATTTACTCTTGTGACTTATAGCATCTTACGTGTTCACAACTCTCTGTGAAACAATTTTCACTTATGGTGAAGGTGTGTGTGTGTGTGTGTGTGTGTGTGTTTAACCAAAACAAGTATTTAATAACTCAGTCAAATGAAAGACATTTGGGACAGACAAGAATGCTGGTGTACTGTGTGGCTTAGTCTGCAAGGTGGCTCTCTCAGGTACATTCTTCTCTTTCTTCATCTGTAACAGAGATACATCTTAAGCAGAATCGTGCAGTTACAATACAACCTCAGTCCTTTTCAGGGAATTTCCTACAGCCTAGATTTCTTCTCCTATTTTGCACTATATATGATAATATGCCTGGCTTGGCTTTCTATTCTCAGTACACAGCCACCAAGTATAATGCTCCAGGTCGTACACTGCAGAGGGATCGGCCAGCCAAAATGACCAGGCTATGCCAACCCACATCAAAACACATATTTTTCTCCTTTGCACAAAGGCATCCTAAGGACTGGCAGAAGTCCAGTTACTAATTGAGTTCAGGCCTCATCCCTTTCCTTCCCTTTGGATTTTGGAAAATCTTTAACTGGTATCTTATCTCCAGTGCCTTGCCTTTCTGATTGATTCTACACATCTGCTTTCAGATTAATTTCCTGAGAGTCTATGCTATATTTATGCTTGTTTCAAACGTACAGTCATGGACCGTCGTTTTGGCATGGCTATTGTTGGCATGATATTCTTGGCCCTTCCTTTCATAAAGATTCATTTTATGTGTACGGGTGATTGGAATGTATGTCTGTACACCACTTGCATGTACAGTGCCTGTGAAGCAGGTCCTCTGCAAAAACAACCAGTGTTCTTAATCCTCAAGCCATCTCTCCAGCCATCAAGATCCTTTCTAATGTGATTCTCCATCTCGGTCTTGTGACATTACTCTTCACCATTTCCACACCATCTGTCTTTACTGATTTGGTACTTTGAATTCACTAGATTTACATACATAATACTTATTTATAGGAGTGAGCACTACACTAAAAAAGAGTTTTACTTTATAATAGGAAACAGATGATGTAAGGTAGGACACGATGTGAGCATGGAAAAGGAGTAAATGAAGGAAAGTTGAAGGTAATCACGGTTTATCTAATCCTACGGCATGGGATGTATCCTTTGTGATTTGATCTGTTTCGTTTTCTGAGATGGACTTGCTGTGCCTTACCTGACTCCATCTCATGCTGTAAGGAAAGGCCAGGGTCGAGTGCCTCCTCTCAATAAGGGTGCTCTGGCTTTATTTTCGGAGTTACCCATGGAGCCCAGGAGCTCCTATGCTTTCTGGATTCTGCCTCTCAGGGACTCACTTAGCAGGACTCTATTATTTTTCCAACATTCTCAGTGGACGGTGGTTCTAATGATGAATATGAATGAATTCAGCTATTTGGTGACCCTAAGGTAACTCATTTAATTCTAATTATTTACTCCCACAGGATTATCCATAGTATGGTTATTTCTGTTTGACAGTTTTGACAAACAAAGGATACTGGTGTGCAGTAGATTTGGACAACAGAGTTGTCCAAATGTGACACAGAGATGTCACCTTGCCACCTTTGTAGACAGTATGAGAACAGATAAACTATACCTTCCTCAGGGAAAGTCCCAGCATGTGCTCATTCTATTGCACCAATTAGATAAGAGTTTGTACCACAAAGCAATGGTCACTGGCCTCTTCTACTCTATCTGCTTTATATTTTAAAGAAGCTGGGGCATACCTGGGGTGGGAATGGACAGCATAGAGTACGGAGAAAAGTCTGCCCACCCAGTGTCCTTCCTGGACCAGGAGGGTGGTCCCCGCAGTGCGTTCTCCTTTGGGAAGTGTTAGGCAGTTGTGGGCGGACTACTTGCTCACAGAATTGGCACACCTACCTTCTGCTCTACTCTTCAATAATGCATAAATTACATAGCACTAAACTCTTACTGCTGACCATTCTAAGTGATATGTATAACTTGCCCCCTTCTCAAGCACATTACGTGGTTTTGCTCTCCAGTGCTCTTCCTCATAAATCTGTGTGCTTCTTTATATGGATGATCAATCATTATCACCCGGGGCACTACAGTCTCATTTCCTGTGCGATCTTCAAACCACAAGTGATCTCTGTTGCCCTCGGAGTCCTGCACAGCAGTTCTCACTAAAGTCATCAGTTGTGACTAATTCCAGGGGCAGTTCTTTAATGTGCATCTTCCTTGAGATCCTGCAATGGTTGACTCATTTGGCCAATCAGAATTCGTTTCTTTTTTGCCGCTCTATCTTTGTCTTGGCACTAGCTTTTTTTGGCTTTTTCAGATCCCTTTCCTGGCTTTTTTTTTCCCTCCCTATCCTCACTGGCATGTAATTTTCATCAATTTCTGATTTCAATGTGCTTTTTGGAAACTATTTAATTTTAATTTTATTTTATGTCTACGAGTGTGGGTGCTTTGCCTACATGTACATCTGTGCATCATGTGCATGAATGATGCCCGTGAACATCAGAAGAAGCTGTTGGATCCTTTGGAACTAGAGTTACAGATGGTTGTGAGCTACCATGTGGCTACTGGGAATCAAGTCTGAATCTTTTGAAAGAGCAGACAATGCTCTTAACCACTGACCCATCTTTCCAGTCCCTTTCAATATGTTCCACACAACCTCATATATGAGTGTGACCTCAGTACTCCATAGGCTGTCCAGATGAGACTTTGCCAAATTCCACGACTGCTGGACTTTTCTGTTTTTTCGTTTTTCCCCATACACTTAATCTTAAGGAAACTTATTCTGTCCTGATTACTTATCTGTAGTTTACACCACTAGGATTTTTATTTCGTATTATTTGTCTCAAGAAATACATTCAGCAGTTTCACATTTGTGGTGATTTACAACTTATACACACAAAATTATACATAGGAAAGAAATCAGGATTTTGAAGAGACATCTCTGCTTTTGTGTTTATCGCAAAAGAACTCACTATAGATAATAAGCAGAAACAGCCTAATTACCCAACAAAAGATGAATTGGTAAGAAAAGGTGATGCCTGTACAGGATAGAATACTAGTTAGCAACTTAAGAATGTCAAATTTGGTCATTTGTGATGACATCGGTGGACCTTATAAAATATGTTAAATAAACCAGGCAGAGAAAACCACGAGTGATTGTATGTATATGTAGAATCTAAAGAATTGTGAAAATTATGAGCAAAACAGTGGATACTCAAGGCTCATGAAGAATGAGGCAAAATTGGCCCTTATGTATGAAGTTATAGGGGAAATACCCTCTAATATTCCACTGCATAGTAGGTTCCATAGACAACAGTAACATAGTCTCTATTTCAAGGAAGCTAGAAGGAAGGATTCTTAATGTTTTACACGCACACACACACACACACACACACATACACACACACGTTTGTGGTGCTAGTTGTTCTCACCTTTGATTAATATATCTATCACGCATGCATATGTGCAGAAGTAGTACCATGTGGTACTGCATTAATATGCATGTCCACTAGAATAGGATCCTACCCAGGTACAGATCTTAATTTAATAATGCAATAGCCTTTGCTGTGGACACCAAATTTGACAGGGAAGAAGAAATTGATCATAAATAGATGTTCTGAGTCGAAGGTTCCTTGCTAAGTTCTTTAAAGCATAAACAAGTGATGTGAAAAGGATTCCTGACTCTGGGGCAAAAGCAAGATGGTTTTGAGCTCAAGGTTTGTGCTGGCTGCAGAAGAACCAATCACACTCTGGTTCTGCAGGGAGGTCAGGGAGAAAATACACTTGGTGTAAAGTTTTCAGAAAGAAGCTGCGGCACACATGGGGTGGGAAAGGACAGCAGGGAGTATGGAGAAAAGTCTGCCCATCTAGTGTCCTTCCTGGACCAGGAGGGTGGTCCCCGCCGTGCGTTCTCCTTTGGGAAGTGTTAGGCAGTTGTGGGCGGACTACTTGCTCACATAATTGGCACAGCATTCTTACATGCAGAAACAAAACAAAGTTGATGAAATCCTGGTGTGTTTATTCTTTTAGCTTACTGATGACATTTTACCTAGGAGGTAAATTATTTGAAGCTTTGTGTCTTCTTACCCTCTCAGCATTTCCTATCTTAGTAGTTTGTCAGGAAATAAGTGTTGTATACAGGAATATCTTTTGGATGTTAGAGAATCTAACTTCTAGAGTAATTTTTCTCTCTTGCCTTCTAGGGACCAGAGGGACCTCGGGGAGAAACAGGTCCTGCAGGACCCCAGGGCCCCCCTGGACCCCAAGGACCTAGTGGTCTGTCCATTCAAGGCATGCCTGTGAGTTGTGTACACATGTTCCCATGGGTTTTAGTGTGTTCTGTTTTCCATGAGGATATGAAGAATGAGCTTTTATATTCTGTGTTTTGCCAATGAGTCTCAGTCCATTTGAAAATCACAAGGACTGACTATTCGTTAGTGCCACAGTCAGTTGCTTTTTCAGAAATGGCGATCTTTCAACAAAACAGGCACACGGGAAGGGAATAAGCATTTCCACAATATTACACCTGAGGATGGCAAATCAAGGTGGATTCCCTTTGCTTGTCTATCTAAATCCTTTTGTAAAATCATTATTTCTCTATGTGTTTGTGTGTCATGAATGTGTATGAATATGCACTCATGCACTATCCACATGGTGTATGTTTTTGGCAGGTGTGTATTAAAGGTGTGTGTAAGTAGAAACTAGAGATCATTCATTATTGGGTATCCGCCTCAAGAGTCACCTACCTTGGTTTTGTGGGACAGCACCTTCGTTGGCCTAAAACTTGATGAATATACTAGGCTACCTGGCCAGGGAGCCTCAGGGGTCTACCTATGTGCAGTGCCCCATCCCAATGTTAGGACTATTTGCATATGATACCATGCCCAGATTTTTATTTCTAATATGGGTCCCCGGGAATGAAACTCAGGTAGTCTTTCTAAGTGGGGGGCAAGCACTATACCCACTAACTTACCCTCCCCAGCCCTTGACTATACTTTTAACATCTAGAAGATAACAACTGTTAAACAAATTCATTATTGATGTGTATCCATTGGGAATGTAGAATATTAAAAGATATCATATAATTCCTTATTTCTACCATCCACAGAAGATAGTTCAATGAATAAGTTATAGAGTTTAGATTGTGGGCATTAAGTGGCTAGTTTGAAATAATTTCTTTGAAAAGAAATCCAATTTAATTCACTGAAACATATACAACTTCAAAGAAGCTATAAATAATATTGAAATATTCGACTCCGCCTGCTTCTGCCACATGTTAGCATTATCAGCTTGGCCATCTGTTCACTGTGAATTGGAATTATTATTGTACATAAACATTCAGTTCTGCAGGAATGTTTATATGGATGGCGCAGCATATGTGAGAAGTGAAATAGGGCATGTGATTGATAGTATAAAGGCAGTTTACTGTTGAAAATACTCTAGCAGTGTGGTCTAGGTGGGACTAGGTGGGTCTACGTAGTCTAGGTGGTTCTAAGAACCAAGAACTTACATCTGTGAATTTAATCTGGTATACTTTTGTATACTCAGGGAATGCCGGGTGATAAAGGAGATAAAGGAGATGCTGGCCTTCCTGGTCCACAGGTATTATTTTCGCTGTTAATCTTTTTCCAGGGATAGAAACCTGGAGCTTCTGACATCAACTGTGACCTTGGCATGGTGTCTATATTAAAGACATTTCCTGTATTCATTCACCTTTTCAAAAGCCAGACTGATCGAGGGTGGGGACATCTATTTCTCAGTAGTAACTTCTGGGTCTTAGTCCTAGGTCCCAGGGGGCTCCCATTATGCCATTGGCTTTGTTTGAAGGCTGTGGTCTGTTCTAGGGGAGAGGTGAGCTGTTTCTGTAAAGCTGACTCTATCCTGTTCTTGCCCTCCCTAGGGTGTCCCTGGAGGTGTTGGTTCACCAGGACGTGATGGATCACCAGGCCAGAGGGTAAGAACTTACCAAATACTGGACTTTGGCAAGGTAGACTTCCTGCCTAGTCACTTTGCTGCAGACAGGTTTTTATAGATGGACACCAAGTTAGGGTTTGCATTTTTCTTCTGCCAGTCTAATTTCTATTATACATCTTTTCCCCTTCAGCCACTTCCTCTCAGTCCATTTTTGTTTTCATCACACGTATCCAGGTTGGTAGCACCTCACTCTAAATGCTCCCATGCCCAATTCTTATTTGCATCTCATTTGCATCACTGGCATCTATTGGCTTAGTAGGTTTTACTCGTTCTTTCAGATTCTTGAAGTATAGACCTAAAAGAAAGTAACAACCACACATACGGAAATCCAAGTAGTATGGCTTATAAAGGAATCTCCATTGGTTTAGAATCTCAGTTATTTGCCCTTTTTATTGGTTCAAATAGAAAGCAGCAAAATAAAGTACAAAAATCATCAAGCTAAAATATGACATTTGCTTTATTGACAAGTTTCCACCAAGCTAGGCTTGCCGGGTTATAATTCAATGGGGAAAATTCAAATTTCAAAATGTTGCCACATGTTGTAATGGGATCAGAGTTCTGGTAGAACAAAGAATGGATAATCAAGCCAGGCTTAAAGGGTCTAGGAAGGATTCCCTGAGGAGGTGCCCTTGAGGCTGCTTCTTGATTGAAAGACAGAGGAGATGAGAAGAGGAAAGCCACTGCAAACAGGAAGAACTGCTTGTGTGAAGGAGGAGAACGGGAAAAGTGGGGCATCTTTAGAACAGTACGTGGCTAGAGATCATAAATCAGTGTGTGTAAACATGTGTGTATGTGTGCATATATGCCTGTGTAATGCATACATGTACAAGTTTATCATAAAATGCTGTCAGGGCCGGGCAGAGGTGGCACACATCTTTAGTCCCAGCACTTGGGAGGCAGAGACAGGCGGATTTCTGAGTTCGAGGCCAGCCTGGTCTACAGAGTGAGTTCCAGGACAGCCAGGGCTACACAGAGAAACCCTGTCTTGGAAAATAAATAAATAGATAGATAAATAAATAAATAAATAAATAAATAAATAAATAAATAAATATGCTGTCAGGTTTACCTAGAAAAATCAAAAATTGACCTAAATAAAAAAAATGAGTACATTTTCAAATGAAAGAGAAGCTATCTTCCTTTTAAAAATATTTTTTATTTATTCTTTGATAATTTCATATATGTGTACAATATATTTTGATCATATTCCACCACTTCACTTCAACTCCTCCCAGATCTCCATCACCAACTCTTCCTCCCAACTTCCTCTCGTTTTAATCTACTGAGCTCAGTTAATGAGGCCTGTATATGCATGTGTATAGAACCATTCACCTGAGGATGGACAACCCACCCAAGGCCACATCCCTAAAGAAAACTATCTCTTCCCCAGCATTCATTAACTACCAATAGTTCCTCAGGTAGGGGGAGGGCTTTGTAAATTCCTCCAATAAACATGCTGGACTTTTGACTGGAGTGATAATGCGTAGGTCTTATGTGTGTGCCTACGACTGCTGGGAGTTCATATGGACCAAGCCTTAGCATCTGCAGAAAACATTATTTCACAGCAGTCTATTCCAACCTCTGGTCACTCCAACACTTTTCTTTTTTGATATTTATGCAACAGAATTCATTTTCAAGAACTGGGCAGCTGGGACAGGCTTTAGTAATGTCTACGGTCACTGGTCTCGGACTTCAATTCCTAAGAGTGCCTATGTTTTTTATGCCTATGGGACTTATCTGGACTCCTACTTCTACTTCTATGACTCTGCCTTTCAGAATGCCCACCATGCCTGCTTGAATGGGTACCTGAGCTCCTCCCTCTGTCCTTATCTCTGCTCTTTTCTTCTCCCTCCCTCCTGTTGAGAACTTGTGCTCATGCGTGGGTTTCTTGTCTTTACCTCTTACTCAGAGACTTCAGTTCTACCAATGGCACGACCTCCTGACATCAGGAGAGTCTGGGTAACTCTTACTCCCCTTTCGGACTTCTGTGCTCTCTCTGAGGTCTTCTTTCTCTGCTTCTTTGAGCCATGGTTATCCATTTCCTTTACTGTCTTGCTTCTGAAGGACAAAGAGCAGGATGTCAGCTCAGCTTGGATCTGGTAGTCAGTCTCTCTCTCTCTCTCTCTCTCTCTCTCTCTCTCTCTCTCTCTCTCTCTCTCTCTCTCTCTTGTGAGTTTGACATCTTCATCTTCAGAGACTTCAGGAGAACTTGATGGAGGTGTATTAGCCCCATAGCCCTTCTCCTGGAGCCTGGAGTCACATCATCCCCATCTTCTGATTCTCAAATAGTTTGACATATGGTCCATACAGATAGTTCTTCCTTTAATCTTAATTCCATTGAATTTGTCAACAACCAGAACTGTCATCCTCTGATCTTTTCCAGTCTTCTTGTCTCTTACAAGATTAATGCTGACAATCTCCGCATATTGTGAGAACAGACAGATGATGTCTCCTCCTGTCAGTTTATAAGGAAGCTTTCTTCATAGTCACATCTTCATGCATTTTTTTAAGACGTGAACTTCTAGGTGAGGCTATAAAATGTCTTCTTTTCCTTCTTCACAATGTTCCCTGAGCCTTGGAGAAAAGAGGTGTGATAGAGATCTTTAGTTGACACATCAACACCATATTCGTTTTTACTCTGCATTTTGGCCAGTTGTGAATTTGTATTAATTAGCATTTACTGAAAAAAGAAACTTCTCTGATGGAGCTTAAAAGCTAATCTAATCTATGGGTATAATATTTATAAAAATACTTTGTTACTAGATCCATTTAGCAAAATAGTAGTAGGTTCTCTCCTAGGTTCTATGCACTCATTTATAATACTAGACATAAGTTCCATACTGTTGAGTAGGTTTAAATCCAAACAGAAAATGGCTGGTTACCCTAACAATATTCATGCTCCTATTGCACCAATGGATATATTTTGACAGGCTTGTCTTTATTGATGCTTGTAGTGTTCGCAGCTGGTTAGGACAGTTGATGACTTTTCTTCCCTAGAGCCAACACAACACCCTCTACCACTATGAAGGCTAAGCCTTAGGGAGGGAGCTTCCAGGTCAGTACCAGCTTGACTTCTCACATCTTGTGACCTCAGCATGTGTGTCTTCAGGCTCTATCTTCCTAAATTATTGCTGATTTAGACTTGTGAGGAACCCTACATTTCCCTAACTTCTGAATCATAGCAAATGGCAAACACTTATATCTTGTCCAATGAAGATCAACACGGTATTCAAATAATCTTCCCTGGGGGTTGATACACAACTTAAGAGGCTAACACTTGTTTAGAAAACTGACTTCTCTATTCCGTCAGACCTGGCTATAGCTTCCTGTCATTATGCTTCAAGAATATAGAAATGGAGGGCCAGACCTGGTGACACAAGCCTCTAATCCCAGAAGGCTAAACAGAAGGTTTTCGGGGCTACAAAGTAAGCCTAAGACCAGTCTGTATAGTGCTTGACTAGTATTCATGGAACTATAGTTTAAATCCCTAATTCTGCAAAAAAGAAAAAAAAAGAAATTAATTTTTTCTTCTAGGTGCATAGCTATGGGACTTGAATTCTCTTCTTTCCCTGCCTTTTTAATGACTACCTTATATTTGTTTAAAATCTCAGCACAGTGTGTGTTTATCAAATGGACTAGGCTATAGAACATGTTTAGACTAGTGCATCTGAGATGGCCTTCTCTGAGAGTTAGATTTATGTATGGCTCTTATGCATGTGGGAGGAGTATCTAGATGTATTTATATGTTTTGGCTAAGGGCATAGGCTAAGATCCTGTGTGGTTACACACCTAGATTCCTTCATGATTTCCAAAGTCTGAAAACAGCAAGTCTGAAGATTTGAGTGAGTGAGTTTATTTGATTTATCTATGCATAGAGCTCAATCTTGGCAAAGAACTCTGACCCAAACCTGTTAGGTTAGTTTTTGAATCCTTTGGTTTAAGAATCATTTTTTCTTAAAATCTATATATGAAAGCAGATTTTTAAGAAATACTTTTCTATCCACATGTGTTCATCTTTACTAATAAAACTTGAGAGCTATCATAAAGCTATAAGATATCTACGCTTGGCTTTTGTTTTCCTTACTTCCTCCATTTAGAAGTAAAGCTTTGAGGATGTGTCTAATGCTTATTATGAAATATGCTTGGATGGAAAGAGAGTTCTTTTGTAAATCTGATTGTCAGGGACATTCACTCAGTATGAAACCACATGTCTTTTAAAGAAGACTGGGTGATTATTGTCTTAGAAAAGTTATCTGAAGACAGTACCATCTGGCATAAAAATTAAGGAAATACTATTCCCATGAAATAAAATAGCAGTGCCATGCAAATGTGACGTAGCTGCTCTGCATGAAGAAAAAACAACATATATTTTTCTCAGTCAGCCATATCTTAACTGAGCACCTGTAACCTGCCATTTACCACTCCCAGCTTGGAAAGAGTTTCTCAGCACAGAGTCTGCAGGGAAGATTATGAAAGCAAGAATAGTTTCAGTTAATAAAGAAAGCAATTTGTAGACTGCCTATGGAGGAAAAAGCAGGATAGCATCTCATGCCTGCTCACCTTGGCAGGGAAAACAATGATTCTTTTAGAGGCCATCAAGGAGGAAGGAAGAAGGGCTGGTTAAGGAAGAGTCACTTAGGGGTCTCTGATCTATTTAGTCAGATGAGCTAAAGGCTGGGTGTGTGTGTGTGGAGGGATAAAGGTATAAAAGAATTACTTAGTGGGATCAAGTTTTGATAGAAGTAGTTAGGCATAGGTTGAGAACCATCTTAGGTGGTATATTCCATCCAGGTCTCTCTGGTTAGGCAATGGTAGATTTGGGGCTACTTAGAGAATACTGAGAGCAAACACTTCATGATTATCCCTATTCTGCTATAGGATACTGCCAATAACAGCTGTAACCATGACACTGTGCAGGCTAAGAGCTAAGAGAATGAGGGGATTCACAACCGGAGAAACCGAAAAGGCCCTTTCAAACATTTCCCAGGTCTCTGCCTTCTCTTACTGACAGCAAAATCTTACATCCCAAACCTCACACCTTCACCTCATGGTTAGCTTAGGGAAAGGGTGACCTCTTTTTATGAGTCTGGTGCCAATATTACCACTGAATTTACCAAGAGAGTAGGAGATTTTGAGAAATAATAAAAAAGAGAAAATATAACCTCTTCTAATATTTCTGGCTTATTCTGGATTTTCCCAAGGGGGATCTTGGACTCTTGGAGACAAATCTTATTTAACACTGGGCTTGAGGCCATAAGCAAGTCTAGCTGAACTTCCCGGAGCAAGTTTCCGCCTTGTCCTTGGAAGCCAACAGACCAGCATGTTGAAAGTGATGGCTCATGCTAATTCAGTCCAGCATCCAGGTTTCACTCTAAGTCATTCCAACTAAAACATTCTGTGCCTTCCCTTCTTTTTCCTATAAATCCTCCCCCTCCCCCGTTCTCCCCACTGCACTTACTTTCTTTTTTCTTAGTATCTGAGTGCAGGGCCTTTCTTGTGATCTTCAAACTCCTCTGATGTATGATAGATTTCTCTCTCCACCCTATACATTCAGATGGTTCTAAGGGAAATCAGATAGAGTAGGGATGTAAGATAGGTAGGTAGGTAGATAGATGATAGACAGATAGATGATAGATAGATAGATAGATAGATAGATAGATAGATAGATAGATAGATGATAGATAGATAGGTAGGTAGATAGATAGATGATAAAAACAAATTAGGGATAGAGATAGATTCTATATGAAGAGAATAAATGATAGAAATTACAGACATTGTTGATAGATCAAGATATACAGACGTGATAAATATATGTATATAGTGAGATAGTGAAAGAGAGTGGGGGATAGATTATTGGTAAATTAGAGATAGATAAATAGATAACAGATCAGATAGATAGTAAAAGAATTAAAAATACCAGAGTGGGGAAAAAATGAAAGACATTCTCTTTCTTACTTCTGAGTTCTGTTTCCTCCAAGATCAATTTTCTGGCAAGTACCCAAAAGAAAATTTTAGAATTATGCCTCTCTTCTGACTTAGTTTTACCAGAAGAAGCTACACAGATGAGGAGTAAACATACCTCAGTGGCCGATAGGGGGAACAGCTCTTCCATGTGGAAGATGTGTTCCTTTTTGAACTCAGGGCAAACCTATGTTGGAATCCTTCTTTCCTCAATGGTTCTGACATCTTCATGGGTAGCAGTTGCTGGCCTTCCTTATCTGTAGGAAATGAACTGTCCTGGAGGCTGGTCTGCACTTGGATCCTATTGAAGAAAAAGTCTGTGGGGGAAGGGCACATACCTTATTGCTAACCAGGTCTGGGTTTAAAGCCAGGCTGTGTGATGTGGGCCCAGCAATTTTATGTCGCCAAGACACTCCATCATCTGTCAGTCAAGGACATAATATTATCCCATATAGAATGTTGTGGAGATTCATTCATATAAGCCATTTTAATGATATGATCTTAAGGTACATTATTGGCATCCACTGTTTTTGCTATCAGCCTAATGAATCAAGGCATTTGTAATGCCCGGGCTTAGTGAATTAAGATTTCTTCGGAGATGGTGAAGAAATACAGAAAGTGAAGCAAGTGTAAGAGTTTTTTTAAGAAATACTCGAATTCCACCACGAAAGAATGCTTGATGCATACCTCTTAGTTGTGTGGTTTTGATGTACACAAAGGCCATATTGTGTGGAATGTTCTGTTTCATCAAAAATGATTTGGTCTTAAAAATGTATTTGGGAAATTGAACTTGAATCAACTATTTGGATAGATTTTATTCCTGTCATGAATATTAGACAGTAATGAAAGAGTCATCTAAAACATACTTTGTGCAATGCTAGATTCATGATAATGAGCCCCATGGGCATCTTCCTTCCTCAGAAAAGGCAAAGTAAGCTATTACCACAAAACTGGTAGCCAGAACGATGGGATTTTCTTCTTTGTAGGTCTAACTCTAGATGGGTTTTAGTAAAATCTCAGAAAAACATTTGCACAGTTAGCTACAGAGAAGATGCCTTATGCAATTGGGGTTTGGCTATTTATTTAAAAACATCAATGAGCTACTCCATAAAGTATGAAATATATACAGATGTCTTGTGTTCTCATCTTTAATTCTAGGATATTCATGAATGCTAGGCAATGCCACCCCATCTTTCCAGACAGAGAACCTGAAGGTCTGAAAGTTGGAGAAAATAAGCAGAAGTCATAACGAAGCAGTTCTGGAGCCAGGAGTTTAGCTCATCTCTCGGGTTCCAACCCTGTACATTTTATTTCCACAAAATTATGAAAGTAAAGATCACTGCGGAGTTTCATGATTGAGAAAATCTTCCAAGAAGGCACTTAAATAGCAGGACTCTAATAATGAAGATGTCGCACCCCTGTCCTTTGGGGGCAGGCATCCAATTTGGGTTCCTTCCTTTGTAAAGTGGGGAACGATCATTCATAAAATAGGCCTCTAACATCATAGACTTTTACTTGCATCATTTGAGAAGAGAGGAGTTTCTGGGGTGTTTAGTTTCCTGCTCTTAGGTTCTCTGATGAAGCCCATTCTTGGATATCTACTTTGCCTCCTCTTGGGATGCTGTCATTCAGGGCAGGGGCAGACATTTCAATTTTGGTAAACAGACAGTTCTACCACCTCAGTCATCAGAGTGTTTTTGTTTATTTGTTAATAGTCTATTATATAAGGTATTTTGTATGTTCTTTGACACAGTATTGCTACCATAGTGTTGTTTTAGTTATCTGAAGTTATAAGTGTGAGATAGTAAAAATTTGTACACTTATATTCTAAATTGCATTAAATATATTAGTGTATGTGTATACATTTATTAATGCACATACACATATTAGGTGTATACACATAGTCACCATGTGCCTGTGTGTGTATATGTGTGTGTCACTGAACATTCCTCAGTGAGACCTAGCATGTTACTCTGCATAAGGACTTGTTTTTAATCTCTGCCCAAGGCCAGTGTTTACATAGCCTGTAGCTTTTGGCTGCTTGGCACTTTTATGTGACAGTTGCTAGTAATCCTTTGTGGCAAGCAGCAGCCTGATTTCTGGTGGCCAACTGCTACACTAACCATGGAGTTTATATTCGATCTAATGTATGCAAAAGAAAAATATAAATGGGAATTAATAAATATCCAATGAAGTCACAATTAAATATGATTTGCATTTTTATGCAAAAGTAAATTTAGTGTTCATTAGAATATTAGTGATACTTAAAAGTAAATTTTAAGTTAGATTTTGTATTGCTGAGAATCACAACAAATCAAACTTAGTAATTTTCTCAAAGACATATACTTCCAAAATAAATTATAAAAATCCTTTTATCTTTTTATTAGCAAGAATTGTTTTAATGTGGGCTGTGTGGGTATGTATTAGTATTTTGAGGTAGGAATTTCAAAAAGGCAAAAACACCTGAAGCTATTCATGTGAACAAACATATCTGCTTATGGGTGGCTGACTTCATGCACATTAAAAATTTATATCTTATAGAGTATATAGTTTCCTCCAAATTCTTATTTCACCAAATTTGTTGTTTTAAGATAAAGAGGTGAGTAAGCGGTCTCAAGCCCTCCTCTGATAAGAGGTAATAGATTTTCTCAGAGTGGGCTGTGTCAGGGAATACAGTAGTACCTGGTGAGAGAAACTGTTAGGCTGAGTATATCTGTTGATTTGAAGGTACTGTAACAAAGCACTTGAGGCTAGATGATTTATAAAAATAGGTAGATTAGGATCTTGTGTCTGGGGAATCTAAGATCTAGGGGATCACATTTCATGAGGCCTTTTCATCTAAGGCATAATATGGCCGAAGCCACTGAACAGGGATCAAGAGGGAAGAAGAAAGGTGTTACAACAAGATCCTTCCATGATGAGTATGTTTATCTTTCACGAGGCAGAGCCCTCATGGCCTAAGTATCCCTCATAGGTCCTGACTCCGAAAAAGGCTGCAAAGGGAATTAGGTTTCTAACATATGTGTTTCACTGGGCACATTCAAACCACAGCAGTTTAACCATCTTGAGTGTGGTGACTTAGATGTTTGCTCTTCTGAAAGCTGTCCTGTGTCCCCAACTTGGGTCAGATGCTCATCCTGTGTTTCCCCTCGGAATTCTCTTGTGCATTAGCATAGAGGTGGCTGATATCATTTCATTGTCTGAGAAGTCACAAAACTTTGACCTTATTCTCTCCATTGCCAGTCTAGACCTCACAGAACGCCTAGCACATCATAGCCATGCAAGTATCTCTGTATGTAGGGCAAGTCGGAAACTTGGCACTTACAGTAATGACTTTATGGGTGAAGCAGGTCTGGTTTGAGGCCAGCCTGGTCTGCAGAGCAAGTTCCAGGACAGCCACGGCTACACAGAGAAACCCTGTCTTGGAACACCCCCCCCCCAAAAAAAAAGGTTGTGATTTTATATTTAGGATTAAGAAGACTTTTGAAGAAGATGGCTTTGCCTTTTTTCCTAAAATGAAGTTAAGGCTAATACTCTTCCATTTTATATGTAAATTTTAAGGGGTATGCAATGGAAGTAGGAAACTCACAGGAGCCTTAAGAACCAACATTTAGTTGTTCATTTGTTCAAATGTTTTAGTCCGTGAAAGAAAATGTTAGACTAAGATCCACTGTGATCATGTCTCAGCCTTTGGCTCAAATGAGAGATAAGCTCTACTGCCATTGGTGTGCCAACCTGATCTGCTTTACATGGGAAATGTGCTCTATCTCACAGCCAAACGTTGTTCATTTCCCTAGAAAGTTATCCTAGCAGGGGCATGTCAGCCCCTGAGCCATAGCTAACCAATATGGTCTGTACCATCTCAGCCTGAGTTGACTCAGACGTGCAGTTCACACTCCTGAGCTCCCAATGGGCTCCCATGGACCACCACTTAAGATGACACCACCACTTCTGTCTGCCTCATCTGTCCTATTTCCCTTCCTCTCCTGCCTCCTTTCAGGTTTCCTCCCAAGATCAATACAGTTAGAAATCCGCCACACATGGATGCAGGACTACTTCTAAGAAACTGCCCCCAAGAATGTGGTAAAATGGAAATTTGGCTTCCGAAGTTAGATGAGTACAGATCTCAGAGAAAGAAGAGGGGATGGAGATGAAGCTCCGTCACTGAGTACTCGCTTAGCTTGTACAAAGTCCCAAATTGACCGCCCACACCATGAATATATGAAAAACACTAAGAATGAATGACATTAGCATTTCCTTCTCTCCTGTACATTGCCAGACTCATTTTAGCCTCAACTAAGATTCACTTGCTGAGCATGCGCAGAGAACCCCTGGAACCTTAATCTGCCAATGGCTGTTCTGCTCCGTAGAAGAGTTAGGAATGGAACACTGAATAGGATATAAGCTTTGTTCTGAACACACGAGTCAGGTACGGCAGCACCTAAACCTGTTGTCTAGGCACAGAACACATAACTAAGGAGCATCTTTCTCACTAACTGCACACCCAGTTAAGCTCCTGAGTAAGAACCACATTTCACTGTGTTCCCTCCGAGACAGAACATGTTGTGTCTGTAAATCAGGCGTATGCAAGCATGTCCACGACAGAGTTTCCCAGTGTCAGCAGAGAGCTGAACACAGGCTCTTGGATTTTCACACTCCGCCCTCTGGGGTGTGGAGCAGGGTGTAAACGCGTTACTTCCTGCCAGTCTTCTGGGGAACAATGCAATTTTATTTGTTTAGAAATGTCTTCCTCTAGGAAAATATGTCGCAGCTCAGCTCTCCTTTTGAATAAGCCCCTGTCAGTTGAATGAGGGATATTTTCCTTCTGGGCACTGTTGGATCTGAGGCATGGAAGGCTCTTAACGCTGTTCTGACCCGGGTTGCTTCTTCTTCTTGTCCATTCCTGGACAACATTGAAGGCAGGAACTAAATGGAATCCTGTTAAAACTGCTTTCTTATGTGCCCACAGCCCATCTTTGTCATATGAAGACTTCATCTGAAAAAAGATACCAATGTATTTTCAAATTTTCTTTAACATTTTCCTTTTTATTGAGAATTTCATACACTCATACAATGCATTTTGATCAAATTTCTTCCCTATGCCCCCGCCCCCCAATTCCTCTGCATCCACCACAGGCTTGCTTTTCCAACTTCATGTGCTTTCTCTGTTTCTCCTCTTCCTCCTTTTCCTCCTCCTCCCCCTCCTTCTTGTTGATCTTAGTTTGGGTTTTGTTGCTGGGAAGAGACATCATGACCCTGGCAACTCTTGTAAACAAAAACATTTAATTTAGGGCTGACTTACCGTTTTAGAGGTTTAGTCCATTATTGTCATGGCGGGGAACAAGGCAGCATGTAGGTAGACATGGTGCTGGAGAAGGAACTGAGAGTTCTATGTTTGGATCCACAGACAGCAGGAGACTGTGTGCCACACTGGGAAAAGCTTGAGCACAGGAGACCTCAAAGCCACCCCCACAGTGACACGTGACACACTTCTGGAAACAAGGCCACACCTCCTAATAGTGACACTTCCTACAGCCAAGCATTTAAACACTTAGGGGCCATACCTATTCAAACCAACACCGGTGTTGCTGTTGCTTTTGTTTTTTAACTCCCCTGGGTGGGCTTTGTCTTGCTGGTTGTGAGTGGGCGTGGGACCATCAGCTGGAGCGTGGGAAGTCTCTCAGGGGATCTTTGAAGAAACCTCCTCTCCCTTCCTAGGCAGCTATCTCAGCTAGGTATAGAAGTTCATAAAGCTTTCCCAACTCCGGCTCCAGGAGGCCTGTTGTCCTCCTCTGGCTTCCAAGGCTACCCCACACAGGGAGCATATACACATAAGCACAAACGTTCATATGCACATAAATAAAAACTTAAAATAAGATTAATATTTAAAAAACTTTTTTACATGAAGATTTTTCTGTCCTTTCTCACTTCTACATTTTCTCATATATAAAACAAGGCTGTTAGGCTGGAAGAGCCTGATCGTCTCTCACATACAATGGTTTATGGATGTTCTTTTCCCAGGAAACACTGCATTTAAAATCCAGTTAAAATAATTCATTCTTGACAAGGCCTCACTGGGATTTTCTTGATTTTACCATGCATCCAAGACTGGTCTCAAATTTTCATGCAATCCTCCTGTCTCAGCCTTCTGAGTACCGAGAGAGGCATGAACCATCACATGTTACTAGAAATAAGTTTATTTATTACTCTTACATCAGAATAAATTTTTGTTGTTTAATTAACAGATCTAATGAAGGATGGAGAGAGAGAGAGAAAGAGAGAGAGAGAGAGAGAAAGAGAGAGAGAGACAGAGAGAGAGAGAGAAAGAGATAGAGAGACAGAGACAGTGTGTGTATGACTTAGTCTGTGTCAGGACTTATCTTTAGACAAAGCCTCACTGTGTAGTCCAGGCTCAAACTCATATTGTCCTAGCCTGTGCCCTCTGAGTATTGAGATTATAGATGCATATCATCACATCCAGTTCTAACTCTAATCGTTTTTACTAATGTGAAAACCAGAAGTATTATAAAATGACAACAACATTACAACATGCATCATCCTTGGATAATGCCATAATGACCCAGACATGTAAGTGCTGTTACACAGAGCAGGACAAGAAAATAAAGTCCAATAACAGCTATCTCTTGCCCGCGACCCAAGCTGCAAGCAGCAAGGGTGGGTGGAAGAGCAGGAGTCTCTGCCTCACATGGTCCTTCTGCAGCCTCTACCTTGGAGAGTTCTTCAATGCTCAGCCTCGACAGTTGCTGCAAGAGGGACTAGAAAGTGGAGTACCAACCACAGGAAATGTTTATGAGCCAAGGCTGGATCTGGCCCCCCTTTTTTGGCCAGTACTCAGGCATGAGGCTCCACCTGGACGGTAAGGAGGTTAGAAAAGTAAGACAAGCAATGCATCAGGCAGAAAAGGCAAACCAGGAATATGGGTGAGCCTTCGCCTCCCTGGCTGCCTTTTGTGTGTGCTAAGACTCATCTGCACCTTGAGGGTCTGAGAGCATTGTAAAGGACTTGGGTGACCTATCCTTCCTATTCACTCACCCTATGTCATCTCCTGCGGCCTTCAGGACTCCCTCCCACACTCGCTCATTCCCCAACAACATCGTTTGGTACTTGGTGCTGGAAGAGGTGAAGCAGATGTAGAGTTCTTGTGTTGATAAGATAGATTTTTATGCGCCATGAGAGCGGAAGGAGAGCCTACGGCTAAAGTGATGGGAATTGTCAGAAAGGGAGTGGAGGAAATAAAGCAAGGATGCTAGTCAGGGAGGCTTGGGATGCGACGGAGGCTTCCTATAGAAAAACCTCATGGTGAAAAAGGTATTTGTTCTGGCAGTAGGAGGTGATACTTTGAAAACTTTTATGTACTTATAAAATTTAGACTGAAGATTCATTCTCATACTAACCACATCAGAAGGGCTGGCATTTATAATTGTGAGAGTAAGCCATCTTTGCTCTTAATATGTTCTACACTCATAAAAATAGCACATGTACACTTATCCAATGTCTCGGAGAGTGGTTTTTCTAAGGGACAGCATTTAGTTGGGGGGGGACTGTTTTAGTAATTTTTTTCTCTTCTGAAGTAGACCAGGAAGCAGGCATGTACCCAGTGATGAGCCCAGGGCAGGAGACACTCAGAGAAACTTTCCCAGATCAAAACTGTCACCACCGCAAGGCACCTGGCTCCAATAAGTTTCTCAAGAGCTGAGAATTGCAGATAACTGCCCTTCCCTTGTTGTAATATAGACTCTCTATAGGGTACATTTCTCACTCAAGACTTGTGGAATCTGAAAGACACTAATCCGCTTTCTGGTATGACATTAATTAAAAAGAATAGAACTTAATTATGTGTTATGCTATTTTAACAAACTTTCTGAAATGAAGTTGCTATTTAAGTTTGTAAGTGGCATTTCTCATACCTACAGCCCATGCACTTCGGCCATTTATTGGAGCCAACAGACAGAAAACACTTGCCAAAAACAATTCCTACAAGAGTTTAACAACATCATGTCCTTGGTAGTCCAGAGCAGGTGGCAGGATTTGTGTGTTAGATGTTCAAAGGAATTTGACGATCATTTCCTGGAAGCCATGTAGCAACCACGCGTGTGACATACCATTTCTTTACTCAGGGATTTCCAGGAAAGGATGGTTCTTCTGGGCCCCCAGGACCACCTGGACCAATTGTGAGTATTTCTAGAAACTTCTATGATGCATTCTGCTTTAAAGCTTTTTTTGTTTTTGGTAGAAATTTTACCTGCCGGCCTTTCCAGCTGCTACGTTTTTGTTGTCATTTTGTACCAACAGTTTGTCTGTTGGTACAGACCTTTATCATCCTTTAAAATTGACGAATCCGGATGGTTTAATTATTCACTGAGCCATTTCTTTGTAAGATTGTCTCCGTGCGTTTAGTTGTGATTACCTATAAATAAGACTTGGAATTCATAGAACCATGCCTCACCAAACCTATGGAAATTTAAAAACGACCTTATATGTGGTCATTGAGCAGAGTAATGATCAATGACTCCCGAAACATTCGTGATGGGGAAGGGAGCTGTTGGGGCATGCATTGTTATCCCTGCTTGAAAGTTGGTTGTGATCCATTGCATATATGAATCTTTACCTTTGTCCCATTTCTTGCTTCTATTTTAGGGCATTCCTGGAGCCCCTGGTGTCCCAGGGATCACAGGCAGCATGGGACCACAAGGAGCCCTGGGGCCACCTGTGAGTACTCAGTTGTAGCTGTTCAGAATATATGTCTTGTCATTACTTACTTATATGTTTAAATTTACCAGCATCTCCGTGGATCAGAAGTGTTTGCTCAGATGCCAAGCATGGTGCTATTCACCTGAATCCCAGCACTTGGGATGCACAGACAGGCATCTGTGTGTCTAGGTCAAGCCTTGTCTATATATATATACACCAATTTCCAGGATAGCCATGGTTACATAGAGATACTCTGTTTAAAAAAATTATAGAACATGTTTATTCACCATTGGACTTAATGGGATTCCCCGAAGGATAGTGGTTGGAGCTTTAAGATCAAGTTGTGCATATACCATGACTAAGGTTAAACGGTCCTACTGGAATGTAGGCCATGCTCTTGCTTAAATGCGTCCCCATGGATTGCTCTATATTTGCCTATGTGAACTCAGTATCATCTGTCAAGATTGGATATAACAGCTAAATGTTCAATCATACTTGCTTCCCGAGAGGGAAAATATAAAACTATAGAAATTGAAAATTTTAGAGAAAATAGGAATGTATTTTTTTTTTAATTTAATTTTATTTTATTTTTTTAATTTACATTCCAAATCACTTCCCCTTTCCCGTTTCCTCCCTCCCCGAAAGTCCCATAAGCCCCCTTCCCTCCCTCTTTTCTCCGTTCAACCCCCTCTCATTACTCTGTCCTGGCGTTCCCCTACATCCAGTCTTTCCAGGACCAGGGGTCTCTCCTTCCATCTTTTTAGAAATCTATTGATATGCTGATTGTGTCTAGGGTATTCTGAGATTCTGGGTCAATATCCCCTTATCAGTGACTTCATACCATGTGTGATCTTTTGTGATTGGGTTACCTCACTAAGGATGATATTTTCAAGTTCTGACCATTTGCCTAGGAATTTCGTGAATTCATTGTTTTTAATTGCAGAGTAGTATTCCATTGTGTAAATATACCACATCTTCTGAATCCATTCCTCCGTTGAGGGACATCTGGGTTCTTTCCAGCTTCTGGCTATTATAAATAAGGCTGCTATGAATATAGTGGAGCATGTGTCCTTATTGCATGCAGGTAAAGTCTCTGGGTATATGCCCAGGAGTGGTATAGCCGGATCCTCCGGAAGTGTCATGCCCAGTTTTCTGAGGAGCCGCCAGACTGCTTTCCAGAGTGGTTGTACCAGCCTGCAATTCCACCAGCAGTGGAGGAGTGTTCCTCTTTCTCCACATCCTCGCCAACAACTGCTGTCTCCTGTGTTTTTGATCTTAGCCATCCTGACTGGTGTGAGATGGAATCTCAGGGTTGTTTTGATTTGCATTTCCCTAATGACTAAGGATGATGAACATCTCTTTAGGTGCTTCTCAGCCATTAGATATTCTTCAGGTGAGAACTCTTTGTTTAGCTCTGTACCCCATTTTTTAATAGGGTTACTTGCCTCTCTGGAGTTTAACTTCTTGAGTTCTTTGTATATCTTGGATATTAGCCCTCTGTCGGATGTAAGGTTGGTAAAGATCATTTCCCAGTTAGTTGGTTGCCGCTTTGTCTTTTTGACGGTGTCTTTTGCCTTGCAAAAACTTTGTAATTTAATGAGGTCCCATTTGTCTATTCTTGATCTTAGAGTATAAGCTATTGGAGTTCTGTTCAGGAAATTCTCCCCTGTGCCCATATGTTCAAGGTTCTTCCCTAGTTTCCCTTCTATTAGTTTCAGTGTGTCTGGTTTTATGTGGAGATCTTTGATCCACTTAGAATTGAGCTTAGTGCAAGGAGATAAGGATGGGTCAATTTGCATTCTTCTGCATGTTGACCTCCAGCTGAGCCAGCACCATTTGTTGAAAAGGCTATCTTTTTTCCACTGGATGGTTTTAGCTCCTTTGTCAAAGATCAAGTGACCATAGGAGTGTGGATTCATTTCTGGGTCTTCAATTCTGTTCCATTGATCTACATGTCTGTTACTGTACCAATACCATGCAGTTTTTAACACTATTGCTCTGTAGTACAGCTTGAGGTCCGGGATACTGATTCCCCCAGAGGTTCTTTTACTCTTGAGAATAGTTTTAGCTATTCTGGGTTTTCTGTTATTCCAGATGAATTTTTGAATTGCTCTTTCTAACTCTATGAAGAATTGAGTTGGGATTTTGATGGGGATTGCATTGAATCTGTGTATTACTTTTGGTAAGATGCTCATTTTTACTATATTAATCCTGCCAATCCATGAGCATGGCAGATTTTTCCATCTTCCGAGGTCTTCTTCAATTTCTTTCTTCAGAGACTTGAAGTTCTTGTCATACAGATCTTTCACTTGTTTGGTTAGCGTCACGCCAAGATACTTAATATGGCTTGTGGCTATCGTAAAGGGTATTATTTCTCTTACTTCTTTCTCAGCCTGCTTATCCTTTGAGTATAGGAAGGCTTCTGACTTGCTTGAGTTGATTTTATATCCGGCCACTTTGCTGAAGTCGTTTATCAGCTGTAGGAGTTCTCTGGTGGAGTTCTTTGGGTCGCTTATGTATACTATCATATCGTCTGCAAATAGTGATAGTTTGACTTCTTCCTTTCCAATTTGTATCCCTTTGACCTCTTTTTGTTGTCTAATTGCTCTAGCTAGAACTTCAAGTACTATATTGAAAAGATATGGAGAGAGAGGGCAGCCTTGTCTAGTCCCTGATTTTAGTGGGATTGCTTCAAGTTTCTCTCCGTTTAGATTGATGCTGGCTACTGGTTTGCTGTAAATTGCTTTTACTATGTTTAGATATGGGCCTTGAATTCCTGATCTTTCCAAGACCTTTAGCATGAAAGGATGCTGAATTTTGTCAAATGCTTTCTCAGCATCTAATGAGATGACCATGTGGTTTTTTTCTTTGAGATTGTTTATGTAGTGGATTACATTGATGGATTTCCTTATATTGAACCATCCCTGCATCCCTGGGATGAAGCCTACTTGATCGTGGTGAATGATCGTTTTGATGTGTTCTTGGATTCGGTTGGCAAGAATTTTATTGAGTATTTTTGCATCGATATTCATAAGAGAGATTGGCCTGAGATTCTCTTTCTTTGTCGGATCTTTGTGTGCTTTTGGTATTAGTGTAATTGTGGCTTCATAGAACGAGTTGGGTAGTGTTCCTTCTGTTTCTATTTTGTGGAACAGTTTGAAGAGTATTGGTGTTAGGTCTTCTTTGAAGGTCTGATAGAATTCTGCACTAAAACCATCTGGACCTGTGCTTTTTTTGGTTGGAAGACTTCCAATGACAACTTCTATTTCTTCAGGGGTTATAGGACGGTTTAGATGGTCTATTTGATCCTGATTTAATTTTGGTACTTGGTATCTGTCAAGGAAATTGTCCATTTCCTCAAGATTTTCTAGTTGTGTTGAATACAGGTTTTTGTAGTAGGATCTGATGATTTTTTGAATTTCCTCAGTTTCTGTTGTTATCTCTCCCTTTTCGTTTCTGATTTTATTAATTTGGATACTATCTCTGTGCCCTCTGGTTAGTCTGGCTAAGGGCTTATCTATCTTGTTGATTTTCTCAAAGAACCAACTCCTCGTTTTGTTGATTCTTTGTATGGTTTTATTTGTTTCTACTTGATTGATTTCAGCCCTGAGTTTGATGATTTCCTGCCTTCTACTCCTCTTTGGTGTATTTGCTTCTTTTTGTTCCAGGGCTTTCAGGTGTGCCATTAAGCTGTTAGTGTATGCTGTCTCCCGTTTCTTTTTGGCGGCACTCAGGGCTATGAATTTTCCTCTTAGCACTGCTTTCATTGTGTCCCATAAGTTAGGGTATGTTGTGCCTTCATTTTCATTAACTTTCAAAAAGTCTTTGATTTCTTTCTTTATTTCCACCTTGACCAAGTTATCATTGAGTAGAGCATTGTTCAGCCTCCATGTGTACGTGGGTTTTCTTTTGTTTTTGTTGCCATTGAAGACCACCCTTATTCCATAGTGATCTGATAGGAGGCATGGGATTATTTCTATCTTCTTGTATCTGTTGAGGTCTGATTTGTGACCAATTATATGGTCAATTTTGGAGAAGGTACCATGAGGAGCTGAGAAGAAGGTGTATTCTTTAGCTCTAGGATGAAATGTCCTATATATATCAGTTAGTTCCATTTGGTCCAAGGCTTCAATTAGATTCACTGTGTCCCTGTTTAGTTTCTGCTTTCCTGAACGATCCATTTCAGAGAGCGGGGTGTTGAAGTCACCCACTATTATTGTGTGCGGTGCGATGTGTGCTTTGAGTTTTAGTAAAGTTTCTTTTACGAATGAGGGTGCCCTTGCATTTGGAGCATAGATATTCAGGATTGAGAGTTCTTGATGGTGGATTTTTCCCTTGATCAGTATGTAGTGTCCTTCTGTGTCTTTTTTGATGACTTTGGGTTGAAAATCAATTTTATCCGATGGCTACTCCACCTCGTTTCTTGGGGCCATTTGCTTGTAAAATTGTTTTCCAGCCTTTTACTCTGAGGTAGTGTTTGTCTTTGACACTGAGGTGCGTTTCCTGCATGCAGCAAAATGCTGGGTCCTGTTTACGTATCCAGTCTGCTAGTCTATGTCTTTTAATTGGGGAATTGAGACCATTGATATTAAGAGAGATTAAGGCATAGTGATTATTGCCATCTGCCATTCTTGACGCTATCTTTATGTTTGAGTGGTTATCTACTTTTGGGTTTGATTCAAGAAGGTTATTATCTCATTTTTTCCAGGGTGTTGTTTCTCTCCCTGTATTGGAGGTTTCCACCTATTATCCGTTGCAGGGCTGGATTTGTGGAAAGATATTGTGAAAATTTGGTTTTATCATGGAATATCTTGGTCTCTCCATCTATGGTGATTGAGAGTTTTGCTGGGTATAGTAGTCTAGGCTGGCATTTGTGCTGTCTTAGTGTCTGCATGAGATCTGCCCAGGATCTTCTGGCTTTCATAGTCTCTGGTGAGAAGTCTGATGTGATTCGGATAGGTCTTCCTTTGTATGTTACTTGGCCCTTTTCTCTTACTGCATTTAGTATTCTTTCTTTGTTTAGAACATTCGGTGTTTTGATTATTATGTGATGGGAGGTATTTCTGTTCTGGTCCAGTCTGTTTGGAGTTCTGTAGGCTTCTTGTATGTTCATCGGCATCTCTCTCTTTAAGTTAGGGAAGTTTTCCTCCATAATTTTGTTGAAGATGTTTACTGGCCCTTTAAGTTGCAAATCTTCACTCTCATCTATACCTATAATCCTTAGGTTTGGTCTTCTCATTGTGTCCTGGATTTCCTGGATGTTTTGGGTTACGCGTTTTTTGCATTTTGCATTTTCTTTGACTGTTGAGTCGATGCTTTCTATGGAATCTTCAGCACCTGAGATTCTTTCTTCCATCTCTTGTATTCTATTGTTGATGTTTGCATCTATGACTCCTGATTTCTTCCCAAGGTTTTCTATCTCCAAAGTTGTCTCCCTTTGTGATTTCTTAGTTGTTTCTACTTCCTTTTTTAGTTCCTGGATGGATTTGCTGAGATCCTTCACTTGTTTGTTTGTATTTTCCTGTATTTCTTTAAGGTATTTTTGCATTACCTCTTTCAGGATTTCTTCCTGATGACCCACGTTCTCCTGCATTTCTCTGAGCGATTTTTGTGTTTCCTCCTCATGGGATTCCATCTGTTGATCCATCGTCTCCTGCATTTCTTTAAGCAGTTCTCGTGTTTCCTTTGTAAGGGCATCTAACCGTTGATTCATTTCTTTAAGCAATTTTTGTGTTGCCTCCTTATGGGCATCCGTCTGTTGACCCATATTCTTCTGCATTTCTTTATGCAAATTTTGTGATTCCTTTGTGAGTGCATCTACCCGTTGATTCATCTCGTTAAGCGATTTTTGTGTTGTCTCCTTGTGCGCCTCCATCTTTTGATCCATGTTCTCCCGCATTTCTCTAAGCGATTTTTGTGTTTCCTTTGTAAGGGCTTCTAACCGTTGATTCATGGTCTCCTGTAACTCTTTATGAGATTTATTTGTGTCCTTCTTGTGATCCTCTAATAGCATCATGAGAAGTGATTTTAAATCCAGATCTTGTCTTTCGGGTGTGGTGGGGTATCCAGGACTTGCTGCTGTTGGAGAGTTGGGTTCGGATGGTCCCACATTACTTTGATTACTGTTAGTAACATTCCTACGTTTGCCTTTTGCCATCTGGATACCTCTGGTGTTAGTTGGTCCTGCTGCCACTGGCTGTTGGTTGGACCTCCTGTGAGCCTGCAAAGCTATTTCTGCCCCCCCTGGATTACCAGGATTCCCCTGGCACCGATTTCTGGGGCCTGCCTGCTCCTGAGTGACTTTGGAGCCCTAATGTGCTTTGCCCCAAGTGATCTTATATTGGGGAGGCCTTGCACATCTAAAGGCTCAGCCTAGTGGATTCCTGGAGCAGAGGTCGCCAAAGGGAGGCTGGCAGGCTCCTGCCCTGTGCAGGGGTGTGTGATCTCTCCTGGGGGGGGGAGGGGGCGTCCCTCTGCCAGGCAGAAGTCCCACAGCAGATCTGGCGCGCTGGTCACTGCAGATCAGCCCAGCACCTGGGAGCAGGTTACACACAAGCTGCCTGAACCCGAAGCGATATTATGCCTGTCTGTCTCTGAGCCTGGTGGTCCCAACTACCTGGTCACTGGAGCAAAGATGGCGGAGGGCACTCTCCGTGGCGCTGCTCACCCTGTGGTCACGATGGCCCGCCGATCTGGCACCCAGACGACCACAGCGCCAACCCGCCCTCGGGCACAGAAGGAAGCCCCAACAGGCCGTGTCCCAAGTGATGTTATATTGGGGGGAGAGCCTGGGTACCGGTCTCTCCAGCGCAGTCCGCGGGAACAGAGGTCGCGGAAGGGAAGCTGGCAGGCTCCCTCCCTGCGCGGGGTCCCTCCACCAGGCAGAAGGTCCCACCGCGGAACTGGCGCGCTGGTTACTGCAGATCAGCCCAGCACCTGGGAGCAGGTTACACACAAGCTGCCTGAAACCGAAGCGATATTATGCCTGTCTGTCTCTGAGCCTGGCGGTCCCAACTACCTGGTCACTGGAGCAAAGATGGCGGAGGGCAGTCTCCGTGGCTCCGCTCACCCTGTGGTCACGATGGCCCGCCGATCTGGCACCCAGACGACCACAGCGCCAACCCGCCCTCGGGCACAGACGGAAGCCCCAACAGGCCGTGTCCCAAGTGATGTTATATCGGGGGGAGAGCCTGGGTACCGGTCTCTCCAGCGCAGTCCGCGGGAACAGAGGTCGCGGAAGGGAAGCTGGCAGGCTCCCTCCCTGCGCGGGGTCCCTCCACCAGGCAGAAGGTCAGGAATGTATTTTTACACCTTCCATTAGCGCATTAAAAGTACAGGCACACATAAGCAGACTGTAGATCAAAGTGCAATGAGAAGAACCTTTTTCCTCTCACCTTTCTAGACTCTTCCTTGGCTTTAAATACAACCAAAGGGACAGAGCAAGGAGCCCAGGGATGCAGCTTGTCTGCACCTCATCTGTGAGCTGTGTGGCATGTGGAACTCTCACCAAAGCCATTCTCCATGGTTTCTCTGACTTGCAAGATGCTCACTGTAGACTTAGATATCAGCATCTTGGCAGCATCTGTGCTGAACAGTTACCTTAAACTAAAGCTACTGTGCTGTAGAAAATTCTGTCTTGCTGCAAACCTGCTGAGAGTATGTAGAACAGAGATGTGCGATGGAAGGGTGCAGAGGTGGGTATGAATTCCATCTTCAATTCCACCAATGTGTCGTCTTTTGGTCCCATTTTCCATGGCCCTCTCTCTTCTGCAGGTAGGAAAGAGTCTTGCCTTTAAGAACCTGTCTGTATAATCTCCCTATAAAATTCCCAAGTCCTTAACTAAATTCTCTTTGCAAAGTCCTTTAGTTTGTCTAAAGTGACATATTCACAAGTTCCGGGAACTGGGTTTCAACATGTAAGGAAGGCAGGGAACTGTTTCTACCAGAGATACTGGGTTTGATCTCTTCCTCTCTGTTCCCAGCTAGCCTTGTTGCTGTTTATCCTTGGAATGCATTTCAGTACAATTTCCAATCCTCAGAGTCCTCCTCTGTGCTATGGTGCACACTGCACATACATACACACACATGTGGGACACCCAGAAAAACAAATATGGGTTTAGCAAACAAACCCTGGTTTGCACATCCTCATAAACACCAACATTAGTAGTTACTTTACAAAGCTGTGCGCTTACCCCAAGTGACTCCTCCCTGTCCAAAACTACCAAGCATCTAATTTCTCCCAAGACATTGGCTTAAATATAAAGCCCTCCTGCCATGGATTTCAGGCATAATGAAGCTTGTGAAGGGGCTTGACTCTCCTGTTTTCAAATCCCACTAGTACTGGATCACAGAAGAAAACTTGATGACTTTGTTTTCAGATATCTTCTTTAATAGAAAAGACATTGCCATATTTGATTCTGTGTGTGGAAACACACACACATACACATGCACTCGTGCATGTACACACTCATGCATGCCCCCATACAAGCCTGCATGCATATGTGCATGCACGCATACACATGCATGCACAAATGCATACACTCATGTACACACACACACACACACACGCTCTTGAAAGCAAACAAGCAAGCAAGCAAGCAAGCATATACAGATTCTCTCTTTCCTCTCATCTTTCTCTGTCATCTACTCACCTGTTTCACACCAGAAAGTCTTCAAAACATTCTACTATTAGGTTTTACTCTGCTCCTCAAGATGTGGTTCAGGGAACCAGAGTTCCAGAATTCATCTTCCAGACTTAAAGAACAGAACAAAGACTTCCGTTAAAGAAGTTTCAGAGGTAGTGGATGCTCAAACCAGCAGAACCATGGCAACACTTAGGGCATCAAAGACTTTGGAGTATCCCAAATACATTAAGAAAACATGGAGACGTTACTTTACCACGGCCAGATAGAGTAAGGCAAACCTGAATGTGCAGGAGGAGAAGGAGACCTTTTTCTTACTCACATCCCCAAGGACTAATATTTGTAACCCAAGCTATGGAAACACAAGCCATGATTGGTCCTAAGCCAAGAGGGATTGAATGAAAAGGGACAGAAGAAGTATCAAACACTAAGGAGAATTTAAAGGGGGTGTAGAGAGGCAGAGTAAGCCCAGGAGGATGAGGATGACACTTCCTCATTTACCCACCTGGCCTAGTGTGCATCGGCATTAGACTCTAAATATGGGACATACTAAAATACCTACAGTCCCCACAAACAGATCACCTAATGTTAGTTTTATCAACTATCCGCAGAGAAAGGCATTTGGTGGCCACAAGAGAGGTTTCATGCCACTGACACTTTTATTAGAAGCAGAAGGTAGTCTATAACTGCTGGGTAGGGATGCCACAGCCGGCTTGTGCAGCTCCCATCCAAAGCAAGTTGTTCTCTGCACTCGAGTTCAGGATTTTCCCTGCATCCTGGCCGCCAGCTCCCACACGCCTGCTAGCTGCCAGGCTGGGATGATTACTAAAGCAGGCTCCCTGTTGTGCTGTTGAGGCCTTGATTGATTTCACATAGATATCTGTCTAGGAAAATGGCGGAAAGGAACCAAGAAGGTCAGGCTGAGCCACAGAAAGCAGCAGTGTATTTCCTACAGTAGATGCCAGCGATACTTACTTCTGTACGGTACCTTCTACACCAGCTTCTCGGGTGCATGATCATGACTACTGCCAGGCATCTAATTCCTCCCTAGGCATTGGCTTACGTACAGTGCTCTCCTGCTGTGGGCTGCATGTGTGATGAGGCTTGTGAAGGGGCTTCTTTCTTCTGAAGTCACATTTTCATAGGTAAGCCTGTTACTAAAAGAGCCCAGTATGGAATGTTCAAATACGTCGCATCTATGTGGGACTCTTATCCATAGGAACCGCATAACTGAACGCAATCATCTAGCCTACATTTTATGTAAATCCTCCCGACCTCAGGCAGAGTCTTCTGTCTCCTGATGTCTGTCTTGTGACTGCAAGATAGCTTCAGGATATCATTGTACTTGTATACCTCTTTACCATCGGAGACAAAGAGTACTTTCTACATATTTGTGAGAAGAAGGGAAGGAAGAAAGACAGGGGAAGAGAAAAGGAGAAGAGGTTGAAACCCAGAAACGTTCCTATCCAAAGGAAAGACAGGGACAAAAAATGGAATAGAGACTGAAGGAAAGGCCATCCAGAGACCGCCCCACCTAGGGATCCATCCCATCTGAAGACAACAAACCCTCCACACTATTGCTGATGCCAAGAAGTGATTGCTGACAGGAGCCTGGTATGGCTGTTCCCTGAGAGGTTCTACCAGTACCTGACCAATACAGATGCAGATACTCACAGCCAACCATCGGACTGAGTGCGGGGTCCCCAATGGAAGAGCTAGGGGAAGGACTGAAGGAGCAGAAGGGGATTGCAACCCCATAGGAAGACCAACAATATCAACTATCAACTAACTGGAACACCCAGAGCTCCCAGGGACTAAACCAGCATGCAAAGAGTATACATGGAGGGATTCTTGACCCCAGCTACATATGTAGCAGAGAATTGCCTTATCTGAGATCAGTGGGAGGGGAGGCCCTCCGTCCTGTGGAGGCTTGATGCCCACAGGCATCAAGGGGATGCTAGAGCCATGAGGCAGGAGTGGGTGAGTGTGTACACCCACATAGAAACCCTCATAGAAACAAGGGGGGGACAGGGAAATAGGGGGAATGCGATGGAGAGTCTGTAGAGGGGGAACTGGGAAGGGGGAATATCATTTGAAATGTAAACTAATAAAATGATTAATAAAGAAAAAAGAAAAGGAAAAGATGGGATGTGGCAGGAGAAGAGAGGAAAAGAGAGGAGAGGGCATTTATGTTCTCAGGCTGCTGTCTAGGGAAACCAGGTTACTCTTACTGTCTGGGGCAGGACGTGGAGAGTCTTGAAGCCCCCCTGAGGGTTGGTTTGTGTAACAGGCATCTTCAACATGTAGGCTTTGGACTATGAGATCATTCTCTCCCTTTCAGTCCCAAACTTCTGTGGATCTATGAATGTAGCTACTGTATTTCTTTACGTTTCAAGTGTTCCTGAAATTAAAGGAAAAATATGCCACTTTTTCTTGCCTCCATCTACAGGAACTCTGTGTTTTTCCTCAAAGCATACTTTGGTGGAGTTATGGGCCTTCATGTGCTCAGGAATTTTTATTTTGTTTTTACTTTGCAAAAATCAAAAGAAATATGTCAGTGAAGTCGGAATCAGCCATAATTGCTTGCTGTATGTACTATTTCATTAAGAAGAGCTTTCACTGAGACTGAATAGCTGTATCCCTTAGCAACTCAGCACCAAGCATCATGAGACTGAGTTTGGGGAGTTTCAGGCCTAATTTAACACATATATCTCTTTATACCAGAAAATGCCAGTAGCAAATGCTGTCTATTTATCTCCCCAACCAAGTTCGGTCTTTAATTTCTTTCTTTAAATATGACACATTTACAAACATGATGATATGAAAAGTGGCATCGAAGGAAATGTAGACAGGCATGTTGATGTCAAACTGAAAGTGTTGAAGATTGAAGTTTTTCTGTGTATTTGTTTGTTTGTTAACACAAAATCTCACTGTGTGGCCCAGGTTGGACTTGAAGTCAGGGTAATAGTCCTGCTACAGTACTATAAGTGTGTGAGCCACCACACCTGGCTCAAAATTAAAAAATAAAAATCGTTTTTTTTGTTTTGTTTTGTTTTTTTTATGAATTCATTCTGAATCACTAGAATTAGGTATGTGGGGGTGTGGCATGCCTGCTTGATTTTGTCTGCATTAGGAAAATTTTTTTCTTTCTTGGAATAGAGGATTCTGGCTCATGGCTGTTATAAACAGCACCCTCTTCTAACCAAGCAACAGATAGAACCTGAGTCCAAAAATTAACCCTAACTTACATACAGCTCTTCCATGCCGCCTACTGTGTGATCTGGGGCAAATGATTTAAGCAAAAAACAAAACTAAACAAAAAAAACCCCATAAAACCTATCTTACAAGGCTATTAAGGGGTTAACTGAGTGAATGCATATGAGATACCAGAACAGTATCTGGCCAAGGCAAACTAAAAGTATTCATCACTAAAATGAATAATTTCTGAATATATTAAAATGTCAGTTATTTACTTTTGACTGCTGGCTTGTATCTAATGCCCCCAAAGTTGTCTCCTTTTTACACAGTAGTGTCGTATGTAACTCTTGTCCCTGCCAGGACCTCTCAGCAAACACAGCCATCTCTGGGATTTTGTCCTCTTGAAATCAGAGATATCAGGCAGCAAGGAAGGAGGGTGTGGATTGTGCATTTATTTACAAAATTAATTTAGGCTTGTCCACACAGAGAGAAGAGGAAGTGAGGAGAGGAAGAGAGAGGGATTTGTATAAACCTTGTTTTTTCAAACAAGTTTTTCTTGTAGAAGTGGGCATTTTTAAAAAGAGTCAACACTTTTCTAGCCCTCTAGCCACGTACCATAGTGTGTTTTAAGTTTTTCTTCTGTTGCTTTTCAATCCAGGTAGTTGAAGCAAAGTACAGATTGGCTAATAATGCAGATTTGAAATGAAGCCCGACCATCCATTCATTCTGTTAACATGTATGTTTCATCCCCTGCCATGTCGCAGGCAGTCTCTGGAGCTGGGGATATGGAAATCCCTTAGCTAGACACAGATCCAGCCTTGTGAAGCTCACATGCCAACCAGAAGCTGCTTTCCTTCTAGAAGTTGGAATCCTCTTACAGACTCTTTGCCCACATATTTCCAAACCATCAGCATGTCACGAGATTATAAACTGTGAGCCTTCTTCTCTAGAGATCCCTTCATTGAATCCTCCTGGAGTAAGGAGCCAAAGTTTGAATTTTCCCCCAAATATTTGTTCTTCTTAAAAATTTTTTATTTATTTTTTATTTTTATTTATTTATTTCATTTACTTCATTTTTATTAGTTCTTGGAGAACTTTCTATATGTTTTTATCATATTTGCACTTCCATTCAACTCTTCCCAGATCCATTCTCACTTTCCTACCCACCCAACTTTGTGTCTTCTTTTTTAAAAATACAGCCTCCCTTGTTTGTACTGCTCAAATATTGTTGGGTATGGGGCCTTCCACTGGAGTGGAGCCAATTTACCAGAGGCTCATGCTTAGAGAAACTGAGCTTTTTCTCTCCTAGAAGCTATCAATTGCCACTCCTTGGCTAGGGGTGAGACTTTGTGCCCACCTCCCCTTCCTTCTTCTTATTTACAAAGTTATTTTAAAGTTTTATGTTTAATTATGTGTATATGTGTGTGGATTTGTGCACATGAGTGCAGTGCCTTCAGAGGCCAGAAGAGGGCATTGAATTTCCTGGAGCTAGAGTTATAGCTGATTCACCATGTGAGAACCCAGGTCCTGTGGAAGAGCAGTATTCTCTGTTAGCTGCTGAACTATCTCTGAATAGCCCCTAAAATTTCAAATATACACAACATTGAAGAAAATTTCAAGTGAGCACTATGTAGCCAGTGCCAAGATTCTGTGATGATATACATGAATGCCTGTGTGTTTTCAAGTAAAAGTCTCTTGCGCTTAGTTGATTAAAGATCTAATTTTCAATCTTGGAAAATTATCTGATAACATACCAAAGGATAAATCTATAGTTATTGTCAAAAATATAGTTAATATTTTATCATTGTTTTTTGTGGGGGCAGGATAAAAGGAAATGTAAATTCAGGGAAATAAATGGCAATCCCAGAATTCAATTTAATATTGAACGTAGGCAAATGTTTGAATGATAACTTTATGAAAGGATTTGTGTAATCAATCTCAGTAATTTGAGAAGAAAAAGTATATGGTAAGTTTTAGAAACCTCTATCATGAAATCCAGGAATTAACCCATTAAACACATGCAACGATAAAGATTTAGTGTTGGAGACGATTCTCAAACTGAGTACTATGTTACAATATCTCTGCTAGTGACTCTGAAACCGTAATATCTATAGTTAATACTTTTCTCATGGATTAGTTGTTCCTATTTATAATAGACTGGGCCTGTAAGAAGGAGAAGGTGGAATTTTCAGGAACAGGAGATAGAGAGTTTGGGGCCAAACTATAAAATACTTTATTTATGTACTTACTTAAGACTTGGACTTTGTCACAAATTTAAGCATCACTGTGTGATTTAGAAGGACGGAGTGCTGCTACCAGTCAAGTCACTAGGTTGCTTCCCTTATCTGCTGGTGGCTTCCAGGAAGGAAGAGACCAGTGATTGTGTGCATGGTACATGGGAGGGAGGTCAGAATGTTGCAAATTCCCTGGTAGGAGATGCTAAACACAGGAGGACGTGAGAAATGTAGGTTTTAAAAAGAGTGGTGTGCATGCATGTGTGTGTGTGTGCATGCATACTCGGCTCTGTGTGTGTGTGTGTGTGTGTGTTAAGTAGAATTGAAGGGCTCTGCTGGAAAGAGAAAGGAGAAATGGTGGACTGTTTCCACCTAATCAGGAGAGGTCACTGTTGGTTTCTCTTCCCCCATGAACTCCACCTATGACTGCATGTATCTTGAAATCAACTGGGGAAGAATCCTTCCCACTGCCAACATCTGAAAACACTAAAAGTCCTAACATTTTGTTTCCCTGGACCCTATGAAGTGAACCAAGAATTTTGGACTTTGGTAACTTAGCAAAGCAGAGTTTGAACGTCACATCGCATTTGCTTTGGGACCTGTTGATACTGAAGTAGGAACAGAAAACAATCTGACAATGTGCTGTGTTCCACCCATGGATTCTATTCACACCTCTAGGAGTGATTACAGAAAGGCCACAGCCATATTGCCTGTGAACTGACAGAAAAAATAGGATTGCCTTCTGAGGACATCTGTTTCCCTTTTAAGTAGAAACATTGGAAACATTGTATTTCTCAATAAATATTTTACAGTAACAGTAAATTGTCTTATTGTCAAAAGTAACAAAGCCATGGTTTTAAATAAGAATTCAGCTGAGAAGGCATGCACACATGAACCTCCGTGTTGCAGAGACTCCGGGAGACTCATGCTATCACTGCAGAGGCAGCAGAATGAAGCCATGGGGTTTCATGGGTGCCATCTCTTCCTTTAACTGCTAGATTCAATGAAGGTCTTTGCATTTCTTATAGATATGCTTTTCTAGACCTTTTATTAAAAAACTTCCTGGAAGTTGTTTATGGAATTATTATGAAGCAGTCTTTAGAGGTCATCCCACTTTGTGGTGTTTGGTGTAGGAAGCTGCGAAGGATAGTCATGATGGAAGTGTAGGTTACGTAGCAGTACTGCTATACCATTCTATTCCTGTAGCTCTAAACTGCCACGAAAGATCCAGAGGAGTAAAGTGTGTGAATCAGCCGTTCTGCTCGGTGGGACTACAGGTTGCTCCCTGCTTTATCCCTGTTGCCTGTTTTCATCCATGTTTGGAAGAAATGCCTCTGCCAGCTAGGAAGAGATGCGCTCTCATGACTTGTCGATGAGCACAGCCTCCTGAGTAACTTGAAATTTATTCTTCACTTTTAACAGGGTGTCCCTGGAGCAAAGGGAGAGCGAGGTGAACGAGTAAGTCATCTAAGGGAGCTTCTGGCTATAGGTGGTTGCACGTAGCCCTTGCCTAAGCCTCGGGAGGAATGGTCATTGCCACCTGTGGTATTCATTGCTGATCCAGTAGTCTTTCATTTAGAAGCACATTTCACAGGGAAAACATCTGGGTGGGTTGGTGGCCAGGAGAGGATTTCTAGTTGTATAGCTGCTGTCATCCGGCTCCTTGACCTTGGGCTCCATTCCTTAAGGAATTCCTTAAGCTCATAAAGTGGAGCTGAGGTGGAAATAACATAATAGATGTGGAAGACTGTCATAATGGATGTGGATGGCTTTATATGAATTCCAGTCAGGACTTTCGTTTTCCTGCAGACATGGTATTGGCCAGAAGCAAGACAGTAGTTGGATAGAATCAAAGAACAGGCCTTGAAGTTGAAATCACCTTAATTTTGGTGCCCACTGAGCCTCTGTAGTAGTTGTGTTCTTGGCTGTGGTAGAAGCAGTGCTGGTCACAGGTTCAACAGGTTATTTCTGTGACCACTTAGGCCAAGTGTTTAAAGCTGATTAGCTATAACATGGGCGTAACAGTTTCCCTATGAGTTGTCGTTGGTATTAAAAGAACCAGCACTTGAGAAGTCATTCAATATGTATGAGTACATTTAGATATTGTTAATATTTTTTTAGAATCTGGGACCAAAAGTCTTTATTTGAGCTCATGAATCTAATAAGCAAAGACTTTCAGGAACCTTAAATCCTGGGTGCAAATTGTCTCCTGCATTAACCATAGTGGTTAGCACTCCCTGTTGCTAGGAGCCTAGAGTCTTGGTGGGAACAGTGGGTCAGGCCAGCGATGTCCCCGCTGTGTGGTTGTGCAGATGGCGATGTTTGAGGAATGTACTTCCTTCCCATCTAGGGAGACCTGCAGTCTCAAGCCATGGTGAGGGCGGTGGCGCGTCAAGTATGTGAACAGCTTATTCAGAGTAAGTGCAACGCTAGTCACCCATGTCCTGTCTCATTCCTGTCCAAAGGATGCTTCCCTTCCCAGGATTAGAGAGACCAAGGAAGACCCCTCCAATTCTCTGGATGGCTCTGTTCACATTGCTTTACAAACCCTCTCTCTGAACCACCTACCAGCCTAATAGATTGCCCCAGGGCTTTACAATGACAACAGGAGCCAGAGTCCCATGTCCTCAGTCCAGGAAGCATTGATTTGCATATGCATATTTAATTAACTGCTGTGATCTTCCATTTCTCCTTCCCCCAACCAAACAGATGAGTTCTTTCTCAAATGTTAAGCACTTGAAGACTACCAGACTGGATCAGAAACAAGATGACCAGAATCATGATTAATGCAGAATCAGTCATGGTGCTTGTTTCTGCTGGCTCACGGACTTTACGTGCCTTTCCTTTCTTATGCAGTTTATAGTCATTGCCTTTGGTCAGCCCAAGGCCCTTCCTTTGATTCCTTAGGCGGTATGCCAACATACACACACACACACATACATACACATAGGGTTATTGTGACATCTTATATGACAGTTGGGCATCATTCCCAAAGTCATACCAGAACACACTCGCTGGACCATTATTTCATTTCTTTATTTTCAAACCTGAACATTTCAACAGCACGTATTTCAACAACGGATTCCTGTGCTCACCCATTTTGTACACATGCCTACTTATTTTATATATTTTGCCTCAAAAATCTAACCGCAAGGTTACTTAGGGCGGGCCCTTCTCTTTGCCATGAATATGTTTAGTTCCAGACTATTTGAGGCCAAGTAAAAATAACAATTCCTCTCAGACCCACACAACTCCAGCCAAACTCCAATGCCCACCCCTCCCCACACTGATAGCAGCCTCCTCCTGCCAGGGCTGACATTTTCTGAGTAGTTTCCTTATCTCTCTCTGGGTTGTATTTACTTTAACCCAGAGAAGTTTGGGATTCAGACCAGTAGAGCTCAGCAAGAGCCAAGGTCTATTGGCAAGATCCAGAATTCCACCTGTTCCTTTGGGATAAACCCAGATCGTGCCCTGGGGAGGTACGGATGGAGAGGTGCGGGTTTTCACTTTGGCAACAATATCAGTGCAGAAGGAGGACAAAGCTACTATCATCAAACACAGTTGTCCTCTTCTGTGGCTTTGTCTCTATCTAATTCTATGATGCCCATGGTAAGAGAAAATTTACCAATTAAACAAAATAGTCACAATTAGTGACAAAAGACAATCTTCAAAAGCAATACATTCTACAAGGGAAATTGGACTTCAGTCACTTTTAGAGAAGGATATATCAAAGGTCATATAAGCTCTGCTTTATCTCAGAGGTTTCTTATCTCAAATAGGTAATGCAAATGAGTAGAAGATTAAGCTTGAATGAAATTGCACTGGGCTGAATCCTCACAAGACTCCCTACACACAGCAGGAAGAATGATTCACAGTATTTGCTGCCTTATTTTGCTATAGAACAAAACCCTTGGATAACATGTAACTAGTTAACACATGCTCTAAAAGTCGAGGGTCCAATACAGAGTTTTCTCCCTTTGAAATTCTCAGACTCTGATGAATGACTTCTAGGAGTGGAGAGGTCAGAAGTGAGACAAGGTATGAAAGGAATCTGTGTAGTAGAGAAGGCCTGTCTGTCCCAGGAGGAAATGGAGGCCTCTGCTGCACCTTGGCTGTCTCCTTAAACAGAGCTCTGTTTTCCTCTGTGCTACATAAGCTCCCACCCTGAACTGCTTTCTGGGTGTGCATCCTTCCACGCAACCTCAGTGAGTTGGGTTTTCATTCTTAGTTGATCACAGGAATTATGGTAAGAAGAGGTATGTAGGAACAGAGAGAGGGAGCAGTGATGACAGCTGTGGAAGTGATGAACGACAGCTCCTGTCAAATAAGGAAGTGAAAAAGACAGATGCCTCACCTGCCCCGACAGCGGAGGACGTGCCTGCTGATTGAATCAGGAGAGGGTCCCCCATCACTCTCATCGTTCACTGTTTAAGGAAAGAATGCAATGGATGTATTTACATGTGCTTCCTAAAATATGATTAATGCTTTCATTTAGATTTAAGTATCTAAAAGGAAATAAATGTATCTAAGAGCTCAGTAGCTCAGTTGGTAGACTGCTGGTCTGAGGTTCGATCCCCACCACATAGAGCAGACTTAGTGATGGCATGCGTGTAATCCCAAAGGTGAGACCCCCTAATTTCGGAAACAACCCCCCAAAGCCACAAAAGAGTGGGTGACCCTACACACCAAAATAACAAATGGAGATGACTAGTGGTCACCTGTAGGGGAAATGTCACCTTCAAAAATGATGGGAAATGAAGAATTGTGGTATTAAGGCATTACTTAAAATTGTTAAAATGTGTACTTACAAACTGAGTTAAGGGTTTATGAGAGAAGAACAGGATTTTGTTATTCTATATTAAGCCTAGGACAGGGACAGCCTGCAGCTGGGACACAGGCAAAGGTTCCTGAAAAACCATCTTGGCAATCAGAGTTGAGTGGAGACAGACCTCGTCTGGGGACTTGAGAGCAGGAGGGTGGAGTGGGCTTCGTGAGTTGGAACAAAGACAAGTAAGCCATGTGGAGGGAAATTACTGCAGAGAAAGGCAGTGGGGTGAGGGTTCAGAGGTCAGGTAAATGTTAGGGTGAGTGTAAAATTTATGACTTCTGTTCATTGGTGTTTATTGCAACACTGACGTGAACTGTGGAATTCCAAACACATGAGATGTGACTTGAATGTAGCCCAGCCATTAACATCATCCAGGAGAAAAATGCAAAAATGCTAAGTTACTGTGTGCCTTCTGAGCCTATCTCAGAAGGGTGTGCTTTGTCCTCAGCAGACATCTGACTGAGCTGTTTGGAGGTTCAAAGTATGGCACTCCAGTTTCCCCTTTAACTGTGTGACGGTTCATTCTCTTGTCGCTCAGGTCACATGGCCAGGTACACAGCCATCCTCAACCAAATCCCCAGCCAGTCCTCATCTATCCGGACCATCCAGGGCCCTCCTGGGGAACCTGGGAGACCAGGTTCACCTGGAACCCCTGGAGAACAAGGACCCCCAGGTGCCCCAGGCTTCCCAGGAAATGCAGGAGTGCCGGGGACCCCAGGAGAACGAGGTAAGCAGGGCTACTTATCCCCAGAGAAGGGGACAATGAATCAGAGTATGACCATGGTGCTTATACAGTGACTGACTCTGAAATAAAGAATAAAATTAACTCTACCCTTTTCACTAAATTTCTTATATGTCCCGAGACTGAGATAACTAAGCAACACACCTTTTTATGAGTATATGTACCATGTGGCAGAGTAGGGCCAGAAGCCCTACCTCCCTTCTCAGAGGCTTTGGTTTAATTGAGAATAGTCTATGTGATTATACTGTTTCTGTCTTTCCCACACCTCCCTCTCCTCCCTGTCCCTCCATTATGCCCTCTCAAATTCACGAACTTGTCTATCATTACTCTTCCATCTGTATACAGGTACACAGATATACGTGACTTACCGAGTCCATGTGGACCTCTGTGTAGGGCTGACAACCTAGGACTGTGACACCTGCCACAGGGTTCATGAGTGGAAAAAAGTGATTTTCCTTCCTTAGCAGCCATTTAGTTCCTGTTGCTCTTCATTTAGGGATAGGGCCTTGTAAACTTTCTCCTCATCCACATAAGTATGATGACTGGCGTGGTCTTGTGCAGGCAACCATATCGTTGAGTTCATGGGTACAGCATCCCCGCCATGTCCAGAGAAGATTGTCTTGTGACAGTTGTCTCTTGGTCCTTAGGCTTTTCTGTGATCATCTCTGAGCCTTACTCATAGGGGTGTAGTATCATATAAATGAGCTCAAAAACAAAAATCACATGATCACTGAACAGGTGTGTTTCATTTATTTTATTTATTTTTCTACCTTTCAAAAAAAAATCCTCTTTCCCTTTGTTGTGCATCTTCGTAGTGCAAGATTCAGGTTAATCCTCTCCTGTTCATGAACCTCATACTGATCACCCTAGTGCAGAAATATAGCCACCCCTGACCATGTGGTACATTTACTCCCAGTTTCATGTACCTCTGACATTAGCTGACACCTAGATTGCTGAGTGTAAGAGTCAGCTTGTTGTGATTGGCAGTGCACAATGCTTTTGATGTCATTTCCTCCACGGCTGTCACATTGACTATGATCTGGTTGTGATTATCATGCAAGGCACAAAATCAGAAAGAAGGGCTTAATGCCCTTCCAAAGCACCAAAGATCTGGCCATCCAAGGGAGTGTTCTTCTACCAGCAGGGCACTCGTCAAGGGTGTTGAGGCTAGAGAAACTGTGACTCACAGAACACAGAGCCAGCACCCAAGCCACTCTCAGCAAGCTACAAGTTGTCTTTGCTCTTTATGGAAATCCGTACTCTGCCCTTGCCAAACTGAGTCTTTCCTACACTGCAAGATTAACTGAGTGATTAGATCAGAAGAAAATCACCCAGGAGTTCTCAAAAGGTAGTGTGACAACCGTTGAGTATATGAATTTCCATGGCATCACTCCATTGTGTGTGTGTGTGTGTGTGTGTGTGTGTGTGTGTGTGTGCACGCGCGCACGCGCACACTTGTCCAATTGAATTGAGATTGAAGTCCTCAGCCATCTGTTCTCCTGGCCCTCCAGTTTTATATAAAAAGAAGCACATGAAGGTACTGAGTTCAAACAAGGCTCAAAGTCAGCCAATGGGAGGACCAGTAATAAGAAACAGGAGATTTTTGGGTTTTTTTTTCATTGTTGTAGCAATTATAATTATTATGATCACGATGCTATATAAGACCATCTTAAGAGAGCACTATTTCATAATGAGGAAAAATGAGTATTGTTACTCATCAGCATAATAACTGTGAAAGCAAGAGTAAAAGAAACATGGCTGACAGATAGTCTCTAACATAGGATTCAAGTGAAGTTCTCTCTGCTAAGGCTGAAGACGCACAGCTTTCTTCAGTTGGCCAACTTTTCATCAGAAACCCCCCCATTTGGTTTCTCTGTTGCAGTTTCTCAAGCTTCTAAAAAAAACCAAAAACTTATGCTGAACAGTAAAATATATAGAAATATATGTAAGTGAGTGAGGCATGCTGGCCCACAACTTTTTTTTTTTTTTTTTTTTTTAAATTTAATTTTATTTTATTTTTTTAATTTACATTCCAAATCACTTCCCCTTTCCCGTTTCCTCCCTCCCCGAAAGTCCCATAAGCCCCCTTCCCTCCCTCTTTTCTCCGTTCAACCCCCTCTCATTACTCTGTCCTGGCGTTCCCCTACATCCAGTCTTTCCAGGACCAGGGGTCTCTCCTTCCATCTTTTTAGAAATCTATTGATATGCTGATTGTGTCTAGGGTATTCTGAGATTCTGGGTCAATATCCCCTTATCAGTGACTTCATACCATGTGTGATCTTTTGTGATTGGGTTACCTCACTAAGGATGATATTTTCAAGTTCTGACCATTTGCCTAGGAATTTCGTGAATTCATTGTTTTTAATTGCAGAGTAGTATTCCATTGTGTAAATATACCACATCTTCTGAATCCATTCCTCCGTTGAGGGACATCTGGGTTCTTTCCAGCTTCTGGCTATTATAAATAAGGCTGCTATGAATATAGTGGAGCATGTGTCCTTATTGCATGCAGGTAAAGTCTCTGGGTATATGCCCAGGAGTGGTATAGCCGGATCCTCCGGAAGTGTCATGCCCAGTTTTCTGAGGAGCCGCCAGACTGCTTTCCAGAGTGGTTGTACCAGCCTGCAATTCCACCAGCAGTGGAGGAGTGTTCCTCTTTCTCCACATCCTCGCCAACAACTGCTGTCTCCTGTGTTTTTGATCTTAGCCATCCTGACTGGTGTGAGATGGAATCTCAGGGTTGTTTTGATTTGCATTTCCCTAATGACTAAGGATGATGAACATCTCTTTAGGTGCTTCTCAGCCATTAGATATTCTTCAGGTGAGAACTCTTTGTTTAGCTCTGTACCCCATTTTTTAATAGGGTTACTTGCCTCTCTGGAGTTTAACTTCTTGAGTTCTTTGTATATCTTGGATATTAGCCCTCTGTCGGATGTAAGGTTGGTAAAGATCATTTCCCAGTTAGTTGGTTGCCTCTTTGTCTTTTTGACAGTGTCTTTTGCCTTGCAAAAACTTTGTAATTTAATGAGGTCCCATTTGTCTATTCTTGATCTTAGAGTATAAGCTATTGGAGTTCTGTTCAGGAAATTCTCCCCTGTGCCCATATGTTCAAGGTTCTTCCCTAGTTTCCCTTCTATTAGTTTCAGTGTGTCTGGTTTTATGTGGAGATCTTTGATCCACTTAGAATTGAGCTTAGTGCAAGGAGATAAGGATGGGTCAATTTGCATTCTTCTGCATGTTGACCTCCAGCTGAGCCAGCACCATTTGTTGAAAAGGCTATCTTTTTTCCACTGGATGGTTTTAGCTCCTTTGTCAAAGATCAAGTGACCATAGGAGTGTGGATTCATTTCTGGGTCTTCAATTCTGTTCCATTGATCTACATGTCTGTTACTGTACCAATACCATGCAGTTTTTAACACTATTGCTCTGTAGTACAGCTTGAGGTCCGGGATACTGATTCCCCCAGAGGTTCTTTTACTCTTGAGAATAGTTTTAGCTATTCTGGGTTTTCTGTTATTCCAGATGAATTTTTGAATTGCTCTTTCTAACTCTATGAAGAATTGAGTTGGGATTTTGATGGGGATTGCATTGAATCTGTGTATTACTTTTGGTAAGATGCTCATTTTTACTATATTAATCCTGCCAATCCATGAGCATGGCAGATTTTTCCATCTTCCGAGGTCTTCTTCAATTTCTTTCTTCAGAGACTTGAAGTTCTTGTCATACAGATCTTTCACTTGTTTGGTTAGCGTCACGCCAAGATACTTAATATGGTTTGTGGCTATCGTAAAGGGTATTATTTCTCTTACTTCTTTCTCAGCCTGCTTATCCTTTGAGTATAGGAAGGCTTCTGACTTGCTTGAGTTGATTTTATATCCGGCCACTTTGCTGAAGTCGTTTATCAGCTGTAGGAGTTCTCTGGTGGAGTTCTTTGGGTCGCTTATGTATACTATCATATCGTCTGCAAATAGTGATAGTTTGACTTCTTCCTTTCCAATTTGTATCCCTTTGACCTCTTTTTCTTGTCTAATTGCTCTAGCTAGAACTTCAAGTACTATATTGAAAAGATATGGAGAGAGAGGGCAGCCTTGTCTAGTCCCTGATTTTAGTGGGATTGCTTCAAGTTTCTCTCCGTTTAGATTGATGCTGGCTACTGGTTTGCTGTAAATTGCTTTTACTATGTTTAGATATGGGCCTTGAATTCCTGATCTTTCCAAGACCTTTAGCATGAAAGGATGCTGAATTTTGTCAAATGCTTTCTCAGCATCTAATGAGATGACCATGTGGTTTTTTTCTTTGAGATTGTTTATGTAGTGGATTACATTGATGGATTTCCTTATATTGAACCATCCCTGCATCCCTGGGATGAAGCCTACTTGATCGTGGTGAATGATCGTTTTGATGTGTTCTTGGATTCGGTTGGCAAGAATTTTATTGAGTATTTTTGCATCGATATTCATAAGAGAGATTGGCCTGAGATTCTCTTTCTTTGTCGGATCTTTGTGTGCTTTTGGTATTAGTGTAATTGTGGCTTCATAGAACGAGTTGGGTAGTGTTCCTTCTGTTTCTATTTTGTGGAACAGTTTGAAGAGTATTGGTGTTAGGTCTTCTTTGAAGGTCTGATAGAATTCTGCACTAAAACCATCTGGACCTGTGCTTTTTTTGGTTGGAAGACTTCCAATGACAACTTCTATTTCTTCAGGGGTTATAGGACGGTTTAGATGGTCTATTTGATCCTGATTTAATTTTGGTACTTGGTATCTGTCAAGGAAATTGTCCATTTCCTCAAGATTTTCTAGTTGTGTTGAATACAGGTTTTTGTAGTAGGATCTGATGATTTTTTGAATTTCCTCAGTTTCTGTTGTTATCTCTCCCTTTTCGTTTCTGATTTTATTAATTTGGATACTATCTCTGTGCCCTCTGGTTAGTCTGGCTAAGGGCTTATCTATCTTGTTGATTTTCTCAAAGAACCAACTCCTCGTTTTGTTGATTCTTTGTATGGTTTTATTTGTTTCTACTTGATTGATTTCAGCCCTGAGTTTGATGATTTCCTGCCTTCTACTCCTCTTTGGTGTATTTGCTTCTTTTTGTTCCAGGGCTTTCAGGTGTGCCATTAAGCTGTTAGTGTATGCTGTCTCCCGTTTCTTTTTGGCGGCACTCAGGGCTATGAATTTTCCTCTTAGCACTGCTTTCATTGTGTCCCATAAGTTAGGGTATGTTGTGCCTTCATTTTCATTAACTTTCAAAAAGTCTTTGATTTCTTTCTTTATTTCCACCTTGACCAAGTTATCATTGAGTAGAGCATTGTTCAGCCTCCATGTGTACGTGGGTTTTCTTTTGTTTTTGTTGCCATTGAAGACCACCCTTATTCCATAGTGATCTGATAGGAGGCATGGGATTATTTCTATCTTCTTGTATCTGTTGAGGTCTGATTTGTGACCAATTATATGGTCAATTTTGGAGAAGGTACCATGAGGAGCTGAGAAGAAGGTGTATTCTTTAGCTCTAGGATGAAATGTTCTATATATATCAGTTAGTTCCATTTGGTCCAAGGCTTCAATTAGATTCACTGTGTCCCTGTTTAGTTTCTGCTTTCCTGAACGATCCATTTCAGAGAGCGGGGTGTTGAAGTCACCCACTATTATTGTGTGCGGTGCGATGTGTGCTTTGAGTTTTAGTAAAGTTTCTTTTACGAATGAGGGTGCCCTTGCATTTGGAGCATAGATATTCAGGATTGAGAGTTCTTGATGGTGGATTTTTCCCTTGATCAGTATGTAGTGTCCTTCTGTGTCTTTTTTGATGACTTTGGGTTGAAAATCAATTTTATCCGATATTAGGATGGCTACTCCACCTCGTTTCTTGGGGCCATTTGCTTGTAAAATTGTTTTCCAGCCTTTTACTCTGAGGTAGTGTTTGTCTTTGACACTGAGGTGCGTTTCCTGCATGCAGCAAAAAGCTGGGTCCTGTTTACGTATCCAGTCTGCTAGTCTATGTCTTTTAATTGGGGAGTTGAGACCATTGATATTAAGAGAGATTAAGGCATAGTGATTATTGCCATCTGCCATTCTTGACGCTATCTTTATGTTTGAGTGGTTATCTACTTTTGGGTTTGATTCAAGAAGGTTATTATCTCATTTTTTCCAGGGTGTTGTTTCTCTCCCTGTATTGGAGGTTTCCACCTATTATCCGTTGCAGGGCTGGATTTGTGGAAAGATATTGTGAAAATTTAGTTTTATCATGGAATATCTTGGTCTCTCCATCTATGGTGATTGAGAGTTTTGCTGGGTATAGTAGTCTAGGCTGGCATTTGTGTTGTCTTAGTGTCTGCATGAGATCTGCCCAGGATCTTCTGGCTTTCATAGTCTCTGGTGAGAAGTCTGATGTGATTCGGATAGGTCTTCCTTTGTATGTTACTTGGCCCTTTTCTCTTACTGCATTTAGTATTCTTTCTTTGTTTAGAACATTCGGTGTTTTGATTATTATGTGACGGGAGGTATTTCTGTTCTGGTCCAGTCTGTTTGGAGTTCTGTAGGCTTCTTGTATGTTCATCGGCATCTCTCTCTTTAAGTTAGGGAAGTTTTCCTCCATAATTTTGTTGAAGATGTTTACTGGCCCTTTAAGTTGCAAATCTTCACTCTCATCTATACCTATAATCCTTAGGTTTGGTCTTCTCATTGTGTCCTGGATTTCCTGGATGTTTTGGGTTACGCGTTTTTTGCATTTTGCATTTTCTTTGACTGTTGAGTCGATGCTTTCTATGGAATCTTCAGCACCTGAGATTCTTTCTTCCATCTCTTGTATTCTATTGTTGATGTTTGCATCTATGACTCCTGATTTCTTCCCAAGGTTTTCTATCTCCAAAGTTGTCTCCCTTTGTGATTTCTTAGTTGTTTCTACTTCCTTTTTTAGTTCCTGGATGGATTTGCTGAGATCCTTCACTTGTTTGTTTGTATTTTCCTGTATTTCTTTAAGGTATTTTTGCATTACCTCTTTCAGGATTTCTTCCTGATGACCCACGTTCTCCTGCATTTCTCTGAGCGATTTTTGTGTTTCCTCCTCATGGGATTCCATCTGTTGATCCATCGTCTCCTGCATTTCTTTAAGCAGTTCTCGTGTTTCCTTTGTAAGGGCATCTAACCGTTGATTCATTTCTTTAAGCAATTTTTGTGTTGCCTCCTTATGGGCATCCGTCTGTTGACCCATATTCTTCTGCATTTCTTTATGCAAATTTTGTGATTCCTTTGTGAGTGCATCTACCCGTTGATTCATCTCGTTAAGTGATTTTTGTGTTGTCTCCTTGTGCGCCTCCATCTTTTGATCCATGTTCTCCCGCATTTCTCTAAGCGATTTTTGTGTTTCCTTTGTAAGGGCTTCTAACCGTTGATTCATGGTCTCCTGTAACTCTTTATGAGATTTATTTGTGTCCTTCTTGTGATCCTCTAATAGCATCATGAGAAGTGATTTTAAATCCAGATCTTGTCTTTCGGGTGTGGTGGGGTATCCAGGACTTGCTGCTGTTGGAGAGTTGGGTTCGGATGGTCCCACATTACTTTGATTACTGTTAGTAACATTCCTACGTTTGCCTTTTGCCATCTGGATACCTCTGGTGTTAGTTGGTCCTGCTGCCACTGGCTGTTGGTTGGACCTCCTGTGAGCTTGCAAAGCTATTTCTGCCCCCCCTGGATTACCAGGATTCCCCTGGCACCGATTTCTGGGGCCTGCCTGCTCCTGAGTGACTTTGGAGCCCTAATGTGCTTTGCCCCAAGTGATCTTATATTGGGGAGGCCTTGCACATCTAAAGGCTCAGCCTAGTGGATTCCTGGAGCAGAGGTCGCCAAAGGGAGGCTGGCAGGCTCCTGCCCTGTGCAGGGGTGTGTGATCTCTCCTGGGGGGGGGAGGGGGCGTCCCTCTGCCAGGAAGAAGTCCCACAGCAGATCTGGCGCGCTGGTCACTGCAGATCAGCCCAGCACCTGGGAGCAGGTTACACACAAGCTGCCTGAACCCGAAGCGATATTATGCCTGTCTGTCTCTGAGCCTGGTGGTCCCAACTACCTGGTCACTGGAGCAAAGATGGCGGAGGGCACTCTCCGTGGCGCTGCTCACCCTGTGGTCACGATGGCCCGCCGATCTGGCACCCAGACGACCACAGTGCCAACCCGCCCTCGGGCACAGAAGGAAGCCCCAACAGGCCGTGTCCCAAGTGATGTTATATTGGGGGGAGAGCCTGGGTACCGGTCTCTCCAGCGCAGTCCGCGGGAACAGAGGTCGCGGAAGGGAAGCTGGCAGGCTCCCTCCCTGCGCGGGGTCCCTCCACCAGGCAGAAGGTCCCACCGCGGAACTGGCGCGCTGGTTACTGCAGATCAGCCCAGCACCTGGGAGCAGGTTACACACAAGCTGCCTGAAACCGAAGCGATATTATGCCTGTCTGTCTCTGAGCCTGGCGGTCCCAACTACCTGGTCACTGGAGCAAAGATGGCGGAGGGCAGTCTCCGTGGCGCCGCTCACCCTGTGGTCACGATGACCCGCCGATCTGGCACCCAGACGACCACAGCGCCAACCCGCCCTCGGGCACAGACGGAAGCCCCAACAGGCCGTGTCCCAAGTGATGTTATATCGGGGGGAGAGCCTGGGTACAGGTCTCTCCAGCGCAGTCCGCGGGAACAGAGGTCGCGGAAGGGAAGCTGGCGGGCTCCCTCCCTGCGCGGGGTCCCGCCACCAGGCAGAAGGTCCCACCGCGGAACTGGCGCGCTGGTTACTGCAGATCAGCCCAGCACCTGGGAGCAGGTTACACACAAGCTGCCTGAAACCGAAGCGATATTATGCCTGTCTGTCTCTGAGCCTGGCGGTCCCAACTACCTGGTCACTGGAGCAAAGATGGCGGAGGGCAGTCTCCGTGGCGCCGCTCACCCTGTGGCCCACAACTTTAATCCCGGCACTCTCAGGCAGAGGCAGGTGACTCATTGAGCTTGAGGCCAGCCTGGTCTACAGACAGAGTCCCTGGACAGCAAGGGCTACAAGGCCAAACCTTGTCTAAACAAAACAAAAGGGGTAGGGGACAGGGGAAAGGGGCAGGGGGAGGAGGGGGGAGGGGGAGGGGAGGGGGCAATTTGGAATGCTGGCTAGTAGCCATGCAAACATATGAAGCTGGAGAACTGGAACAGCATTCTTACCCTAGTTTCCTCTTTTCTTCATCCATTAAAAGGCCAGTGGGTGTGTGGGTGTGTGGGTGTGTGGGTGTGTGGGTGTGTGTGATTTAGTTTCATTTATGTTGCTGTGATAAAATATTTTCTCATAGAGTAATTTAGTACTTTCCCAGAGTAAGAATCCCAGAGAAAGGGTTCTTATCTTAACTCACACTTGCAGGTGACAGCCCATCACAGCAGGGATGACAAAGCAATGGAAAGTTAAAACAGCTAGTCACTCCACATCCACAGTCAAGGGCAAGGTGAAATCAATGCACACACACACGCACACACACACACACACACATGTACACACACTTGGTACTCAGATATTTTTCTACACTCTTATATAGTCAAGAACCCAAATCAGGGGACAGATATAGCCCATTTTCAGACTGAGTCTTCCCACATCATTTAAGGCAGTCAACAGTCTCCCATAGAAATGTCCATAGACCAAACTGCTTCATTGAGACTCTCTTCCCAAGGTTGTGTCAAATTCACACACTGTCATGGGAGATCTTGGATTTTATCATTTACTTTTTAAAAATACTACTTTGACATAGTATCTTTGCTTAACTCCTTCCTTTGAGAACTGGCCAAACATTCTTTGCATGTAGAGAGTAGAAGAAAATGAAAGACAGAGACTTGGTCAAAGCAAGGAGAGATATCTCTCCACAGCTCCCCTTATTAACTGGGGACTATTTTTGCTCATTCTGGCAGTCTGTTTCTCTGTCTCCTCCTTGACTCTTTTTTCTCACTTCATTTCAGACAGTCTGATTCAACTTACGGGGAGCAATAGTCTGTCGGCTCTCTTCTCAGTTAGATTGTAACACACAGAGGATCCTTAGAATGGGAGGATTCAGAGAGACCAGCTGAAGTTTTCTTCTCACACACCAATGCTGACTGACTTCCACAATTTCTGGCCTCCATTCTGTCCAGCAGCATGCTTTTGTTATATAGCCTGGTTTCTAATCTGTTTCCCCTTACCTTACTACAGTCAAAGAAAACTGTTTGTCTGTAGACCAACATTTTTTGGCTTGCTTAGTTCCTCTCATTACATCCTGCACTGCCCTTGGGCTCTTTTTACCAGGATCAAACTTCACCATCTTTCTTGCTTCCCTTAAATTCTATAGTCACGTACTGACTTTGCTGAACTTCTTGGCCTCCAACTAGGATGACCAAAGCTAACTAGGGTGACCAAAATAGATTTCCTGGATAATCAATGTATCAGTTCAATTTCTTACTCCAGTTGTTGCAATGTTCATATCCACACTGGTACTTTGAATTGAAAACAGAATCTAACCAGGTCAACCGTGAGTTTCTTTATTTATTTGAAATGAGTTATTTACTCGGGATGAGATCTTTTTAATTTACTCAGAAAGAATCAATAAAATGTGTTAACTTCTGACTTCATTGACAATTCCTCTAATTCGGATTCTTCAAAAACAGTTGGATCAAAGGTACCATCCAACTCAGAACTATCATTTTTTATTTTCTCCCAGTTAAGACTGAATTTCATATTTGGTATGTTTCCTACAATAAATCAGCAAAGTTTTATTCGGCACAGGGATTTTTGTGAGGTTTTGTGGCTTCTTCATGTGAGAGATAATACTATTATTTGTGGCTGGAACTTATTCAGCATCAAACACCTCTGCCAATAGTTGTCATGGACCAACGCACACACTACCTCATCCAAAAATTGGGAATGGCTCAGAGATGAAAGAAAGATGAAATACTACTGAGTTTATAGGCTGGGGGATGGCAGGTGCCTTGAGATGTGTAGAAAGTAAATGCTTTCAGGATTTAGAGAAAGACATGATTGTGGACTTTGATAAGAAAGAGTGTTGGTAAATACGGAGCAAATACCCTGTGCTCGTTGGTCAGCACATTATTTATTAAAAATAAAAACTTTATGAGATCAGGGTTAGCTCCACTATTTTTGTGATGCTGAAGGTCAAATCCGGGACCTTCCATATGCTAGAAAGATGTTTAACCACTGAGTATAGTCCAGCCCTGGATTAGCATGCGTGCATGCATGGTGTGTGCATGTGTGCACGCACGAGCGAGTGTATGTGTGTATGTGTGTGTGTGTGTGTGCATGTGTACATTCATGTGTTTGTATTCATGTGTGTATGTGTGTGTGTGTATATGCGTGTGTTTGGGGTGCACACACATACATGTATACGGGTATGAGTGGAGACAACAATGGCCGTTGTTACTCAGGTATTATCTATTCCGCTTTTTATGAGACATCTTACTCTCCTTGCTAACTAGTTTAAGGTGGCTGATCAGTGAACTCCAGGGATCACTTGCTTTTGTCTCTCTGGCACTGGGATTACAAGTGCACAACATCACTTACTCCTCCTTTCTCTTCTCCTTCTATTTCCTCTTCTTGTTCTTGTTCTTCTTTCTCTTCCTTCTCCCCCTCCTCCTCTTCCTCTTCCTCTTCCTTCTCCTCCTCTTCCTCCTCCTCTTCTCTCTTTCATCTTTCTTTTGTTTTCTTTCTTCTATGAGTTCTGAGAATCCAACTCAGATATTTGTGTTTGCAAAGCAAACACTCTACTGACCGAGCTATCACTCTAGCCTGTTTTGTTTTGAGACATGGTCTCGTGTTGCCTCTGATGGCTTTGAACTTGCTATGTAGCTGGGGCTAGTTATGAACTCCTGATCCTTCAAAGTGCTGAGATTAGAGATGTGCATCACTACGCCCAACAAAGCTCTATTTTAGACGATGAAACTGCAGCAAATATGTAATAGTAATTGCTCAAAGTCACTGAGCAGATCAACAAGTGGGCCTGGATCTCTATTTCACTGAAAGGATTTTTCCTAGAGGTACATACACACTGTACTTTCACATAACCATCAGCAATTGTTCAGGGCATGCCCTCAAGCAAACACAAGTGAAAGGACCTGACCTTGCTCAGATGCCATGAGTAGATGGCAGTCAATCCAAGAGACCAAGAAATGGCACAGAGGCAGGGATTGCTTCCACATACTAAGATAACCTATGGCTAACACAGGTGATAAACTGTTCAAAAATAGACTCAGATCTGATGCTGGGGAGGTTTCTTGTGTTCAGTATTCCTGTGATTTAAAAGTTAGCTGTGAGGGCTGCAGATAAATTTGACAGATGGTGCTGGTTATCAATGACAGCATCACAGTAACTCTCAGCCAAGATCGTCACAATGGAAAGGACCATTGGGAAAACTCTTCAGTGTCCATGTATCCTGCTTTGGTTCTGGAAAAAATAACCTTCATGGGACAGACCAGCTTGAGGAGACAGTGTAAATGAGTTCTGTTATGATTTGCTGCATGGCAGTTGGATATATTAAGTCTTCCTGTTATCATTTTTTATTACCATTGATAGTTGTATGGCACATGTTATTTATTTCCATTGCTATTAAGAATCAACCAAAATACATTTTTCTTTCTTCTCCCCATTTTGCATTTTTTTGAGTGGTGAATACAGATAGGTTTCCCTCTTCTCACACAATGAGATGAAGTATAATTTGGACTCCCTTTAGAACAAGTCCTCTCTCTGCAAGTCTGATGGTATTGTCCTAATGTAATGTCTCTTTAAGATGTCTGGCAATGGATTTTCTTTCTCTTTCTCTCTCTCTCTCTTTTTTTTAATTTTAATTTTTCTTTCTCCAATGGATGGGTGTTCAGTTAGCATCTTTGAGCCCACAGTGACGTATAAAGTGGAAGATATGATGTCAACCAGGCTTGTAATCAAGCAGAGGCTGAGCTAGACTGGGAAACCAGCTCAGGACAGCTTCCTCACCGGGCATCTGGTGCCCAGGATGGCCATGGGGGGGCGGAAGCGGGGGGGAGGGGTCGGCTCATCTCCTCAACATGGAACTCTCCATGGCAGTGGTTCATAGCATGACTGTCACTTTTCCCAGAGCTGGGGTTGAACAACAGAAAACAAAGAATTCACAATGCCTTTCTGGACTGAGTCTCAGAAATTCAAGCTTTTAATTCTGCCATCCTCCATCCGTCCATCAGAACCAGTGGTGGGAGTCAGAAAGCACAGTTCATGTTGAAGTACAGGGAAGTAAGTTCAGTAAGTTAAGCCTATTTGAAGGGAGACAAAATCATGAGTCATTATTTAATTCATCACCCTCCTAGTTTAAACCCAGGCATAATGCTTTTATCCAGTAGCATAACCTCCTTCCTACTTCCCTCTCCCCCTTTCCCCCCGCTTCCCTATATGATACAACTTCTCAGACACTGAGAAATGAAGAGTTTAAGAAAGTCACTCCAGTATGCCAACTTTCACCCTTCATTTGTGTGATTTTCACTCTTATATCCTTTAATATCATTCAGTTATAGATGTAGCTTTTTAGAATATGCAGGTTTAAGCACCTCAAGGAAGTATAAGACAGGACAGATAGAAAACGTTTTTGTAGGCGTCGCCATCTTTTATAACGCTGTTTCTGAGATGAATTATAATCAAGACAAAGCCGTTCTCTAAACACATGAAGGTTTAAAAAAAGGCCCTTGTCAAATTGAAATCAGATTAAATTATGTCCTTATAACCGTAACAAAAGCTGTAAAGCAGTATAAATATAAGCCTCTTTTTTATAACCCATGAAAGCCAATATAATTATTTTTTTACTTAAAAAAATTAAAAATCTTACCATCTAGACAGCAGTTCCAAACATATATTTAATAAATCAACGGACCGATTCCTTCCTCATGAGTATATGGCGTGCACCGTTAGCACCCAGGTGGAACAGACTGTCTTGCGTTGGATTTTAATGATTTCACTTTTGTCAATTCTGTCTCACCAAGGAGACTCTGTTCTTGTCAAAGAATGTATGTTTTGTTTCCCCAGGCCCCCTGAAATTCAATAGATCTTTCATAAATCTTAAATGATGCATGGCGCTGATTGCTTGTTGGCTAGCTTAGCGGCTGCTATTTCTCAGTCATTCTAGCAACATGATCAAATTGGAAGTCCATGCTGTTGTCTTTATAGTGTGTGTGTGGAGGGGGGGCAGGGGGAACAACATGATAAAGGAACCATTACTACAGGTGAACAATGAGGGCATCATGTCTCAAGCCGACATTGTTTTTAAGGACATTTTAAGGACATGTTTTTAAGGACACCAGGTAGTGGCAGTCAGGTGTCCAACAGGAGGAAGGGAAGAAAAGGAGGAACGGAGGCAGAGACGAAGGAATTCCTTTTTATTAAACCATTCCTTTCCATTTTCTAGATTTTTTAGGACTTGAACATAATAAATTAGTGCACTGGAAACATAAATCCTACTTCATATGAAAAAACCAAAGCTGTTTAGCTCTGATAAACTATTTTTTTTGGTGGGGTTTTGGATGTCACATCTCAAAAAGTAAATATTTTAATGATGAAATTAGTGTATTCCAAATGCACATCTTAAATGTGGGCTAAAACATATATAGGAAAGGCACATACATGCGTTGGCCTTTCCAATTTCCTTTTTAAAAAAAAAAGATTTAATATTGGCATTAAACTACTAGGTAAATATAGCAAAGTAGCTTGATTTTTCTGAAGTTCTTTGAGAAATTGTGAAAACATAATGAGTTTCCTTATACACAAAATGTGTTCGTTCAAAAAGAAGTCCTGTTGATTTTTAACACATGTTTATTTAAAAAATGTGTAGACTTATCCCAGTTCCCTGACATAATTCCTTTCAATCCCAGGGATAGCTTTGTTCAAAACTTGGCTCAGTTTTCCCATTAACTACAAATAACATGAGTTCTTGATAATTTATGCTGTACATAGCGTTTAAGGAGGGATGTTGATGTTTTGGAAAGGAAAGTGACAGAGTAGCCTTTGCTTTGACACTCTTAGGCACCTGTGGGGGGTCACTGTATGAGTAGCAAAAAGTCATGAGTAAAACGTTGGGATTTCTGGTGCCTGACACGACCTGTGTTCCCTTGTACCATCCATGTACCTGTAGCTGTGACCTACAGCTCTACAGTAGATAGGTGAGTGTTGATGCCTGGGGACTGTATCTTTTCCCATTTCTCCTCCTCCTTTTGATGCATCTAAGCCTCACAACATCTTTTTTTTTTTTAACTGTTCCTGCACTTCAAGGCTTGATAGTGACTTTCTGTTAAATTAGGTCACATCTCTACATAACTTTTAAGACCTTCAATCTTACCCTTGAAATAAGTCCTGTCTCTGTTAAATTCACTTTCCCAGCAAGGTCTAAAGTGGTTTGTATTTTCTTGGCAGGGTCCTAAGTTATAAATAGCCAGCTGCTAACATGGAAAAGGTAAGAGGAGAACTCTTTAGGAAGACTTATTTACATCTAAAACGACCCATCGTTTCTATCCTTACTCTCTCTCACACAAAGTATAGAGCCCCGTATGACCTTAAGTCATCCTCTGAACCAAACACATAGAAACAGGAGAGCTCAGCAAGATGCATTGAACACTCAGCAAAATGCACCCAAATCAGTCACTCTGCCTTCTTGTAAGTGGTACCAAGTACCCTGTATCTTTCAGACACTGGGACCCACACCGCAAGAAGAACAGACTACGCTTGGATCTCATTGCCAGCATCTCCCTGGCAACAGACAAATAGAACACAGCTGAAGCCTGGCTTCATAGTCGCTGGTGTCTTAGTATAATGACATTGAAAGCATTTCCCAGACCTTGCATATCTGCCCAGGCAGAAATCCCAGGAGTTTCTCCAAATGTCTCAACTCAGGAAGAATTGAATCTGCTCCTTAGAGTAGCATGAGATTCCTGCCTGGAGTGCTCAGAGGTGGCCAAGGGCACATAATGGAATAAAATATTCCAAGTCGAAGGCCAATGGGCCAAAGAAAATAGGAAACAGACAACAAAGGGCCAGACACAGGACATGTAGTCAGTGAAAGTAAGATAAATCCTTTCAAATTCAACCCAAGTCTTACTCGGAGAAGAAGGCAAGTTGTCAAGAGGACACTTGGTAAGAAACTCACAGCTGATTGCTGAGCTGAAGGTAGAGAGACCATGCAGACCATTCGGCAGGCAGCTGGGAAGGCACAATCCTAACAAGAACAGGCCACAGGTCCAGCATCAGGGGTAGAGGTGGAAATGCATTTGGCCTTGCATAGAAGTGCACATCCCAGCCTACTTCTCTTTTCCTGTGATCCTGTTAAGCCAGGAAACTTGGCCTCAGTTTTACAGCCCTCTTTCAGAACTAGAAGTAGAATCAGTCCCATTAGTTCTTGTGAAGACTAAAAATGAGCTTGCATACATAATCCACTTGGCATTTATACCTAGAGAAATAGTGTATAAGACTACCTGATATACCATTAGCCACATTTTTTCCTTATCAACGCCTACAATGAAATTGGCATTCACCCAGTAGTTCAACAATCTTTTACAAAACTTTTAATGATATATATTAATTGCCAACATGTACAACCAATTTAAGCTTACCCCTGACTAGCTTTACAAATGAATGAGACTCAGGTTATAGTTATTTTATTTGGCTTTGGCAATTACTGGGGATAACCTCTAATCTACTTTTCTAACTGCTGTCATGGCTACCTCCCCAATGGTGTACCCTAGATACTTGTTGTTTCTCCTAGCCACCTGCTCATGGTCCATCACCCCTCGTGGTGACTTCCTCCTTTCTCCTCATTCTTCCTCCTTCTCCTCCTGGTTTCTTCTTACTCCTCTTTCTTCACCCCTCTCTCCCCCAACCAGGTAACTCAAAACCCACCTATTTCTAATCCCTCCAGTAATTGACTGTAGCCAATTCTCTTCAGTTTAAAATCAAAGAACAAGGTTTACACAACAAAAGCTTGTACACATGAGAATTCACTTGTAGGCCTAGACCTTCAGGTACAGAATTTAGCATTACAATATATGACAACAGACCAAATATCAACAATTAATTACACTGAATAATTTAATTTTTGAGACAGTGTCTCTCATACAGCCCAGGCTGCATCAAACTCACTATGCCGCTGAGGCTATCCTTGAATTTATGATTGTCTTAAACTATAACCCCCAAGTACTAGGATTACAGGCAAATAGGGAACTGGAGTGTTAAAAATTAGTTTTGATCTGGAAGATTAGAGTTGAAGTGTCAGCCTCAACTTGACTATTTGCCCCTCGGGGATCATGGGTGCTAATTACATACATCTGAGTGTTGATTAAGGCACACCCTCACTTAGTTGCTGTTCATAAGTCCTGGGCAATCTATTCACTGTGAGACTCTCATTTGGTCTGATACAAAAGAGCTCAATGAGGTTTGGTGACAGCAGTCAGGAGGCTCTGAGTGTGGGGGCAAGATGGACATGAGAGGAAGCAATTAGATGGGGTCAGAGATAGCAAGGGCTGTGGGGAAGACATGAGAGTAGAAAACTCATCCATTCATCCATTGGTTCACTCAACAAACCCTTTTGACTTATGTGTCATGCGGGAGACACAGAGTGCTAGAATGTAGCCACCATAAGATGGATAACCCTTGATCTCTTGGACCTGCTATGACTCTGCTTGTTACAATTATGATGAAGGGTTGAGTTGAAACTGCAAGAATGAGGAATTGCTAGGCATGTTGATACATACCTTTAATCTCTTGGGAGGTAGGGATGTGTAGATCTTTGTGAGTTTGAGACTAGCCTGGTTCTCATAGTAAATTCACAGGCCAGTCAATACTATACAGTGAGACCCTGTCTCAAAAACAGGGAAAAAGAATGAGGAATAGTTGCAAAGGCAGATGAGAAGGAGGGGCATTTCAGGAGGAAATATCTCCTGTACTAAGGAATGCCAGCCTCTTCCTAGAAAGGACACTGGCACCAAACTTGTGTGACCCCATCTCATCACCAAGTGGCCTCACCTTCAACCTTGAAAAAAAACCAAACCCAAAACCTTTGTTATGAACTGTGACTGTTATGCTCTGTAAAAATTATCTTTGTGCCCAGACTAGGGACTCAACCACTTCATGAGCAGTTGCAGACTCACGTTTTAGGACACTTGATTCTCTTACCTTTTATCCAGGTCTATGAGGCTTTCAAAAGCATCTCTTGGTCTAACTTTGGGTCTGTGTATAACTTTAATTTCAATTCTCATTAACTCATTTATGGAGAGATGGAGAGAGAGAAAGAGAGAGAGAGAGAGAGAGAGAGAGAGAGAGAGAGAGAGAGAGAGAGAGATATTAGGTGTGATGAGCATGAATAATCTCCATTATGGGGCTCATGTGTACACAGACAAATATTAACACACTAGCCTAAATCTACAGGAGTATAGAGTTTACGATAACTCCAAAATTCCCCTACCAATATAGCTTTGTATCTTTACGATTTTCATTTTTCTGAGGCATTTCAACGGACTGGATATTTTCGTGAGGTTCTCGATCTGTTGCTATTACTTGCATTTTAGATAGCACCAAATGATACTTAACTTTTCTCTATAGGTTTCCAAAATCAAAGCAGCCAGATTTACCAGTTCATATCCCCTTTGCCTTTTTCTTTCTGATGAATAAGTCAGGCAACTTGGTTGCTGCTGCTCCGGGTACTTTTCTGGAGGTCCCTTCAAGCTAATGTTTTTTTGCTAGGAGCAAGTCAGGATGCTCCTGCAGCGTAAGGTCATAAGGGGTCTGAGTCACTGGGTAGATGCTAAGGAGGAGCAGTTAGTCATCCATGGTTTCTTCTGTTTAATTTCTTCACAATCAGTTGCTCCCCACAGGGGTAGCCATGTGACTCTGATAGAGGAAGAGGGGCTGTCTCTAAATATGGAGATTCATTTTCGTCCCCAAGCATTAACAAGTAGGAAACGTCACAAGCTGGGATGAGCTAACTCCAGAGAGCTTCTAGACTAATATGCAGTAGACTGCCTCCAGGGGTTTGGATCTGCAGTGTCCCCAGAGGCTCATGGTTTCAGTGTTTGCCTGCCACTTGTTTTTTGTAAAGTAGACTTTAAGGGGTGGCTAGGGCTTTGGAGGTTATATCTACCCCTGGTTCCAGCCAGATCACTTTGCTTAGCCATTTACCACAATATGAGCAGGGTCTGCTACATATTGCTATCACCATGAATTCTGCCATGCCTTTCCAGTGTGAAGGACCAAAGCCCCTGAATCTGTGAGCCCTGAAAGACCTTGTCTCCATTAATGTGCTTCTGTTTGATACTTTGGTCACTGTGACACCAAAGTAACACATTTGCATAGGGTGTTTGTTTGTTTTGTTTTTTTTTTGGTCTGGCAACTTGGTTAGCAGCTGAGCATGAGTAAAAGCCTATAGGAGTTAGTCGTATGACTTTAAAAGTCAAGGAGATAATAGATCTCCCTCTAAGAAATCTTTACCTCCCTGTGAACTTCTCAAACGGAGATCACAATTGGACGTGTGCATATTGGGCATGGGTTGGATGGTGGTTAGTGTCCAGGGCCGTGACAGAAGTGCTGTCCTTTATTAGGATCACTTAGCACTGCCAAGGCCATGTGCAATAAGAATGGGTGCTATGAAGTGCTATAGTGGTTGTCTCTTTCGATGATTGCTACTCAGAAAGGAGAGATTTTTATGTCAGCGATACCATGGTATTCAGACCCCAGGAGATAATTACTAAGATTGCAGAATATGGCAAAACTGCATAGGCAATCATTATACATGCATTATTTAGAAACTGTTCATTGCTAGCTGCTTTTCTTCTTAGTCATTATTTCCAGAACAAATCCCATACTATACCAACACTTTTCTTTTTTAAAACTTAGAAGCTAAGATGTTAAAACACTATTTCCAGCTGTCGGAATTCTTGATTATTACTTCAAATTTGTCTATAGTGAATATGTATTACATTTATGCTAAGGAAAAGCTATTGTAATTTGGACTTGTAAGTCCTTTGTAACGCTACTATTACCTATCATATTTACTATTCTAATTGACTGGCATTTCCCACTCCCAGCCCCAGTCTCAGTCCATTAGATGCTACTTCCTAGTGTTGTTAAAAAGAAATGCTGTTTTGCACTTCAATCTTTCCAAGCATGGTTGCTCCTGAGCACTGTGTAGCAGAGACACTGTTATATGAGCTAAGGAACCTGCTTCTAATATAATACTAACCTGTCTTAGATTGAGGCCAGCTCAGCTAAAGGTGCTATCACCCATCCAGTGGTCTTTCTGTAGCATATGATTGGATAAGGAGGTGTTAGAGTATATTGACTGTATTGATTTTTTTTTTACCTGTAGAATTGTGTGGTTTATTAAGGATACTGAAAATCGAGACAGGGATGGTAGTGTACCCCAGCACCCAGGAGGCAGAGGCAAGCAGATCTCCGTGAGTTCATGGCCAGCCTCAGTTACAGAGTGAGTTCCAGGCCAGTCAGGACTACACAGTGAGGACCTGTCTCAAAAAAAAAAAAGTACTGTAAATTATCTGGAATAAGAGGTCTGCCCAGTGGAAAAGAAACTCAAATAGGTTTTGACTTTTATGGGACTGAATCAGCCAAATCAAACACAGGCTTTCCTGAAGCTTCCAACTTCTTAATGGAAAGTCATGCACTTCAGAGCTTTGTTGTTTAATTATAATTCATGCCTTTTGCAGATATATTATGGGGTGGACCCAAAGGAAAATGTTAGACACGTTCACTTGTGATTCTTATTGTGGGACTTGTGGATTGCCAACTGCATACAGTGAGTGGTCTGCAGTGTGCAATGGCAGACCTGTTTCTGGCAGGCTGAACTGCTTCAGTAGGAAGGAGGGAAAAATGAAAAAAATATGGCTGCTATGCCAATCTCCTGTAATGGGATTTGTATAATCTCACTGTGTCAAGAGTTTAACCTGAAATCCTATGATACCTGTCATCTTAAACTGTCTTCATTGTCCTCACCTGAAAAGTACCTTTGTAACGTATAAAAATAGGAATTCTAAGATTTAATTCTGAATGCAACTTTTGTCTGCCCCTCCCCCCTTTTGAAACAGGTCTAACGGGTGTCAAAGGAGAGAAAGGAAATCCAGGCATTGGAACTCAAGGCCCAAGAGGTCCCCCTGGGCCAGCAGGTAAATCTTTCTACCTAACAGAAATTATAAGATATAAATCTTTATGATCATTTCATAGGTTCAGAAAATAGTCCCATCCTTATGTCAATTGGAATAATTATATTCCTCGTGTATTTCATTAAAAGGCCAGTGTACTTGTTATAGTTCACCCATTATATCAGCCTCAAAGGTTATGGCATATTTGGGTTCGTTTTGCTTGAATGCATTGATTGAGGTTATAGTAACAGATAAATCCCAAGTGCTTGGTGACACAAGGAAGCATTAGTTCACATGTGCATATGTGCATGTGTCTGAGATGAACACTCCCCCATGTTTAGTCACTTGTTGTCGATCGTGGACCCTCCAAGAGAAAGACGTAGAAGGCCCATCAATCTCAACTACCTAAACATGGTAATGCCTTATATCCAGTCATACTCCCCTGACTGGAACTGGTCACACAGCCTCAGCTGAACTTGAGGGGAGGCATGAAATCGAGAAAAACACAAGGGAATTTGAAGAACATTGGTAGTTCCTGCTGTGATTGCCTTGCCAAATGAGCTTTGTGGAAGTTTTGAGTCTTAAGCACAACATCATGTTTTTCAAATTATCTCCAGATGAGCCCAGTTATCCCCAGAAACACGAGCTTGTGTCCTATTGTATTTACAATCCTCCTCTTAGCCTTATAGAGTCAAATACTCATAGACTTTTCTCTCTAACGCAACAGACAGTGGTTTTGGAATACAATCTCTAACCCATCATCCCAAAGCAATAGGTCCATCTTCATGGTAAATACTTCTCCTAGCGGTTGTGTGAGGAACTGCTATCATCTGTTACACAGGTTGGATGGTTGATGAGAATTGACCTACTGAAACTGAAGGTTACCTGTAGATGTCACATTATTCAAACAGCCAAGTGCTACTTGTATTTATATCTCATTTCAATGATAGTTGAGTGGGATTTAATTTTTTATGGTTGGAATATTTCATATACACACATAATTTGTTTGGATCAAATACATCTCCCTTCCCTCTTGGATTTCTGCTTGTCTGTCCCCCCTAAAAACCACTTTTCCCTTCTAATTTCATGTGTTCATTAAAAAAAAAAAGCTGCCAAGTTCGCTAGTGCTTCCTATATGTGCTCAGATGCAGTAGCCTCTCAAGGGCCACTTTCCTGAACAAACAAACAAACTGATGTCTCCCCTCTGCAGCCATCAGCTGCCAATAGCTCCTCCCTGAGAGGCGGGGCTTCAGGAGCCCCTTCCTCTCTCTGTTTACTTGAGTGACTTTATTTCTAGTTGAAGAATGCCTTTTAATCTAAGGAAAGCCAGGCCTAAAATTCAACAGGCATACCAAACAAAAACACTAAGCCAACAAATTTCTTGAATTCAAAAACATTTTTTAATCACCCCTTATTTCCATTCATAGTTCTTAATTGATGTAAGATGGCCTAGGGAAATTTAGACTAATGTACTGGGTCCAATTTTAAACTACATCCCATTTGTCTCTTCCAGGATAACGTTTTTAGACCTCGACTAATTTAATTAGCTGAAATCATAAGCCGGTACCAATTTACACAACGATTTTAGTTTTCTGAGGTTGTGATTTGAATGTACTTATGGGCGTCCACATGTGTGCTGACCCTCCTATTGAGTTCATGAAGAGCCGTGTTGGAAAACAGACCTTCATTGAGAAAATGAGAGTTTTGAGAATGGCCTTCTCCTTCTCCCTTAATGCCCAAGAGGACATAGAGAAGAATACATTTTGCTCCTAATTCTGGAGTTGATTACAAGCATTGTGTACTCTGGCACGATCTTTTGCCCAGGGACTTTAGGGAAAAGAACTCAGTGAATCCCCCTAATTGTTGAAAAGCACAAGGTTACTTCTTTTAAAGTTAATTTACTTCCTGGTGGTCTCAAAACTCACTCTATTGCTGTCAATGACAAATCTTCACTTTGGTTGCTTGCCAGGACCTTCAGGGGAAAGTCGTCCTGGCAGTCCTGGGCCACCTGGATCTCCTGGACCAAGGGGTCCCCCAGGCCACCTGGGAGTGCCTGGACCACAGGGTCCTTCTGGACAGCCTGGGTATTGTGACCCATCCTCGTGCTCCACTTACGGCGTTGGAGGTAAGTATAAGTCTCTTGAGGACTTTGCCAGTTATACAATGGTTACAACTAACCTGTGTGTGTGTGGTGGGGCAGGGGGTTGAAAATTAAACAGGGAGGGCAGCAGAGCCTGGACTCCACACTCCCTTACATCATCATCTGTAGAGTGCAAATCTACAGAACTCTACTCACATCTCTTAGGAGAGACTTTAACACTGCAGTCATGTTTTCTTTGTTTCTAAATGTTGATTCCTGGGCTGGGGATATAGGATAGCGGTAGAACATTTGCCAAATGGTGACCCACAGAGTCTTGGCCTTCTTCTGGGCCACTAGCCACATATGGTTGAACATTTAAATATCTTCCATGCTGTTCCTGTTATGGTGTGGCCATGACATCCTGTGAAATTTCATTCTCTGTTTTAGTTCTCCCCCATAATAAGGGAGGTCCCCAAAATTCTTTTAGATGACATCTGCCCACCATGTGACAAGAAAAGTCTTAAGATAAAAGTTGCCCTACTGTTTTGCTTCGTCACTAAGTGGTAGGCTGAGATTTTGAGAGATGAAGCATCCCACACACAGCTACAGTCTGTCTGCTCACCCTGGGGCCTTTCAGAATCATTGAGAGAGGTTCAGAGCCCACTATAGGTCTGTGAGGAGATTAGTCAGCAAGTGTACGTTTTTCCTTTTTAAGAGAAATTTAACCTTAGTTGCCAGAGAAATTGGTCAAAGTTTTGTTGATGTGGTTTTTTTTTTCTGTTCATCTTTTCCCTCCCTGTTCTCTCAAATCTGTCCCCTGTCCCTTAAGATCTCATCCCGTACAATGATTACCAGCACTGAAGCGCTAATCCTGCCTTTGGTTGCATTGGCCTGGGGATTTGGCTATGGATACAGAACTGGTTCACCACACTGCTAAGCTCCTGCCCCTGACCATGATCACCTCTTTCACGACTCACCTGCTTCCCCATCTCAGACTTTCAAGTCCCCTGCCTACCTTACTCCAGACATGCTGGAGTGATAACATCACAGAGTCACAAAGTAGCATAAGTCAACTGTAGTAGAACCTGACTTCCCGGTCAGTCTGAATGGAGGTCTGTGACTGTGTGCCAAGACTTTGTCCCAACAGATGAGCATCTTCCTCCTGTCTCCTTTGCTCTACCTTCCTCTCTTGACACCACTCCCTTTTCCACTCTCCCCTGGTGATGGACTTGGAACAAGAGATTGGGTTTTTAATTTTACATTTTCTTCTACGAGTCTACTGCACTTCAGGGTGTCTTTTGTAAATAAAAACATACAGTATTTAAGCAATTGGCCACGGTTCCAGTTTTCTAACTAGCTTCATTGTCTAGTTTGTCTTTCTCTTCCTCCTTTTACTACCTGTAAAGTCTCATGGGGAGGTGGCATGGTGGGCTAGACAGTGAGTGCTTTCTCCTCACGCATTGCTCCTCTATGGTGCATCGACCAAATCTGTGTCCCTAAGGACCCAGACAGGGGAGATTATCCCTTTATTGCTCCTGGGTCCCATCAGGCCCCCACCCCCACGTTTCCTCTTTAGTGTCCCATCCAGACCAACCTGAGTTCACGCCAGTCCAGGACGAGCAGGAGGCCATGGATCTGTGGAGTGCGGGCATCTGATGACCTCAGGAGACATTTGAAGAGCAGGGGCAAGCCCTCTTCTGGAGCTTCACTTACCAAATGTTGTCACGTGGTTTGTACTCTACTTTGCAGAGGGAGGCCAGGGCTGATGTCATGCGGTATATTTCCTCTGTGGATAACGTCAATATTACTGTTTTGAAAAATTGTGTTTTTAAATCACCCCTTTCCGTGACACTGTTTTAATCACACACCAGATAATTTGGTCTACTTCCAAAGAAGAGTGCTGAGGAGGATAAACCCCAGAGTGTCTTCTCTGTTACATCATTTCAAGTTGTAAAATAAGGAAGAGGAGTGTGGTTATATCAGAGGGAATTTGGGGCCGTAGCAGCAGAAGAGCGAATTCCGAGATTCCCAGTTTATGCCACTGACCCCGTATCCATGGCAACGATCTTGCTGATAATTGAATCTCACCATCACTGAGGAAACTACCTCCTTGTTTAACCTGATCTGTCCGATTCATATAGATTACTCAGTAACTGGTTTCACGGGTATTCAGAAATAAGAGCTAGAATATAGCCTTTCTTGATTAGGTAATTAAAAAAACAAACAAACAAACAAAAAAAAAAACAAAAAAAAAAAACTCCAAAAAAACACAGAGTCTGTTTTCCGGTAGTTTTGATTCGTACAAAATAATGACTTTCTACCAGTTCTGATGCAGAAGAGACCCATTTTTTGATAAATCATTTGCCCAGGAGTGTGTTTCAGGGCTTGCCTCTCCTTGACTACAGGGATTGCTTTGTAAATGCAGATATGTTTTTGAAGACTTGTTTCTATTCTTTTTTTTTATAAGCAAATAAAAACTTAAAACACTATGTGTGGATTCTTTTCACTGTACTTCTGAACGTCACCTTCAGCCTTTTCAGTCTTAGTTGACGATCGACCTCAAAAGGAACAGCTGTGATCCTATAGCTAAGCATTCTACCTCTCACTCCTTCATCCCTTTACCCTCAGTGACTTAGAAAGCCAACCAGAGCTAATGGACATCACACAAAGAGCCGGCCATCCTTTTAATATCGTTTATAACATTTAATATCATTTACCAGGCAGCAAAGGCAAAACAAATGTACCAAGTTTGCTCAATAAGACAGCAGTTAGGCACAGAACACCTCTGTGTAGAAGACATTCCTGAAAACCTCTGGAGCAGTGGTTCTCACTCTTCCAATGATGAAACCCTTTGATACAGCTCCTCTTCTTGTGGGGATCACTGGTCTTATTATCATTTCCTTTTCTACTTTGTTACTGCAATTTTGCTACTGTTATGAGTCATACTATAAACACCTGCGTTTGCAGATGGTCTTAGGTGAGTCCTGTGAAAGGGCCATTGGACCCACAAAGGGGTCATAGCTCACAGGTTGAGAACCTCTGCTCTAAATGGTAAAGAAGAAATTCAATTGAATCCCCTAGACTCTAGACCTTAAACTAGAACTTCTTTTGTTTTTATTCCAAAGGAAAACTCTTAAGTATTAAAAAAATAGTTGGGTTCTATTATTTATTATATATTCACTATTTGTTCTCACCTAACTCATATGAAGTGTACAGACTATCAATCTCAATAGTCACTGTTAAATGTCCAAACTGAGAAACCCGAAAGAGGACCATTATGGAGTACTCTATCACCTTTCCATTTACTCAAGTTGGAAGAGTTCTCCTAGGGAACCCTAGGTCTGACTAGGAGCCCCTGTTCTGTTCTATTTGCTGGTTGGAACTAGGAAAGAATGAAAGCCATATCTTTCTGTGAGCCCCAACTTCTCAATTGCCTGTCCCTGCTAACAGCCATTTTATGGAAGTTGGATGGCTTCATTTGCTCTCCGTCTTTCGGCAGATCTCATGTCTGCCTTTGATTTCTGTTACTAGAGAGAAGAAATCTCGCTAACAAATGATTCATCCAGCATTGTGTATGTGGGTGCTTTGGGCGACCCAGGCAAATAAATAGCTTTCTGATGTAATGAAGAAAGTCAGTGAACATGTAGCCTGCAATCCTTTATGTCCCTGCTGAAATTACCATAGAAAAACAGGATCACCGAGGGATAGGAACTGTTCGATAGTGCGAGAAAAATCCACATAGCTGGACCTACGATCCTCTGAGAGAACTCCTCCAACTGAAGCAACTGGGAAGGTGATACATTGCTCTATAACAGGTCTTCTGTCAGGTTCCTCTGTCTGGGACATTTAATGATGACTGTCAAGATGGATAGTCTGTGTGTTTTAGATGAGTTAGGTAAGAACAAATGGTCTAATACTGTGTTACTTCAAAGACTTTCAGTTTTTACAAAAGAGGAAGCCATTAGAGACTCTAATATATTCACAGCAGTCTTGACTTGCACACACACACACACACACACACACACACACACACACACACACACACACGCACACACACACAAACCTGGCTTTGATTTTGGTGACTTGAGTATGTTTACTTAAGCAGCAGCAAAGCCTCAGTGCTCAGTGTATGTCGTCACGTGGACCCTGCATATCAGCTTTTTATAGAGTGAAATGTTCAGAATAAAAGGTGTAACTCAGATTCTGGATGTGCGTGTTTATAATACATGGCCTGTAATACAAGCTGACTCTCAGGAACATTTTTACTGACTCATTTGTCTTGGCAGAAATGTACTTCTCTCTTTATAGGTGTACGCCATTTTCTGAAAGTGACAGGCCATCCTATCATGAGGAAAAATTCCTCCTCAGACATCTCATCACATTTGTTAGGATCTCTGTGTCTTTTGAGAACTCCAGGATGACCTTGTTCCCTCTTTCTTCTTTGCCTTTTCTTTCTGGCTTCATCTTTCCATGCCTCTAACATTGCTGTTTTACGTCTGAGGATGAAAACAAGAACTAGAAAATATCATCCTGAGTGAGGTAACCCAATCACAAAAGAACACACAGAGTATGCACTCACTGATAAGTGGATATTAGCCCAGAAGCTTGGAATACCCAAGATACAATTCACAGACAAAACGAGGCTCAAGAAGTTTGGTACCAAATGAGGTACCAAAGTATGGATACTTTGGTCCTTCTTAGAAGGGGGAACAAAATACCCATGGGAGGAGATACAAAGTGTGGAACAGAGACTGAAGGAAAGACCATCCGGAGACTGCCCCACCTGGGGTTCCATCCCATATACAGTTACCAAACCCAGACACTACTGTGGATGCCAACAAATGAGTGCTGACAGGAGCCTGATATAGGCACTGCCAGTACCTAACAAATACAGAGGTGGGTGCTCTCAGCCAACCATTGAACTGAGCATAGGTTCCCTAATGGAGGAGCTAGAGAAAGGACCCAAAGAGCTGAAGGTTCTTGCAGCCCCATAGGAGGAACAACAATATGAACCACTCAGTACCCCCAGAACTCCCAGGGACTAAACTACCAACCAAAGAGTACACATGGAGGGACCCATGGCTCCAACTTGCATATGCAGCAGAGGATGGCCTTGTTGGACATCAAAGGGAGGAGAGGCTCTTGGTCCTAAGAAGGCTCGATGCCCCAGTATTGGGGAATTCCAGGACAGGGAAGCAGGAGTGGGTGGGTTGGTGAGCAGGGGGAGGGAGGGATGGGATAGGGTGTTTTTGGAGGGGAAACCAGGAAAGGGGATAACATTTGAAATGTAAATAAAGAAAATATCCAAAAAGAAAAAAGAAAAGAAGAAAAGAAAGTTCAAGAACAAGAGAGAAGTGAACTATGCCACCACAGAGCTCCCTTACTTCCTTATGGAAAAAGACCCTGAATGCATGAGGAGAGCAGTAATTCAGACTTATGAGAAGTGGTGTGAAGACAGAAAAAGTGCTGGGACAGGAGTGAGCGAGGGCGGGCTGGGAAGGAGCAAATGCTTCTAATTGGATGCACATAGAACGCCGTTGACCAATCAGTGGAGAGCTGGAGATAAGGGAAATGCTGGAGGAGAGTGGGAGCCCCAGAGTTCAGCGCCCTCTTTCAGAAAGCTGCTTGTCTTCTTGATAAGGGAGTGAATGAAAGAGGGAACAAGATAAGCCTGTAGACCAAAGTATGCACTCAATGACTTAGATTTTAAATCTAATTTCACTAGACTCAATGAAGACATTGTCAAAGGAGGAAACTACAGGGTCTAGTGAATTTTAAGTTAACATAGGGCAAAGAAGGGCCTACTCCCCAAAAGTTGTATGCATTGTGAAGTTGGGCACAAAGAAATTAGTAACTGAACACACAGAATGGCAGTACAAATCTAGGTGTTCTGCCGGAGATAGATGTTCTTAGCCTACTAACGTGTTTTGCGTGGTGATAAATTTTAATGGCAAAGAGGGCCGAGTGGGAACGATTCCTTCTTGCTCCTTCACTCAGGGCAGCTGCCTGGTATATGTGGATCTAGGATTCTGCTCTTCATCAATATTAGACATTTCTAGTCTCAATATGCAACTCTGTGGTTGTTGTGGCAGTAGACATTAGACTCCTCCCTGAGCTTCTGTCTGAGTGACACGTATTGTTTCTATTCATGTGCCATAGGCTTAAGACAATCAGGTGATCTTTTTTTTTTTTTCAATGATAGGGAGAAGTGCAACTATTTGCCAACAAAGTAGAAGAGACCCAAGATGGTTGGCAAGGTGCGCTAAAAGCTGCCACTTCAACTGTAACTCATTTCAACCTCATGGAATCACAAAAGCTAGTTTACAAGCATCTTGATTTTCCCAATGAAGATGCAGAAGCACAGAAAAACTCACTTACTTACCCCAAGACCTACAGATAGAATTTAAGTTCAGGCATTCTGGCAGAAGATATGATGCCCTTTTAACTTGTAGGCACTACTTGTGGATTTGTGGGTTGGTAATTCTCAAAATGGCAAAAAAAAAAAATATAGTGGAAATGGAACTCAGTAATATGAAGATTCCGAGACACTGATGAGTTGTCAAGAATTCTCTTTCATTTGTCTTGAGTTGATAATGATGTATGCCCCCCCACCCCCTACTACCTCAAACACACACACACACACACACACACACACACACACACACACACACACACACCACATATAGTTAAGGAGCACAGACAGTGAGTAGATAACCAGTTGAGACTGTTACCAGTTTGAAATCATTCCATGAGGGAGAATGGATTGGAGGGGATCAGAGCAAACAAGAAAACAATATTTAAACCATTGTAGTGGCCACTGACTGACAGCAGAAGACCATCCAGGCTGTTGGAATCAACATGTGTGAAGATGAAGAAAGTCATTCTAGGATAGCCCAGTACTGGTGTAAACAACAGAGTGAGTGAGTTAACTTTGTGGATTAAAGATCTGAAGCAGAGAGATTGGACAGTTCATTTTGGGAGATACATTTGACTTGTCAGGAGTTAAGTAGGCAAACTGAAGTACAGGACACAAATCAAGACCAGAGAGAAACATTTAAGATTTATCAGCACTCGGGCTGAAAGCTGTTTGGTGAGGTAGGAAGAATGCACGTGACCACTTGGGGGCCTTCTCATTTTCATTTTTTGCTGACACAAATCATCGAACAATGATTCACATTTGTCTAAGAATTATATTCAAATGCACCTCTCAACATAAGATTTTGCAATTACAGCCACAGTCTATAAATGAAATTGTAAAACCAATCATTCATGTTCTCTCTTTATTCTGTATCTTTGACATGCTATACCTTTCACTGGGAAGCCCTCTGCCTCACCTGGGGTTAAATCACCTGCATAGACTCAAATTCAACCTCTGCCTAAAGCTCTCTTTGTCATACGATGTAGTCTCTGAAACATCCCTTGGTGTTCACTGCAACAGATTCCCATTTCCTGGGCAACTCTTAATATCTGATCTCATATATTATACAATCTTTATCACATCTCAGACTGTCAGCTGAAAATAACTCCATAAATATTTGTGAGGTATCTCTCAGAAACATCTCATTCTGGAGTTACATTTGTTCAGACCTCACCCTAGACTTATAGCAAGAAAAAACTTTCTTTAGACATGAGGTAGAAAATATAGGAGACAAGAAATATGAAAGATCAGCTTCTGTAGCAGTTTGCAAATTCAAGTTTATTAGATATTTCAGGATGTGAGGGAAATATTTAAATCTTATCTTAAGTTTATTCATTTGTGTGTACATGTGTTTATCTTATCATGCATGTAAATTCCAGCCATCAAATTTTAACTAACATCTGCCATGCACTCAGCCATGTTGGTGTGCTAGTGAATAAGAGAACTTGGACCAGATTATGCTAAAATACTCATGCTACCTAGGGGCAACACAAATTCTGTCAGTGAATAGTTTTAATTCAAGGAGAAAATTGACTGATTGTAACTATTATTTTGGAGCAGTTTGAGGGATGTACAGGATAGACTGGAGTGAGGAGGAACATTTGGTGAGGAACTCCCATGTGAGCTTAGATTCTGGGCACATTGCTGAAAGTTGATTTCCATATGTCAAGGTAAGCATTCCCATCATAGAAAGTGTCAGAATACAGAAAGTAAGGCACACATTTGATTCTGCACAGAAACAAGAAGAGGCAAAGCAGGGATTTTAATTTTGACTGATTTATTTCTATACATTATGAGCCTTTCCCTCTATAGACTATGCTGCCTCCTACTACATTTCAGTAATAAGAAAGTTCACACCAGCAGTACACTGGTGGGGCCATAAGAGGAAATGGCTGTTCTGTGGACAGCCTAAAAAGGATTATGGGTAAAATGCGATGCCTGATGGGATATGTAGTAGAGACACTCGGAAAGGAAGAATGGCTTCAGGATTTCAAGACAGCGAATCTGGGTGAATGTCAATTTCAGAAAAAGAAGAAACACGAGGAAGGAGAGGAGCCTGTTTAAATACAATGCTATCCCTGAGGTTGTTGATCTTTGCTGAAGAGGCACGTGATTGTTATAGGGAGAGATGGGATGGATGGCTGGGGTGACTCAATAGGTTCTCGCAGCCAGTCCGGGTTGAATCCCTTGGGCTAGTCCACACCAAGAAGTGACCTTAGAACGAAGAGTGGAGTTTTCCAAGGCATAACCAAAATATTTGGTTTCAGAAAGCATAGATGCTGATTCATAGATGCTGACTGGTGTGGTACTGGGAACAATAAGAGAAGGAAGGGTTCAGCCCAGTTTAGAGAATTGCTATCCTTTTAGGACATCCTGAGAGATATATAAATTTCTTATTCTTTTCGTCCATCCATATTGAAAAACTGAGATTAAAAAAAAATGCCAAGCGTTCAGTTTGCTCACTGCTTGAGTGGCTGTGATTTTTGTGAGTTTGGGACCATGAGAGAAATACTTCTTTAAAAAAAATGCTTCACGTGTTATATTTAGTTATTTCTGTATTGTTTGAAAAAAATATTTTGTAACAGATTTGTGCTCTCAGAATGTTAAGGTATTATTAGAAAAAGAAATCACAAAAGATTTCATAATACAACCCAATGCCACAAAATAATGTATTCTTTCAACATTCTCATTATAATAGGAGCTACGGGAAGAAAAAAGATAACCCACCAATATTTAGAAAGACATTGGAAAGCAATGTCTTTAAACACAGAAAGGGACGGCAGGCTCAGTACTCTCCCAGGATTCATAATGTTTGCGAGTATACTGATGGCTTGATTTTTCTCTGTATTTTATTGTGTAATAAAAACCATATGGTAGTATGAATCACTGTTTTTCTCTTCTTATTAATTTCTTTTTTCTTGTTGATTAAAAAATATTCATGACCAATATAGTAAAAGTTCGTGCTATTCATCTAATGAAAAAGAAGCTTTATAATGAAATCTACACAATAACAGATATTTTAAGGTCTATAATGGACACAGAATTTTTTTTTAAAATACAAATAACAAGTAAGGCAGAAATAGAAGTATAATAATAAACATGTTTGTCTTCAGTTTTAATCAGTCAACTGTCCCTGATTCAGTGAATCTTAATAAGATTATATCCTGATTATATTCTAAATTTGATGTCTCAAACTTCAATCAACCAACATGGTTTTTACTATTAAAAATGGCTGGTATTTGAATGTATGTAGTCAAGAAAACTGGACTTTTCAAATGTTCACACTTTTCCTCCTTTTTTTCATACATACTTTTCCATCCTGCCTAAGAACTGGGTAGTTTGGAGGCTGACAACATTGAACTTCACACATAAAGCTCCTTTTACAAACACTCCATTTACCAGACTTGGGAAGGATAAGTAGAAGCCCCACTATGAAACCTCCCCATCACTGTGTGCCTGGGGTGTTCCTGGAGGGACACCATAGGGTCTATGTCTGGTCCACTCAAGTGTATGTTTTCTCTAGAGCAGACAGCCCCAACTTTGGAGACTAGAAAGCACAGTAAAGCTCAAAAGCTGAGTGCGGTTCGAATGATCAGTATGAAGTATTGATGCTAACTAGTCTTCAGCTTTGGAGAAGTTTGCTCTTCTGAAACAGGGTGATTTCAGAGGGAACTGCATGTATACCTGCTAACGGCAGTTTTCCAGGCTGGAGAGGAAGGACAGTTAATTCACTGGGCCTTCCATTCCCCTAGCACGCTGGTCGTGTGGAAACAGGCTGGGGGTTTTGGCTGTCACCTTTCTAGACAACTGGAAAGAGTATTGCTGGTAGAAAGATTACAGTTTGTACATTTATGATATTTCTATGATGCCATAGATTGAACGTGGGGCCTCACATACTTTAGATCGATGAGGTAGCTAGCTACCACTGAGCTCCACTCCCAGTTCCATATTTACATTTGTGCTACCCAGACAGGAACTGACTGCACCTAACGCAGACGTGCTTGGGAAGCATCTCCTGTTCTGTTCTCCTTGAAGCATGCTGGCTTCAGAGCCACTGGCCCTGTATTCTTTCCTCAATTCATTATGCCTGAAGTTCCCATCACCCTAACTTAGCACACGTTAAGTATAATATCCCCATGTCCAGGTGGTAAACCACTGCCTATTGATTCCACGTCTGAGACTAGCTAGACACAACTAAATTTATTTTCTCTGCTTTTAAGATACAAATTAGGTCGTTACTTTCCATGATGCTTCTGTATGGCTACAAGACATGTTATTACTCATAAAGTGGTTTCAAAGTGCAGAAAGTTAAAAAAGTGTCACTTTCCCATTTGCAATGAATACTGAGAACATCAAGACTACACAGAAGGGTGGAATCCTGGGATAGAATGCTGGTGCTCCTGAGGGATTTTTATCATCAACCAGAGTGAGTTTCAGTGGGTCCAAGCACAGTCTTTCAGCTAGCATTCCACAACAAAGAGTAACTTGTTCATGGATCCTTAAAGGACCCTGCTAACTAGGTCCAGATACCTGCCTACAACAATGGAGAGATAGTAAATACCTGCTGCTTTAAGGTGCTAAGCTCATGGCAACTTGTTATCAGAAACAGATGACTTATAATGTTGAATGTGGCAGATGCTGGATGCAGGAAATATTTAATGAGTCCTCCAAATTTCTGACACATGCAAATGACAAACAGAAGACTCAAATGGAGATGAAGGTTGAGTGTCTTATATGACACATTATTTGAGAGGCTTTAGGAAATCTCGATTAGAAAAGTCTGGTGAAAGGCTGGAAAGTTGGCTTGGAGGTTAAGAGCACTGACTGCTCTTCCAGAGGTCCTAATTTCAATTCCCAGTAACCACATGGTGGTTCATAACCATCTGTAATGGATCTGATGCCCTCTTTTGGTGTGTCTGAAGACAGCTATAGTGTACTCACATACATAAAATAAAAAAAAATGGGAGGGGAGCCTCTTGGTCCTGTGGAGGCTCCCAGGGTAGGGGAATGCTAGGGCACTGAGACAGGAGTGGGTGGGCGGGTGGTGGGCATCCTCAAAGAGGCAGGAGGAGGGAGGAGAGAATATGGGGTTTGTGGAGGGGAAACTGGGGAGATAACATTTGAAATGTAAATAAATAAAATAATCAATAAAAATGGAAAAAAAGAGAAAAGTTTAGTGGAGAAACAAACCTGGATCTCAGGAGAGTGATTTGTTCAGATCTGAAGGTATAGACTTCATTATACAATAAGAACTAATAGTACATATGTAGAGGCAACTGCCCAAGGAGAATCCATGTAGGAATGGTGCAGAATCCGAGGGATCGTGACATTTAAGGGGCAAGAAGAGTAGAGAAGCTTGTGATAGGGACCAAGAAGTCCCCATCAGCAAAACAAGCAACTAGCAGAAGGGAGAGGACTTTACTGAGTGCAATGGTTCTCAACCTACTATGTACCAGATTGACTCATGGACTTGTGCACACTGTGACATTAGGAACTGGGAATCCCCAAACAGCTTATGAAGTAGGCTTGACTTGTCATGAACAAACATTCAAAACTGAAGGGCACAATTTTAGTTTTCTAGCATTTTAAAAAGTGCTATAAAATGAGTCCACATCACTTTATCTTGTAAAATCTGAGGCAGGCAGGGCCTCAGAGACACCTCAGCATGATTTCTGTTCGCTCCAATGTTTCCTACCCTTAATTTTCTTTCATAATAATTCAAATAATATACTATGGATTCTCTCAATAGAGGTCTCATGATAACTCATTATACAAATAGGTTATTTCAGCAGTGCTGGATCTGGGTCACAGAACAGCTGTCAATATTTGTGAACTTACAATTCACGGTGGTGCCTACTTAAAACTTTGAATTTCTGGTTTCAAGTCAGTAGCCCCATGTGCTTTGGAAACTCTTCGAGGGCAGAAAGTTTCTTATCGTCTGTTCTCTGTAGCTCTTATAGAAGAATGTGTATACGGGAAATGTGCAGACAATACTTTTGCTGAGTTCACTTTGTTAGTATAGATCGGTGTTGATAGATTTGTACTGGCATACTACACACACACACACACACACACACACACACACACACACCACACACATGCACACACACACCTTAATTGAGTTGCATTGTACAGTTGGTCTCTACATGGTGCCAACTCTAAGACTATAATACAAGCCACTTTTGTGTGAGTGGATGAGGCGGCTTCTGCCATTGGCCTCTGGCTGCACTTGATGCTACCCAGTTGCTCCTAGGATTAGGAGCCAGTGCCACTTCAAATTCAGGCACAGCGCACATGTGCAAGGCTCTATGTGGGGAGATCCGGTTGACACACCTTGCCCGGGCCCCTGTTAATAGGGCCTGATCTGTTTCCTTCTCTTCCTTATTTCATTTCCTCCTAATGATATACCATAGAAGGGAGATCTAGGGGGCTATTGGATACTGAGAGGATGAAGGTAGATTGATGTGGAGACGGTCTTCTTATCTTTCCCATTCCCTAACCTGTCGGAAGTCTTACTAGTCTAACCTAGCACATACAACCCCAGTCTCTTCTCCCCTTACCCTTGCTGCTACCTTGGCACGAGATGACTTTCCTTCACTTCTGACTAGTCTCTTTGCTTCTGTTCTTGCTTCTCTCTAGTCAATTATTGATCCTTCAGCCATTACCATCTTTCTGAGATAAGTCCTCTCTTGTCCTTTCAAAACCTTAAAGTTCTCACATGGCTTTACAACACTCCTTATTTCAACTCCGTGATCACTGCTTGCCGCATGGCTGACCACTTGAACCTGTTCTACATGGAGTTCTCTGAAGAGGCTGGATATGCTCCTGCCTTACGGTGCTCGCACTAGCCACTCCTGTATGCCTCCAATTCTCTTTTCTAAGATACTGTTCCTCCTTGAAGCTTTTACACAAAACTTTTCCTGCAGTGTAATATACCTTACTTATGATATTCCAGATGCCTCTTAGCTCTCTTGTCATTTCATTTTGGGTAAATTAAATATAAAGCACGCGGCCTTCCCATTCCCTTCATTCCATGAGAAGACCTGCCAACCCTATGACTTTACTCACACCAGCCCATGTCTGCTAGTAGATAGGACACTGCAGTGGTTTGATAAGCTTGCTCATCGAGACTTGCTTATGTGTCTTCCTGTTTTTCCCTAAGACTGACTCAAGGATAACCAGGGACACTTGGACAAGACTTGGACTTAAGCTGAATGGTGCAATAGTGCCCCACTGAGCCCAGTCACAATCAGTGGAACTCAATTTGTCTCTCGTGCATACATGAATAAAAAACATTGGTTTGGAGTGTAGGATTTTATAGGATTACTGTGTTAACAGCTGAGGGACCTTACATGAAGTCTGTATAAACTACTAGTAAATAATTATGCATAACTTAGGTTTAACTTCCATATTATGATTTTATTTTACCTGTCTTCCTTCATTGCAGTGGGGCTCCGTAGCGGGGGTGGGGGGAGGACTGTTTCACTTACATATGCATCTCAGGCTCACCTTGCAGACTGCTCTGGTTGCTGACTGTTGGGACACAAATGTAGCCTGGATGGCTGAGAGCAAAGGTAGCACTGTGCAGCCGGGCGTGTGGACTTGCTTATTCAGCACTCGCAGAGTTTAGACCTCTAGGTCAGCTTTCTGAAGAATACACACATTCACATTTCTGCTTGATTTCCTGGCTCTGCCTCCAACCTCATGTGGCTAACAGTGCACTAATGGGAAAAATCGCCGGTAATGTTCCTTTAACAAGTTATCCAAATATTTTATTTGGATTATGTGGATTTGAATTCCCTCTAAAGAGCTGGACTCCTTTCAGTTTTTCAGTGATTGTAGCAGAAGCCAAACAGCATCAGAATTTCAAAGCGCCCATTTGCATGGATTTAATGCAGTCTGAGGGGCTGGAGTGCAGTTCCAGGAGCCTGTGAAGGACAGGTGTACCCCACCACCCAACCATCTTCTCAAAGCCACCGTCTGTGAGGGCTTAATAGGTATTAACTTTGGAATCGAAGGCTGAAGGTAGCAAAAGCAATTAAATCTAGAGCTACAGGATTGTCTGAAATCAAAGAGTTCCTTGTCATCCAAATGGCCTGGTGACAAATGCTTGTCTCTTCAGGAGCCCTATTAATGCTTCCTTCATGTAAAAAACATCCACCGAGGCTTGCAGGCCGCCAGCCTAGTAAAAAACGGGCCCTCGGCTGTGGTTGAGCATCTGTTTTACTGGTGCCCATGTGAGACCCACCTTCTTCCAAGGTGAAGCCCCAAACAGAAGCAGGGGAAGCTGCAAAACTACTCGGCCCTGTCTGTCCAGATGTCTCGGCAGAGTAGAGAAATGCTATCTCTCCGCAGGCGCTCATACTTAGGTTGATGTGAAGCCTTAATGTCCGTCTTGGAAAGCTGACACTTTCTTAAACAGAGCTCCATCCAACTCAGACTCCACCCTGGCCAGCGTGGCTGTCAATCCCTCTGGGTCTTCTAAAGTCTGCAGGTCTTCATCTCACTACCTGTTTCACAAGGGTTTTTTTTTTTTTTTTTTTTTTTTAGCCAGGAGCTTTCTGGCACTTAGCCTTGCTCCTGCCTGAATGTGGTACGAACCCCCATCTTCTTAGGGGAAGGAGGCTAAGCCACACAGTCAACTGCAGCACAGAGAGAAAGGTACACGCAGAATGATGGAGCCTAGATCTGGTGTGGAAGGGCAGAAAGCAGCACGTCAGGGATTTGTTTTGTTTGAAGCCTAGTTCATCTGTTATGTCTTACAAAACAACAGCAATGAACAAAAATCTCTACTGTCCAATCACCTTAAAAGATGGCAGCATCGCTTTAAGATAGGCCATGATGTGGTACAGTTCACAGAGATGGAGAAAGGTTACATAGTGAACTGGCTGGTTCTGTGTGTTGACCTGACACAGTTGCTTATTAGAGAGGAAGGAACGTCAGCTGAGGAAAGGCCTCCATGACATCCAGCTGGAAGGCATTTTTCTCAACTAGTGACAGAGGGAGGCTTCAGGCCATTGTGGGTGGTGCCATCTCTGGCCTAGTGATGCGGGTTCTGTAAGGTAGGCTGAGCAAGCCAGGAGCAGCACCCCTCATTGCCTCTGCATCAGTGAAAGCTGTGCAGTAAAACCGTTGCTGGTTAGATACCTTAACAGTAGGGTTGAGAATTTCTCTTACTTGAAACATTCCAACCAAATTAAAGAATGATCATGGAACTCACTTTAATGAATAAATATTTAATCTACTTAATAAACTGACAATTAACTAAAGCCTTGGCTTTTTTTCTAAGATTTACTCCACTTTGGAAAACATCCTTTATCTCTTTGTCCGGCCATCATTTTAAACAATAACTGATTTCTTTCCCCAAATAGATCCTAGATTAAGACTAATGGGAATCTTAATTATCTCTCTTTTTAATATTATCCATTATTTCCTTAAAAAATAAGTACTTACCATTCCATAAAAATACAAAATAAGGACTTGGCATCCAAAAAAAAATTAGTGAAAAGTATATGACCCACCTCCATTAAAGGAAAAATACAATACTATAAAGGTCTTTCAAATATGATAACTAAAAACTCAGGATTAGGTAGACTTCCTTGAAGAATGAGGAAAATCAGATGATTTCATCAACTGAATGTAAAAAAGGACTCAGCATGAAAGCTGTCTGGAGGAAAAGCACTCCATCCAGGTACCTTGGACCTCTCGACCTATGGAAGTGGAGGGGAACTCTCCAGTCAGTCACCTTTCTCGCATCAAACCCATGCCAACTTCATCTGAGGACACATCAATGGACTCTGAAAGCTGATGACAATCAGCTCCAGGGACCACTGATCACCTGAATAAACAGCGCCATATTTCTTACATTGTTCCTTAAATACTCTCGCAGTTGGAAATTTAAACGATGTTTGTGATATTTGGTATTTCACTTGGTATATTCCTTAGTGTTAACAATGTTAATCTTGGGGCTATTGCATTCTTCCAACTCTTGCTTTTGCTATTGGCTGTCAGAAGCCACTGCCCAAACATGGAAACTTTTTTTTTTAATTTTCTGTATTTTTTATTTACTTTCCCAATGATTTCCCTTTTCCTGGTTCCCCTCTCCCGGAAAATCCCATAAGCCCTCTTCCCTCACCCTTCTCTGTCCTGGTATTCCCCTACACTGCTACATCTAGTCTTTTCAGGACCAGGGGTCTCTCCTTCTTTCTTCTTGGAAATCAATTGATATGTGAATTGTGTCTTGGGTATTCCGAGCTTCTGGGTTAATATCCACTTACCAATGACTGCATACCATGTGTGTTCTTTTGTGATTGGGTTACCTCACTAAGGATGATATTTTCCAGTTCTGACCATTTGCCTAAGAATTTCATGAATTCATTGTTTTAAATTGCAGAGTAGTATTCCATTGTATAAATATACCACATCTTCTGAATCCATTCTTCCATTGAGGGACATCTGGGTTCTTTCCAGCTTCTGGCTATTATAAATAAGGCTGCTCTCTCTCTCTCTCTCTATATATATAGATATATATATATATCTATATAGATATATATCTATATATATATCTATAGATATATATAGATCTATATATCTATATAGATATATATATATCTATAGATATATATATGTATCTATATAGATACATATATATACATATATCATTGTATCTATATATATACATATATATATCTATAGATATATATATGTATATATATGTATCTATATGTATCTATATGTATATAGATACATATAGATATCTATATATAGTGGAGCATGTGTCCTTATTGCATGCCGGGGAAGCCTCTGGGTATATGCCCAGGAGTGGTATAATAGGGTCCTCCGGGAGTGTCATGCCCAGTTTTCTGAGGAACCACCAGACTGCTTTCCAGAGTACCTGTACTTTTGTTACATAAATTCTTCCTATTTCCTTCTTGGATCACTTTTGCTAAATTACACAGTGATTGTAAAACTCATCTTAATGAACACACACTTAAATTTATTTGTAAAATCTGGTCTTTTATTGCAGAATTTTCCTTGTGTCTACAATTGTCAATCCTGTGGACTTTAGATTAATAAATGAATGTAACTATAAACAAAATCAATTGAGACATTCCCATGAGTCCTAATCTAGGATCTATTTGGGGAAAAAGATCAATTATCACTTTATAAGTGATATAATCTGCTGAAGAAAGAACTCCAACATTATTACACTCTTACAGAATCATACAAATGGTTACAAAGTTCAGAATTGGCTTTCTGCAGCGAGATCCTGGGCAACGAAAAGCTAAATGAAGGACAAAACCAGTCAATGTTGTCAATGAGAAGACATCACGTTATTGACTTCTAAATGAATGAAAAACCAGTCGATGTTATCAATGAGAAGACATCACCTCAGACTTCTGTCAGCCTGGATTGAAATGACTCTTATAGGTATTTCTAATGACGTCTGGCACTGGAATCTTCAGGAGAAAAACTCTTGGATCCATAAATGCTAGGTCAGACTTGAGCCAGTTCTGTGAGAGCACATGCTTGTAGACTTCAGGACTGTCCAATGCTCACCTTCAACTACACCAGCGACCAGCTGAGGACCTAGGTGACCAGACCCAAACCCTTCTGACCACATTTCTTCTGTCACTCGTAACATTTAAGTCCTTTTATATTTAGTCTGAGACTTTTGGTGTTTGCCATGACATATTTTCCTAAATGACTGACACAATGCTGATCCTGATATCAACAAAACTACAAATGAGATATTATATCCTCTCACTAATCACAGTCATGACTGCTTCCTCAGTGGCAAGACCCCATGTATGTGTGCATGCAAATGTCCTGTCACACGTAGTAATGAAGAAAAAATGCAGGCCCAGAGGATGGTGGCTGAGAACAGTATCATGGGTATCTCCTTCACTACCTTCAGCAACCGTTTTCTTCCCCCAAAAACTGCATTTCTACACTTAGCCTTGTCTTTATCAGATCCCAGCAACCAGTCCTCCAAGCACCACATGAAACAACGCTGGCTTCTGCATGCACAGAATGCGATGCCTAGCCAACAGGGAACCGCAGAAAACGTCACACCTATGGTGAGGACTTTGTAAGACTGACTGACCTAACAGGGCATCAACAAGCCAGATTTCACCTGTGCATGGCTTGGTGACCCGACACGAGCTCATTGGAGTTACACATGGGAGCCAAAGTGAGTCAAAGAGTCACTCACCAAAACGTTTAAATCCAGCATGGTTGACACTTCATGGCAGGTGCAGCAGAGGCGTCTCATCTAAAGTTAACCCCACCTCCTATACCTCTAGCATCTCCTTAGACCATAAAGAACGAACTGGCTGTTCAGGACACAGAAAAAGATGGCAGCAGCATATCCGCACCGTGCCAGCTTAGTGAGTGCGTTCTACAGAATGGGGGATAAGACATAACAGGACAGGAGAGGAATGGGGACGGCGGGCCTTGTTCTCAGGTATAAGAAGAGTAATCTCCTTTGTGAGAAAATACATAAATATGGGGATTTTGGGCTACCTACAACTGTATGTTGTAGAGGGGCTATGTTTTCAGTAAGAGATACTGCGTAGATAACCAAATAAGCATTTTATTAACATTTATAGCATTTAAAGCAGGTTACACAAGACACTTCTATAAAATAGCATGTTCTACAGCGCTTTCCCGCTGAGGCCTTGCCTTCTTAAGTGTTCACCACAGGGAGCTCCTGTGTTTTCTCTCTGCCCTGGGTCATGGGAATATTTCCTGAAGCATTCAGTCTCTTGCTGTAATTTTCAATCATTTCCATTCTCCTACATCCGAAAATCATCAGGTCTGAAAGATAAAAAAAAAAAAAAAACCAAACCATGAAAAAGAAATCATGTGCCACTATTTCATTTTCTGCTGGATGAAGACTTTCCACTTTAAAATGGACGTAACTGTTCACCTAAGGGCAGCACTTCTAAAGCACATTCAAACCACAGCATTACAGAACAGAAGTGACGACTTCAAAGCACTTTACAAGGTAAGCCACAGTCTCTCTGTGCCTAAATATATATGTATTTAGTAACTTAAAATTTTCAGTTTCTCAGGCTGGCGGGATAGCTCAATGGGTAGAGGTGCTAGTGTGAAGGCCTGATGACCTAAGATAGATCCCTGGATCCCACACCAGGGCAAGAGATAACTGACTCCCACTTGATGTTGTCAGACCTCCAGATTCATGTTTATGTGCTTTAAAAAAAGGTAAGACAACAAAAAAACTAAATTCCTAAGTTTTTTTTTCCTTTAAAATGGATTTCTTTTTCTGTTAACAAGTGGTACTGATCTGTTCGTACCCAGAACAGCTGCTTAGAAGGCCTCATGTGAGCAAACCTCTGTACTGCAAATCCCCACGTCTATGGTTAGGCCAGTGCTGGACTGGTTGAAGCAGGATGGGAACATTGGTACATACCCTCTTTCCCAAATTCACTAATGGCTCCTGACTGTGAGGAACAGCAACTTAAGTTAAGTCTGTGGGAAAACCCACATGACCAGGCTGGCTAGCACCATTACAGAAAACCCTGATGCCAGGTTCCCTGCTCCTTATAGGATTAGAGAAGGTAAAACCTTTCTTCACTACCTTCAAGTTTATGAGCTAAATGCACATTTTATAAGGACAGGGACAAAACTCTTGTTTTAATATTGTTTACAATAAAACTGACAATATGCACATTATTAGGATGAATGGCTTTCGCTCCAGAGGGCATGGACTAAGACTAAACCCCTGCTCCCTTCACTAGCTAGGCCTGGACATGGCGCTCCTTTCACTAGCTAGGCCTGGACATAGTGCTCCCTTCACTAGCTAGGCCTGGACATGACGCTCCCTTCACTAGCTAGGCCTGGACATGGCGCTCCCTTCACTAGCTAGGCCTGGACATAGTGCTCCCTTCACTAGCTAGGCCTGGACATGGTGTTCCCTTCACTAGCTAGGCCTGGACATGATGCTCCCTTCACTAGCTAGGCCTGGACATGGTGCTCCCTTCACTAGCTAGGCCTGGACATAGTGCTCCCTTCACTAGCTAGGCCTGGATATGGTGCTCCCTTCACTAGCTAGGCCTGGACATAGTGCTCCCTTCACTAGCTAGGCCTGGACATGATGCTCCCTTCACTAGCTAGGCCTGGATGTGGTGTTCCCTTCACTAGCTAGGCCTGGACATGATGCTCCCTTCACTAGCTAGGCCTGGACATGATGCTCCCTTCACTAGCTAGGCCTGGACATGGTGCTCCTTTCACTAGCTAGGCCTGGACATGATGCTCCCTTCACTAGCTAGGCCTGGACATGATGCTCCCTTCACTAGCTAGGCCTGGACATGATGCTCTCTTCACTAGCTAGGCCTGGACATCGTGCTCCCTTCACTAGCTAGGCCTGGACATGGTGCTCCCTTCACTAGCTAGGCCTGGACATGATGCTCCCTTCACTAGCTAGGCCTGGACATGATGCTCCCTTCACTAGCTAGGCCTGGACATGATGCTCCCTTCACTAGCTAGGCCTGGACATGATGCTCCCTTCACTAGCTAGGCCTGGACATAGTGCTCCCTTCACTAGCTAGGCCTGGACATGATGCTCCCTTCACTAGCTAGGCCTGGATGTGGTGTTCCCTTCACTAGCTAGGCCTGGACATAGTGCTCCCTTCACTAGCTAGGCCTAGACATGATGCTCCCTTCACTAGCTAGGCCTGGATGTGGTGCTCCCTTCACTAGCTAGGCCTGGACATAGTGCTCCCTTCACTAGCTAGGCCTGGACATAGTGCTCCCTTCACTAGCTAGGCCTAGACATGATGCTCCCTTCACTAGCTAGGCCTGGACGTGGTGCTCCCTTCACTAGCTAGGCCTGGACATGATGCTCCCTTCACTAGCTAGGCCTGGACATGATGCTCCTTTCACTAGCTAGGCCTGGATGTGGTGCTCCCTTCACTAGCTAGGCCTGGACATGATGCTCCCTTCACTAGCTAGGCCTGGACATGGTGCTCCCTTCACTAGCTAGGCCTGGACATAGTGCTCCCTTCACTAGATAGAGCCTGGATGTGGTGCTCCCTTGGTGTTTCCGGTGCCACTGTACCCAGCCCTTGGAGCTACTTTGCTTTCATAGCGCCATGTATGTTACTCATTAAACTCTCTAACCCTGATCCCACTCTGTGGGAACAGTCTGAAGGCCATTCATGGTTGCCCTCATTCCTTCTCTGCCCTCTCTGTCCCCCTCCTGCCAGCACATTTCTAAATGCATACACTGTCGCATGTGTTACACGGGGAATATGGGGTTTCATTCTAAGTTTCCAAGCACCACTGATGCTAAGACTTTCTACTCAGTTTCTCTACAAAGGTGACTTTTGTTTAATATAAGCATCATTGAGAGAGTAAAATGCAAAGCAGTTCAAGATTAAAAAATAATTCACCTATGCAGTCTTTCCAGACAAAAGCTCTCTGACAGAACTATGTAACACTCAAAACTAAAGAAGCTAAAATGATCCAATTTTAATTTTTAGCCCACACAGTAAAAATTTCAACTTCAATGAGAGTACCACACAGGATATGATTATTGGAATTGTGTAATAGGCTCGCAAAACTTTAACGATTATGGAAATAATTACTGATATGATAGTATTAAAATAACTGTCCACTTGAAAGCTATGATTTCAGGCAAGGGATGTGTAAAGGAAGGACAATCCTGCTGCGCTCTCTCTCTCTCTCTCTCAAATTTCTTCTCATAAATAAGGAGATATTCTAAGTATAAACCCCACAATCACCATGTGCTCAATCAGGCACATACCTATTTCATGTTATCTAGAGCATAAAATATAACTTTACAGCATTTTCTTCAAAAAAGTTCTGCACTGTAAAGCACACTAATATGATAAATTTACCCATTAATGAAAGAAGTCAGATGAACAGCCAATTGAAAACAGCTTGACCTCAAAAGTTATGATTTTGTTATCCATAGCTTTCATCTCTTATTTCCGACTACTATTTTAAAAAATGACTACTCAGTAACTTGGCAAAATGGAGTTAGCATATGCTGAGAGTGGGCCTAAGAGACCAGAGCCTCTGCAAGCACTAAAACAATTCAAATGAAACCTCAAGAGTAGTAGTTTTGAATAAAATGAAATCAAACTTAGTAATCACCAGCTGGCTTAATATCTAGGGAGACAATTATTGCTGCTGTTCAAAAGCTTTTAGTCTCTGAGAGAAAAGTTTAAAAATTTCCCCATTACCAAAAGTAAAAAAAAAAAAAAATCCCCATATAAGTTTTATTCACACACACACACACACACACACACACGCACACATGGAGTGATTTCCTATATTTGCAGCATCTTCACTCCTGGTGTGGTCGAGGCACACCTGTTTCCATCAAGTCTGCAGATTCGCCATCAGATCACTCCTGATTAATTTCTAGTGATTACATTCCAAAGGGAGACTACATTCTTGAATCATCAATTTTTGGTGGAATAAAAGCTATTTCAAGTAAATTCTTCCTCCAAAAGGAAAGATTTTCTTCTCCTAGAGGAGAATTCAATAGTAAGAAATTCCACTTTCAGTGTATTGAATTGAATGGTATTTGAGATATTTTAATTCTACTTTTAAAGTATACAGAAATTTACTAGAACTTGAAGTGCTAAACTTTAATGGCACAGGCCAGCAAGGCAATCACTTGCGGTGACTGGAACTTAAAGTTATATCAAAGTAAAGTTTATTCACCAGTCACAGCAATGGCAGAGCAGCGTCCAGTCCTGCAGCTGCTGGAGCTGGTCATCTCTAAAGCTTTCCCTGGTCACATGCGTTTCATGCACTAAAAACTAACTGGACCTGATATCAGCTCTAGCATGCAGAGAAAATGACATTTTGAATGGTTTATGCTAAATGATTACTATACCTCAACCACAATAAAGTTTAAGTACATGCATATCCATTTACTCTTTTGGCAATAGAAGTTAACAGATGTGGCATTTTCCTTAGGAGGAAAGACCACTACTTTAATGAACCATAAAGAAAAGCCGCCGTCTAATGTGTATTCCGGCTACAGGGGATACAGAGTGAAAGAGCAGGAGATCCATCCCCACAGTAGGACCGCAACTAAGCCAAGCAGCTCCAAGCTCCATTGACAGACTCCTTAAAATTAATCGCAGAGAAGCCCTTTCTGTACTTATATAGTGGAGACAGTCAGTTACAAAAATAAGCAGTTGTGAGCAGTATTGTTTCATTTAATAACATTAAATAGACATAGTTTTGAATGTGAGTGTATTTCCACACTGCTTTGGTTAAACTCTTTAGACTATATTATAACTTCAAGTTCATAAAATGTGTTTGGTGATATATTTGACTTAATTGCATCCCTGGTTAAAAAATGCTATCATGATTCTGTGGTCATGAATATAAGCTCATATCTGACAGTGATTCTATGAGAATATTAGACATGGAATATATTTATGGGATGTTGTTACAGGAATGCAACTTGATGGAACTTCAAGGATTATCTACTTTTTTAGAATGTCATTTATTAAAAGTGAACACCTGGGAACAGTGCTCTTAGACACTTGTATGCAAAAATTCTGTATGAACAGGCTAGTGCTACGCAAGGTCAGATGAGGAACTAGGCTTAGGGAAGGCTTTACACCTAGGCCATATAGAGGTAAGGTCTGAAGCTGAGTTTGGAGGTTGGTGAGGCAAGGATTCATCCCTTTGTTTCTCAGGAATTCTCAGCCAGCCCTGAGAGCGTGCGGCAGGTCCATTCTCTGGGCGTGGGGCCGCTCAGGAGAATGGCCCTTCAGCACGTACACTGCGGGCAGCAGTAGCTGACACTGACCGCTCCGCTCCCCGGGGGTGCATGAGGCACTCTAGTGCTACAGTTGGGAGGATGACCTAGGAGCTAGTTACCTTCTGCCCAATCCTTAGTCACACTTAGTAAACGCTCTTAGTGACTACTCCACATCTTTCTCTGCCTATACTTTCCAATTCATAAAAAATAGGATCAAACTACACTAACTTAATAGTTCCTCAGAGGGTAAGAACTTGTAACTATATGTAAAGTACTGTACATGTTTTTTTTTTTTTTTACCTTTTGCTGTATTTAGTTATTAATATAGGAAGACAAATGATAATATGATATAAGTTAAATTATTCTGGGTAGTGCTAAATGACTATAAAAACTGAAATATGTTTGGTTTCATTTTTTTCTTAGACCTTTAGAACTTCACTCATAAAAGCTGATGAAGAAAATTAAGTATCTTCGTGAATTCTCTTGGTGAGGACGTGCTGAGTGTTCATGCAGGGTGCTGGGCCCTCTGCTTAGCACTAAGCAAGACAAAGACATAGTCTTATTGTGAGCTGTGACATCTCGTGAGCAACACAAGACACTAAAGAGACAAACACACAACTATGAGAAACACAGCAGTGTGAAAGAACTTTCCACATGAAAGCCCAAGCCAGGTAAGGACTATAAGAGGCACTGCCCAAGAAAAGGAAGTTACATGCCACATCTGTATTTCCACGTCAAAGGAGTCTGGAGACAATTAGACAAGAGATGGCTTGTCATAATGAACCTAAGGCACAGGAAATTTGTATCGAAGAGAGAAAAACATTTTGCTTTTTTCTTCTTGGATCAAAACTAAAATTCCAGAGTCAATGGGCTTTCATTAGGTGACATTCTTGTCTTACGATGCAATGTAAAAATGCAACCTCCCCCCTTTAGGATGATGACAGTAGAGTTACCACTAAAACAGTCACTCCACGTAAGGTGGCCTCATGTGCAGTATCCAACGACAGCCTTGCACTTACCTCACATGGTCACAAGGCTGGCAAGACCTTTGGAGTTAGAGGTTAAGAGCTGCTGGGTTCCTAAGGGGATCTGACACTGCTCCTGCCACCTTTAGGGTCTTACATTTTCAGAGTTCAGCTTGCAAACAGGAGTGGAAAGACACAGGGAAGGTACACTTACGGAGCCCACACTCTCGGGAAAGCCTCAATTTCTTCTTGGGTGTACTCGTCCAGCCGTTTAGGCACTCTCCGTGGCTGAGGAAGTTCTTCTACTAAATTCTTAAGAATATCTTCCGGAATATCCTACATGAAACATATCTAGGACTTAGTAAACAATAAACTTAGCATTAAAAACAAGAAAAGGAATGAGACACAATCCTTTCAAGCGTGTGGTATAAATCCAGAGAAGTTCAACGGAGCAGTGATGCTCTCTGTAACTGTCCTTCCTCCTGCTCTTGCCCCTTTCCATTTACTGCTCCTTATTTTCTGGGGACAAGGTTGTACCCAGGCTGGCCATAAAAATACTCTAGACAGTCCAGGCTAGCTTTGAACTTATGATCATCCTACCTCAGCCTTTTAAGATCTGGGTTACAGATATGTGCCACCTTGGCAATTTAATTTTTAAAAAGTAGTAATTAATTTATTCCTCTCTTGTCTGCTATAAAAGGGAGCTGTCTTGTCCACCCTTACACTTTTCCATCTGGCCGGGTGTGTGCACCAGTCGCTGTATCCAGGGTTACTGCGTTCTAAATGTTACTTTTCCTTCTCAGAATTTAGCTTGGTTGTGCAGATAGTGACATAGTTTGTATAAGTCACCACTTAAAAAACTCCTTGCTAAGTCATGGGCAAGAATTAGCAACCAGGGTTATTAATCCATGATCCATAGAGAGCTTACTATTTAGCACATAAAATGAAACAAAATTACTGTTATTTTTTCACAGGTGATGAAACCATCACTGAGCACCCCTGTTTCACAGGGCACCCGTAACAGTTCCCATTAAAAAGAAAGCAGTGACTGACAGGTAAACAGAATTTGTATCTCTTTTAGAGATTTAGCTCAATGATATGTCACTTGTAGGTTTAACGGAGGAATGATTACCAGTGTGTATGCATGCATGTGCTCATGTATGTGTTCATTGTGTTCACTTTAAAATAAAATTAATAGGTAGGAAGCTGAGATACGATTATTGACAACAAGCCCACAGCAACTGTTTGAAAGCAGGAAGTGCTTCCTCGCACACCGAGGCGAGGCGAAGCACCACCCTCAGTGCGGCCGACTTACCTCGTCTGGAAAAAGATGCAGCCTTTGCATCATTGTCCTTCTGTGCAGGTTTTTGGGCAGCATGCCATAAATAGCTAATTTCACAATCTGAAAAACAGATACACAGAGCTTAACACAAGGTGAGACTCAGGCGAGACTGAAAGCAGATACAATTAGAGATGGTTGTGCAGAGGTGAGGCTAAGAGTCTGTGTGAACCGGGAAAGAGACAGACTAAGTAAGTAAATTGCACAGGAGCACCAGAAAGGGGCTTCTGTTGTTTTCTACATTGCTGCTTCCTAGGGCCACTCGTTCATTGTTTATGGAGTGAAAGAACAAATGGAAGGGACTGGAGGGTACCTCGTATGTGCTCAGCTTCAACCTAAGGCAGCCTCTAAGCTTACACAAGAACCCATGGGATCTGAATCCTGTCTCCTCCAGGAGAAAGACAGTGAGCTTTAAATTCACACACTAATCTGAGTATAGTGACACTGACAGTAAGACACAAGTTAGCAGCAATGGTCACAGTGAACATCCACCAACAGTTCACGGCTTGTACGGTCATCAGTGCGTCACATTTAACAATGTATTTATGACGCTGTGAAGAAAGTTCTGTAACCAGCCTCACCTGGCAGCCGAGAAAACAGTACAGATAAAGTGACCTACTTCCATCTGCCATCAAATGCTGTGCTGGAGCTCAGATAAAACAGTATTGCTGTTAGGAAGAGAGACAGTGTGTGTAATCATATGCTAATACACTTCTCCCCATAAGTCACATCTTTGGGGCACTGTATACACATGGTGCATAGACATATGCAGGTAAAACACTCGTCACAGAGCAAAAATTGATAAATAAGACGTTAGAAAATTGAGATCTTTCAATGTGGTGATAATGCAAATAGGTTTAAATGGAATATTTTATAAGCCTTCACCAAACATTTCGTAGTATCTTTCAATTTTTGTTCATCAAAACTAAAATTAGAACAAAGCATAAAGACACATGTGTATAAAACTGTCATAATTAAACCCATTTGTTGAATGGTAACTTGAAAAGTAAGAAAAATTTAAAATATTTTTTATAAACCTTATCGTATCAATATTAAAGTTGAAGTATATTGCCTTCTAGTGTACAGTTAGCATACCCAAATGAAACAGAAACTAACTTCTCAAACTTTTAAAATACTTATAATTAAAACCCTAATTTGTTGTAGCAGTTATATTAGAGAGCATTATCCATCTGGCAGGCCTTACAGTTTCTATACAAGCCACAGCAAATAAGTTGAGCACAATACAGGGATCTGTGAACAAAGTAAAAACACACTACCTATGAAACAGTGTTAACTATTTCCTAAGAAGCAACGTCTGCATGTATGATTCAGATGGCAATTGTGGAACTTCTAAATGAACCAGCCTAAGTCCAACAGAACACCCCTCCTACACTTCATCAAGGAAACTTGAGGTAGTACTAAACAATGGTTGCATCATGACAACCAAAGAATTTTCCTCCCTCCAATTTATTTTTTATGAAAATAAGGAGTGTTTTTGAAGTGATTCCTTATTCACTTATAAATGCATTTAAGAATAAAGCTAACAGTTACCAAAAGGAAAAGGGCTATTTCTTCTATGAGTATAGTTCAAAGACCAGATTTACTGACAACGAAGAAGGAAAAATAAGTTGTAAAATACCAGAAAGGAGACTTATTTTTAGCAGTAGTGGGACAGACATATGGATTATAACTTTGCTAAGTATATAATCCAAAATGGTAATAAACATTAATAGTAATATTTATTATGATTATTTTCCCAACATTTTTCATTGATTATTTGGCAATTTCATACAATGTACCTCAATCACACTTGTTTCTGACTTACCCCAGGTCCTCCCCCGCACCTTCATACTCTGTCCCACAGAAAAGGAAAAACATATAAGCCCAATTTGTGTTGCCCATATACTCATTGGAGCATGGCCAAACTCCAGTGGACAGCCCCTTAAAGACAGCTGAGTTCTTCCCCACGTCCCTGCCAGAAGCCATCAATTGTGAAGAGCTACACTAATAATATTAATAATAGTGTTTATTATTTCATATACTTCAACAATGATAAATATGTATTTATTAAATTAATAATCAAGCTATTAATTGTTGCTTAAAATATCCCGTGGGGCTAAAACTTCAGTTCAGTGGTAGAGTGGTTGCCAAGCACGAGCCAGACACTGGGTTTAATTTTTTAACAATCACACCTTTTCAAGATTGCCTTACTCCTTCCAATTCAATACTCTGTTATTTATCTTCATATCATTTGACTTTTATTGGTTTGGTTTTTTGTTGGTGCGTGTATTTTTTATTTGCTTACAATCCACTGTTCCCCTACCTTCTTTCTGGGATCTGTTTTCTCCTCCGTGAAGTGTTGGGAGGGATAGTGGATGTTAGAAGGGTTAAACTATAGAAAGTTATATTCCAGACAAATGCAAATCAAAAGATTGACGCATTATATTCAAATTAGGAGAGCAGTAGGCCTCGAGGTAAGAAGCACTGCTGAAGATGAAGGAGGCCAAGCACACTGACCTTGATCTATCTGCTCTGTAAGATTATCATTCTAAACTTAAATCTACCTAACACCAAACCTCCGAAGTATACAGTCCTGCAACTGACAGCTATATGGAAATGAACAAATCCATAACCAGATTTTAGTATCAAATAAACCTTTAGTCAGATAATAAATCAGGCAAACAAGTTGGTAAGATTAAAATACACTAAGCAAATATATCCCTCTTTCTTTCTCCAAGGTATTTGGAGCAAGCACATCATATTCTGGGCAACGACAGATTTGGTTAAAAAAAAAAAAAAAAAAAAAAACAAAAAAACCCCAAAACAAACAAACAAAAAACCCTATCTAAAATCTTTGAGTTGCTGTAACTAATGATAATAATTAGGAAATAGAATAATAGAATTGAATGGTAATAAACACGACATTAATAAAACTTTGTGTAGCCAGGTGGAGGGGGGAGGCACACCTTTAATCTCAGCATTCAGATCTGAGTTTGAGGCCAGCCTCATCTACAGAAGGAGTTCTTGGACAACCAGAGCTACACACAGAGAAATCTTGGCTCAACCAACCAAACAAAAACCTCCAGAAACTCTGTACAATACAATGAAGCATCTATTGCCCTGAATGGTGCCTCCATTCATGGGCATGGTAAAGAGTCGGGACCAGTCTTGCCCAGATAACCAGGCACACAGTAGGCTTACCGCCACTGGGTCTTTCAGGTGAAGCTGCGCGGCTGTTACTTGTCTAAACCCACCTGGGTAGCTGTTAAAAGAAGAAACATGTTCTTAAGATGATCATGCTTTTATAACATAATGATTCTAACAAATTATATTTTGCTTCTGTATACTATGTTTATTAGTTCTTAAAAATTAAATAGCAATGGGACCAGTGAAATGGCTCAGTGAGTATCAGTGCTTATACCCAAGCTTGACAACCTGAGTGTGTTCCCAGGGACCCATAACGTAGAACTGACTCCTCTACTCCATAAAGTAGAAGTTGTTCTTTGACCTCCATACCCATATGCATGGGCACCTGTCCATGTACACACACACACACACACACACACACACACACCACTGAATAAAAGTAATAGTAAAAGAATATCTTTCATTATAGATCTACTATTTTTACGTGTGTTTATGTGCACCATGTGCGTGCAGGGGCCTGCAGAAGCTAGAAGAAAGCATTTCCCTGGGACTGGCGTCCCAGGCACGTGTTAGGTACCATGTGGGTACTGGGATTTTACCACAGGAGCTGTAAGTGCTATTAACTGCTGAAATATCTCTCCAGCCTTAGTATTTCTTCCTTTTTAAAATTTTATCATTAATTAGTTTTGGTTGTATGGATATTTAGCCTCCATGTATGTCTGTTTAGCCTGTACGTATATCTATGTACCACACATATGCCTGATGCTCACCTGGGTATCACTCAGATACCCTGGAAATGGAGTTAAAGATGGTCACATGGGTGCTGAAATTGAACCCAGGTCCTCTGGAAGAGCAGCCATGGTTCTTAACTGGTGAGCCACCAATCCAGTTCCAGAATCTTTCTTTAAAAATCAGTCGAGGAACAATAAAGAAATAGTAAGGAGGCTGAAGATGTGACTCGGTGAGGGATAGTGCTTACTGTGGGGAGTGAGTTTGGATCCTGGGAGCCATATAAAAGCCAGATGCAGAGCTTATAGTCCTATTGTCCCTTTGGGATGGGAGGTGCACAGAGACTATCTGAAAGCAGAAATACACACACAGCACAAAATCCGGAAATCAGAAACCCTGCCTTAAACCAAGGTGAAAGTTAAGGATCACAACCTGAGGCTGTCCCCTGACCTCCATATGTGCTGTGGCATGTGCACAATCCCACTTTCATACAGAAATTAAAAATAATTAGTAAGCTATGCTAATTGAAATATTATTCCCTTGAGTGGCTATGACTATTTCATAGGTAGTGATCTCAGAAAACTTTCTTGGCATAACTATTTTCATATTAATTTTGTCCTTCATTCATTCACTCACCCATTCATTCTGCCTAGATTACTACTCATTTATTTAAAAAGAAATAGCAGTGAGCCAGACAATTTATGTTCCCTACCAAGTGAGAGTAACTGTGCGATCTAGGGGTGACAACTGGGGACAGGTGGTGGCAGAGTACTTGGTCTACATGGACTCATGGCTCAGGCTAGCCTCTACCTCCTCACATAGCTGAGGGTGATGTACAACTCCTCATCTTCTCTCCTCCTCCTCCCAAGTCCTGGGATTGTAGGTGGGTACCAGCAATCTGGACAGTTCATTACACAGGTAACTATCCTGTTTTAAAAGTCAGTGAAAGATTACCAGGAATTATGGGTTGGTTCTAGATAGTAAATTACATACTTCCTAGTGCTCAGACTTAAATGGACAAACTGGAGTCAGCCTGGTGACCTGATGCAGACCTAGAAATCAGATTGCCAGTGGCTCTCAGTATAACAGTGAGACTCTAGTTTTATATCTGTAGATGGGTTAGTCTAATAAAAACTATTATTTTCCCCAACTAATTTTTTAGAAGTCTATGTGTTAAAGGAGAAAATTACATTTATAAAAGTGTAAGAAACTGACAATCCAGGGCTATAAAGGCTTACAACTTTAAATAAAAGAAAAAATTTAAATAATTTTTGCAAAAGAGAAAGCAAACACAAAAGCATAAAAGAAAAAAGAGGACATCCAGTGGATTCTAAAAGAAATATTTAGGATTACACAAATTTAAGTTTCTCTCAAGTAAATTTCTTTAAGTAACTTTCAAGAAATTCTGAAAACATTTTAAGATGACTGAGGAAACTAGATATTAGGAATTCAACTTAAAAAAAAACAGATTAAACATTTACTGAGAAAGATGGGTTATTTTCAAACTGATACAACTTATTTGTTTCATGGAATTTCAATTTTAGAGAAAAACACCCGTCTAGACATCTATTCCTATAGTCTTTCCCTTCATGGAAAACTACTTTGTAACGTCTATGCTAAAGATCATCTTTCTATTTTTAACAGTGGGCTGGCAAATGCTAAAGCATAATACCACTTATGCTATATTTCAGGGATTTGGACTTTCTCCTAAAGGACCTGGAAAGCTAATGCAAATCCCAAGCAGGGAATAACTTGAGTAATGTAATATGCAACTGATTCTCACAAGTGAAGACTGATGATATGACACCATCAGTTCCCCATATGAGTTAATTCCGTGTATACTTTCTAAGAGTCTGATTTGCTGCGTATTGGAGATGCACAGGTAAATAAGATGGGCCTGGACCTGAGGAGTGCTGACGTTTCTGTGGTCAGTCATGTCAACACATTTCAATGGGTTGAGACAAGGTAATTCAACACTGAAAACAGTGAGAGGTTGATGTTCATAAATTATTTGTCAGAAAGAACTTACTGAGACAAGAATCAGAAAAGTTTCAATGGAAAGGCCAGATTAAATTATATAAAAATTAAGTAACAGTAAAAATCATCATAAAGTTAATAAGATACAAAAGTATGACAACAGACTAATTTTCCTAATAGATTAGAAGCTCATAATCAGTATACAGGATGCTGGGTGTGACACACACTCCTATATGCCCAGCACTTGCAGGCAGAGGCAAGAGGACGAGGAGCTCAAAGCCAGATTTAGCCACAAAATGAGCTGAGAGGCCTGAGCTTCAAAGTTTGTCTCAAAGAACCCCAAACAGATAAATAATGCTCACCCCTCTTTAAAAAAGGAGGTAACACAAAAGGGCAGAAACCTAATTATTAAGCAAACGAAAATAATCAGATGTCCATAAAAATTTCAAAGCCTGATTGATATTATTTTTAATATTATGGCCACAGTCATCAAAAAAGCATTATATATGTACGTACGTATGTATGTATATATTTGTGTGTTTCTAGAGTAGTAGAATGTCTCTGGAAATGTCCTTCAAAAGACCTATTCATTCATTTTCTCTTGAAATTCCTTTCTTTTCCAGAGGATTATTTTAAATGAACTTACATATTTTATAAAGTACTATCCAACTTTATAAATATCTAAATTTTGTTTCACTTTAAACACAGAATAATTAAGCATGGTAAAACATACAGTACACTGCTATATAATGACGAAAATAATTTTTATGAAACTGAAAAAAGATATAAACTTATATACATCCTAAAACGTCAGGTCATGAATAAGAAGTGAATTTCATTCCTTTTAGAAAAACTCTTCATTTTCTAAAATCACATATATTAAAAGTTTTGACTAGAAAGTAAAATTTGAATACATAATAATGACACAGTACCTAAAAGCATAAGAAAGCAATACGCACAAGGTAAGGTGAACAGCAAACAGAGAAACAGAAGATGATCATCTCCTGGACAGCAAGAACATAGGGAAGGAATTCCAGGAGTTGACAAGAGGTGAGGGTTAATGGATAAACTATAGTCCTTGAGAAAGAGGGTGAATTACACTCTGTCAGAGGAGCACCCCGTGCAGAGGCGGCGAGGTGGGCCATCACAGTGTACACTAAGAAGCATCACTGTAACATGCAGTAGCAGCCGTGCCGCCAGCACAGAAAGCACTGTGACTGTTCATCGGCCAGTGAGGAGGCTGTACCCTCTGACGTCCTCACACTGCGCTTGCCTGCGTCCGGCATCTGCTCTGCATCTGCAGCAAGACAGGGACTGACACAGTGTCTCCGTCTCCGTTCAATGCAACATACGTTCCTAGGACTTATCACATTGCTTTCCCAGTTACTTCTTGTTTTGTAGAACTTAGTTTACAGAGATTTGCCAGGAACAGAAGTTACTAGAGATGCATGTGAGTTTATTTTTGTGAAACTGTATTAAAATTTCCAGAACATATTTTAAGGGGGCAAATGGACAAATTCTGGCTTTAAAAAAATAAAGGTATCTGAAGCACTTGGGTAAGAAAGGAAAAGAACACTATGACATCAAAGGCAAAGGTGTGGTCAGAAATGAAGAATGATCTTAATCAGGAGTGGACGATCGGGGTTGGCAGCTTACAACTATATGTAACCGTAGTTTCAGGGGTTCTAATGCCTTCTTCTGGCTTCTTTGTGCACTATAATCAAGTAGACCACATAGATACATGGAGGCAAAATATTTATACACATACAAATTTTAAAAAAGGAATGGAAGGTCGACATTTATAACCATAACTTGGATGACAGCACAGAGACAGGCATACGTAAATTCTGCCCCTCACTTGAAACTACCGTTTAAGTCGACACAGACAGCAAAACCAGGACCTCAAAATCAAATGATGGAGATAAAATCTAAAATGGAGCACCTAATCTCTTGCCATTGGACCAACACAATTAAAACATAAAAAGGGGAGGCCACCATCTTCACTCCTATGATTGAGTAGGCTCTTAGAGCCAGGAATGCAGGGAACACCCAAGTGTAAGATCACTTGGGACACGATCCACCAGGGCCCCACCTGCACCCAGGAGCTGTGCACCTATCCTGCCAGGGGACATCTGCTCTGCAGGGAGTCCTGTGGTTAGAGGTGAGGCCACCATTTTCACTCCTGAGACTGAGCGGGCTGTTATAGCCAGGAATGCAGGGAACACCCAAGTGTCAGATCAGTTGGGACTCGGTCTGCCAGGGCCCCACCTGTACCCAGGAGCTGGGCAGCTCCACAGCACTCTGCCAGGGGAGAGCCGGTCACCCAGGGATGCTGAGACAGGTTTGCAGGCACACAAGAGGGACAAGCACCAGCCAGAGACAGCAGGACCAACTAATACCAGAGATAACAAGATGGCAAAAGGCAAAAATAGGAAGGTTACTAACAGAAATCAAGGCAACATGGCACCATCTGAACCCAATTCTCCCACAACACCAAGTCCAGGACATACCAACACACCAGAAAAGCAAGATTTGGATTTAAAAATCACAGCTCATGATGCTGATAGAGGGCTTCATGAAGGACATAAATAACTCCTTTAAAGAAATACAGGAGAACACAAGTAAACAGGGAGAAGCCCTTAAAGAACTAAGGGAAAACACAACAAAACAGGTGAAGGAACTGAACAAAAACCATCCGGGACATAAAAATTGAGGTAGAAAGAATAAAGAAATCACAAAGGGAAACAACTCTGGACATAGAAAACCTAGGAAAGAAATCAGGAGTCATGGATGCAAGCATCACCAACAGAATACAAGAAATAGAAGAGAGAATCTCAGATGCAGAAGATACCATAGAAAGCATTGACACAACAGTTAAAGAAAATGCAAAATGCAAAAAGCTCCTGAGCCAAAACATCCAGGAAATCCAGGACACAATGAGAAGACCAAACCTAAGGATTATAGGTATAGAAGAGAGCAAAGATTTCCGACTTAAAGGGCCAGTAAATGTCTTAAACAAAATTATAGAAGAAAATTTCCCTAACCTAAAGAAAGAGATACCCATGAACATACAAGAAGTCTATAGAACTCCAAATAGATTTGACCAGAAAAGAAATTCCTCCCGTCACATAATAATTAAAACACCAAATGCACCAAACAAAGAAAGAATATTAAAAGCAATAAGGGAAAATGGTCAAGTAACATATAAAGGTAGACCTATCAGAATTACACCGGACTTCTCACCAGACTATGAAAGCCAGAAGATCCTGAACAGACGCCATACAGACCCTAAGGGAACACAAATGCCAACCCAGACTGCTATATCCAGCAAATCTCTCAATTACCATAGACGGAGAAACCAAGGTATTCCATGATAAAAACAAACTTACACAGTATCTTTCCACAAATCCATCCCTTCAAAGGAAAATGAATGAAAAACACCAACAAAAGGAGGGAAACTACACACTAGAGAAAGCAATAAATTAATCTTCTTTCAACAAACCCAAAAGAAGATAACCACACAAACATGAAAATTAAATAAAAAATAACAGGAAGCAACCATCACTATTCCTTAATATCTCTTAACATCAATGGATTCAATTTCCCAATAAAAAGACATAGACTAACAGACTGGATACATAAACAGGACCCAACATTTTGCTGCATACAGGAAATGCATCTCAGTGTCAAAGACAAACACTACCTCAGAGTAAAAGGCTGGAAAACAATTTTCTAAGCAAATGGTCCCAGGAAACAAGCTGGAGTAGCCATTCTAATATCCAATAAAATAGACTTTCAACCAAAAGTCATCAAAAAAGACACAGAAGGACACTTTATATTCATCAAAGGAAAAATCTAACAGAAAGAACTCTCAATTCTGAACATCTACACTCCAAATATAAGGGAACCCTCATTCGTAAAAGAAATTTTACTAAAGCTTAAAGCACACATTGCACCTCACACAATAATTGTGGTTGACTTCAACACCCCACTCTCCTCATATACAGATCTGGGAAACACAAACTAAAAAGAGACACAGTGAAACTAACAGAAGTTTTGGACCAAATGGATTTTATATATATATATATCTTTATATAAATAAATATCATTTCATCCTAAATCAAAAGAATATACCTTCTTCTCAGCAGCTCATGGTACCTTTTCCAAAATTAACCATATAATTGGTCACAAAACAAACCTTAACAGATATAAGATCGAACTAATCTCATGCCTCCTATCAGATCACTATGGAGTAAGGGTGGTCTTCAATAGCAACAAAAACAACAGAAAGCCCACATATACAAGGAAGCTGAACAATGCTCTACTCAATGATACCTTGGTCAAGGAAGAAATAAGGAAAGAAATCAAAGACTTTTTAGAATTTAATGAAAATGAAGGCACAACATACCCAAATTTATGGGACACAATGAAAGCAGTGCTAAGAGAAAAACTCATAGCTCTGGGTGCCTTCAAAAAGAAGCTGGAGAGAGCATACACTAGCAGCTTAACAGCACACCTGAAAGCTTTAGAACAGGAAGAAGCTAATGCACCCAAGAGGAGTAGACAGGAGGAAATAATCAAACGCAGAGCTGAAATCAACCAAATAGAAACAAAAAGAACTATACAAGGAATCAACAAAACCAAGAGCTGGTGGTTCTTTGAGAAAATCAACAAGATAGATAAACCCTTAGCTAGACTAACCAGAGGGTACAGAGACAGTATCCAAATTAACAAAATCAGAAATGAAAAGAGAGCTATAACAACAGAAACTGAGGACATTCAAAAAATCATCAGATCCTACTCCAAAAGACTATACTCAACACAACTGGAAAATCTGGAGGAAATGAACAATTTCCTAGACAGATACTGTGATGGTTTGTATATGCTTGTCCCAGGGAATGGCACTATTAGAAGGTGAGGCCTTGTTGAAGGAAGTGCGTCACTGTGGGGTTGGGCTTAGAGATCTTCCTCCTAGATGCCCAAGGATTCCCAGTCTGTTCCTGGTTTCCTTTGGATAAAGATGTAGAACCCTCACCTCCTCCTGCACCATGCCTGCCTGGATGCTGCCATACTTCTGCCTTGATGACAATGGACTGAACCTCTGAACCTGTAAGCCATCCCCAATTAAATGTTGTCTTTTATAAAACTTGCATTGGTCATGATGTCTGTACACAGCAGTAAAACCCTAACTAAGACAGATACCAAATACCAAAGTTAAATCAAGATCAGATAGACCATCTAAACAGTCCCATAACTCCTACAGAAATAGAAGCAGTTATTGAAAGTCTCCCAACCAAAAAAAGTACAGGACCAGATGGTTTTAGTGCAGAATTCTTTCTATCAGACCTTCAGAGAAGACCTAACACCAATACTCTTCAAACTATTCCACAAAATAGAATCAGAGGAACACTACCCAACTCGTTCTATGAAACCACAATTATGCTGATACCAAAACCACACAATGATCCAAAAAAGAAAGAGAACTTCAGACCAATTTCCCTTATGAATATCGATGCAAAAATATTCAATAAAATTCTTGCCAACTGAATCCAAGAACACATCAAAATGATCATTTACCATGATCAAGTAGGCTTCATCCCAGGGACGCAGGGATGGTTCAATATATGGAAATCCATCAATGTAATCCAGTACATAAACAAACTCAAAGGAAAAAAAACACATGGTCATTTCATTAGATGCTGAAAAAGCATTTGACAAAATTCAGCATCCTTTCATATTAAAGGTCTTGGAAAGAACAGGAATTCAAGGCCCATACTGAAACATAGTAAAAGCAATATACAGCAAACAAGTAGCCAACATCAAACTATATGGAGAGAAACTTGAAACAATCCCACTAAAATCAGGGACTAGACAAGGCTGCCCTCTCTCTCCATATTTATTTAATATAGTACTTGAAGTTCTAGCTAGAGTAATTAGACAACAAAAGGAGGTCAAAGGGATACAAATTGGAAAGGAAGAAGTCAAACTATCACTATTTGCAGATGATATGAGAGTATACTTAAGTGACCCAAAAAAAAAACTCCACCAGAGAACACCTACAGCTGATAAACAACTTCAGCAAAGTGGCTGGATATAAAATGAACTCAAACAAATCAGTAGCCTTCCTATACTCAAAGGATAAACAGGCTGAGAGAGAAATTAGGGAAACGACACCCTTCACAATAGTCACAAACAATATAAAGTATCTTGGTGTGACTCTAACCAAACAAGTGAAAGATCTGTATGACAAGAACTTCAAGTGTCTGAAGAAAGAAATTGAAGAAGACCTCAGAAGATAGAAAGATCTCCCATGCTCATGCATTGGCAGGATTAATATAGTAAAAATGGCCATCGTGCCATAAGCAATCTACAGATTCAATGCAATTCCCATCAAAATTCCAACTCAATTCTTCATAGAGTTAGAAAAAGCAATTCTCAAATTCATCTGGAATAACAAAAAACCCAGGATAGCTAAAACTATTCTCAAGAGTAAAAGAACTTCTGGGAGAATCAGTATCCCCGAACTGAAGCTGTACTACAGGGCAACAGTGTTAAAAACTGCATGGTATTGGTACAGTAACAGGCATGTAGATCAATGGAACAGACTTGAAGACCCAGAAATGAATCCACACTCCTATGGTCACTCAATCTTTGACAAAGGAGCTAAAACCATCCAGTGGAAAAAAAGAGAGCCTTTTCAACAAATAGTGCTGATTCAACTGGCTGCTAGCATGCAGAAGAATGCAAATCGATCCATTCTTATCTCCTTGTACTAAGCTCAACTCCAAGTGGATCAAGGACCTCTACATAAAAGCAGACACACTGAAACTAATAGAAAAGAAACTGGGGAAGAGCCTTGAGCACATGGGCACAGGGGAACATTTCCTGAACAGAACACCAATAGCTTATGCTCTAAGATCAAGAATTGACAAATGGGACCTCATAAAATTAATGTTTCTGTAAGGTAAAGGACACTGTCAATAGGACAAAACGGCAATCAACAAATTGGGAAAAGATCTTTACCAACCCTACCTCCGAAAGAGGGCTAATATCCAAGATATACAAATAACTCAAGAAGTTAGACTCCAGAGAGCCAAATAACCCTATTAAAAAATGAGATACAGAGCTAAACAAAGAATTTTCACCTGAGGAATATCAAATGGATGAGAAACACCTAAAGAGATGTTCAACATCCTTTATCATTAGGGAAATGCAAATCAAAACAACCCTGAGATTCCACCTCACACCAGTCAGAATGGCTAAGATCAAAAACTCAGGAGACAGCAGGTGTTGGCAAGGATGTGGATAAAGAGGAACACTCCTCCACTGCTGGTGGGATTGCAAGCTGGTACAACCACTCTGGAAAGCAGTCTGCCGGTTCCTCAGAAAACTGGGCATGACTCTTCCGGAGGACCCAGCTATACCACTCCTGGGCATATACCCAAGATGATTCTCCAGCATGTAATAAGGACACATGTTCCACTCTGTTCATAGCAGCCCTATTTATAATAGCCAGAAGCTGGAAAGAACCCAGATGTCCCTCAACGGAGGAATGGATACAGAAAATGTGGTATATTTACACTATGGAATATTACTCAGCTATTAAAAACAATGAATTCATGAAATTCTTAGGCAAATGGGTGGAACTGGTAAATATCATCCTAAGTGAGGTAACCCAATCACAAAAGAACACACATGGTAAGTACTCACTGATAAGTGGATATTAGCCCAGAAGCTTGGAACTAAGACACAATTCACATATTAAATGATAGCCAAGAAGAAGGAAGAACAAAGTATGGATACTCTTGTCTTTCTTAGAAGGAGGAACAAAATATCCACAGAAGGAGATACAGAGACAAAGGAGCCGAGACTGAGGCAAAGACCATCCAGAGACTACCCCACCTAGTCATCGATCCCATATAGAGTTACAAAACCCAGGCACTATTATCGATGCCCACAAGTACTTGCTTACTGGAGCTGGATATAGCTGTGTCACCTGGGAGGCTCTGCTAGTGCATGACAAATACAGAGGGGGACACTCTCAGCCAGCCATTGAACTGAGCACAGGGTCCCCAATGGGGGAGCTAGAGAAAGGATCCAAGGAGCTGAAGGGGTTTGCAGTGCCAAAGGAGGAACAACGATATGAGCCACCCAGTACTCCCAGGGACAAAACCATTAACCAGATAGTACACATGGTGTTACCCATGGCTACAGACATATAGGCAGCAGAGGATGGCCTTGTTGGACATCAAAGGGTGGAGAGGTCCCTGGTCCTAGAAAGGTTCGATTCAGCAGTGTAGGGGAATACCAGGATAGGGAAGCAGGAGGGGATTGATTGGGGGACAGGGGGAGCGGAAATGGCTTATGGGACTTTTGGGGGGGTGGGGGGAGGTGGGGAACCAGGAAAGGGTAAATCATTTGAAATGTAAAGAATATATCTAATTAAAAAAAACATAAAAAGGAAGAGACTTAATTTAACAGGAACACATGTAAAAAAACCTTAGGAGTTCTGACTGACAGTAAACATTGTGAACCATAATATTGATGTGACAAAATCTATTTTACAGTAAACAATAGCCTAGCTGGAAAGATGGAGGGGATAGTGCCACTGTCCCTGCGAACTCTCAGAACATCTGAAAGTACATCTCTGAGGAGAGACAGTGACAGACTAGACAGGAACTAGAGAAGAGCAATCATTCTCTAACCCTCATGTGAGATTTCAGCATTCACACAGCATTGTAAAAGGAAGATGAATCACAGAAGGAGAAAGACTGTACTGACTGGAGGTGGTCTGTTTTGGAACACTAAGCTATAGATGCAACATCAGTAAAATCAGTATTTCCTTGGATGACACTTTTAAAAACTCTCTTTTTCCTTTAAACCAAGGACAACAGTTTCATTACAGTCACGCATATGAACCGTGTTCCTTAGCAATGGTCTTCTCTTACCCAGTATGTGAGGAGTACACTTTTTGTTCCCATTTGTTTCCAGAAAATGCAATATGTCTTGTGTTTATTATGACAACGTGGTCTCCACAGTCACCTAGGTTTAAAAAGAAACAAGGCAGAGACTGTATATGAAAACATCAAAGCCTTAAGAAAAAAAATTGCTTGATTATTTAGTTGCCAAAGTGCTAACAAAGCACTCAAAAATGAAGATCCCAACATAACAGCCTTGAACACATCTGTCTCACTTGATGTAAGCACCATGTAAGCAGACAGAGCTGGCAGGTTGGCTACAAAATCTCAACACTAGAAAAATGGTAAAAGAAAAATTTAAAAGATGACAACACATTCTTTAGGGCACACTTATTGTTATTCCCTTTATTCCTCTCACTGATAATTAAATCTCTGTGCTAAAATGTTTACATTTAAACATTTCTATTACATTTACCTTTTAGGGGCTGAAACAAGTTTTCCTTTACAAACAGCAAAGAATATGAAAACAATCTGTACATTCTGTACATAAAAGCACGAAGCATGTTTTGCCAATAGGCAAATGAGAAACAAATGTGAGACATTACAATCGATTATTATTCTTTTCAATTTTAGAGAACAATGGAGCACTATGGCTTTATGCTTAACTATGGCCACGAGGCGTTTTCCAACCACATTGAATTAATTAACCCTAAATGGCACTCTCAGCAATGACTGTAAACATATTGGACAGGACAGATGACCTGAGAAACAAAATGCATGTACTGTAACAGTTTCCTCCTGAAAAACACCTTCAGGTTTGTGTCCATCTAAAAATAAACTGAAATATCAACATGCAAATTTCAACCTGAAGCACTGTGTATGATGTCACTGACTAATCTGAAACATGATATCACTATTCTACTGCTAAGGAAAAAACTTCAACATAAGATTCTAGAAGCATATTTTAAATGTCACTAAAAATAGAAAGTATAAGTTAGTATACTACTATAATCTCCAAAAACTGCATGAAAAGATTCTATGCAAAGACTGAATCTAAACACAAAATTTTCAGGCAGGTTCATACTTTAGATGAAGGATAAAGGAATGGTGGTAGGTAAGGCGAGTCAGTTTTCATTACTAGTGTATAAGGAGTCAGAGAAGGGAGGAACAAGAAAGCCTGCTGCTGCCGGGATGAAAGGGAAAGTCTGAGAGCCCCTAAAAGTGACACCTGGTGGCCAGTCCAGCAGGTTGGACAGAGAACCAGGAAGGAGCCCGGGGCACCTCTGCATGCTGAAATGACTCCAGCTTCAGACAGTTCAGGACTGCAGCACTGAGGCCTTCAAGGGCAGGCCATCTGCCGTGCTCACACAAAACTACCGAGTCCGACTCTGCTGTGATACCTACCTGGAGAATAAATTCAATCTTTTAACTTTTCACTAAAATGGAAATTTTAAAAAGACTGTAAATATGTACAAAACATCTAGAGTCACTTAAAAAATTTACAGAAGTCAAAAAGGCTCTTTGGGCAGGCAGTAGTTAAAACACTACAATTAAGATGAAAGCCAGTTCTTTTACATCTAAGATGCAGATTCTTTTTTCTTAGTAAGTTATGTCAAATCTCTTTATTGTCAAAGCTCTCTCCTACTACTTAAAAATAAAATGGATCTGCAACTAAATATTTGCATCAAAGCCAACTATGGACTAATACAAAAGTAATCACTGGTATAGAAGGCTGGATCCTGACTAGTATGATTGCTTTTGTCTAAATTTCCGCTAATGAAAGAGATACAATCTTCAGTTGCCAATTTTAAAGGTTGTTACTCTATGTATGTGAATGCAGGAAAGTGCCATGGTGCTCACAGAGGTCAGAGGCCAAACCTCTTGATGTGGTTCTCCCCTTCCACCTTTCTCTGGCTCCCAGGGTCACCAGACATACTACAAGCTGTGTCACTCACTGAGCTAGTCACTGGTCCAACTCTAAACATTTGAATAAAATGTACAGTTTCTGTCCATGCATGAAATGTAAATACACCAGAATTCCTACATCTTTTTGTTTTTTTAGATTGTATCATTTGTTTCCACCAATACGAGATGAGTAATAGTTTCTCCTTTTTACTCATTATCACTATTTTATGAGTGTATTGTGGTTTTAATCTGCATTTCCCTTAATGGTTTGTATTAGACTTTTATGCATCTGCCGCCTGGTCATGTACCTGTTCACTTTCTAATTAGGCAGTGGCTTTTTAGGGTTGTTTGAGAAGTTCTTTATATAGTCTAGGTCCAAGTCCTTTGTTAACTGTGTAAATATTTCCTTCTGGTTTGTAGTTTTTTTATCCCTTTCCTCTCAAGCCCTACTTCAAGATTCTGTTTTTTAAGCCAAACCCAAGAGTGTTCGGAGCCTTCTAAGGTGACTTGTGACCAAGGGGCTAAGGCCCGACTCTCTCTTCAACCAGTGCAGCACTGCTTTTCCAGATTTTAAGATCTGGAATGAGAAATATTTTAAAGTTGCTATTCAAAAGCAGTGAAACAATACAAATTGGTGCTGGCCTTTATGCTTACTTTCAGTTTTGTAAGGTCAAATATAAAAACCTCAGTGAACATGATTTCTGGCATCTGAGCCTGTGTATTGTCCCAGGTCATTGTTACCATAAATCCTGACTGTGAGGACTGTGATAATACGCTGATGAGTCCCTGTCCTCTCCTCCTTGACCTAAATCTCCCACAAAAGTCAAATCTCAGAGGTATAGTGGTAGCCTAGCATGGCTGAGACCCTGGTCCCTAGTAAAACACGTGTGCGCACACAACACACACACACACACACACACACACACACACACACACACACACACGAGAGAGAGAGAGAGAGAGAGAGAGAGAGAGGGGGGGGGGGAGGGGGAGGAGCAGGGGGAGGGGGAGAGGGAGAGGGAGAGGGAGGGAGGGAGGGAGGGAGAGAGAGAGAGGGAGGGGGGAGGAAAAATAAAACAAAACCATGTGTAAGTGACAATTTGTTTTCCCATAATATCTTGCAAAGGTCCATCTGACAAATGAAGCAGTTCAAATATTACTTATGTTACATTCTGATACCTAATGGTCAACTTTATAGTCATTATTAGAAGTCTGACCATTTGCTGCTGCTCATTTCTAAAGAAAATATGTGCAGTGATTATGAATCCCCAATACCTAGTAATGCTTAGTTACTACTAAATGTAGGAAATAAATTCATAAAAGACAATGCATTTATTAAAGGCTGGTGATTTAGAAATTTGACTGTAGTGACATCTTGTGGTCATGAGAAGCTTTGCTGATGTAGAGTTAACATGTTCAACATAGTGAAGCAAATGTGCTGTGTGCTATTCAGTAATTCAGTTGTCACAGTGACTATAGAACCAAACTCCCAGGAAGAACAAGGGGTGCCTGTATTTATGAAGCATCCGTTTGAAAATGTCATACAAAAGCTACCTCTAATTCTAGTGAGTTTTGGTATGGGCCACATACTACATAAGGTGCTTGATTGAGCATGGCGAGTCCTTAGATTCATATTCTGTACACAGATTTCAGAGTATCGGTTATTCCAATACTTCACTGAAAGTTTATTACAGAAGGAAAAGCAACAGGATTAGCAAATAAGAAAAATGATAGCTGAGCAGTGGTGGCACACACCTTTAATCCCAGCACTTGACTTGGGAGGCAGAAACAGGCAGATTTCTGAGTTCAAGGCCAGCCTGGTCTACAGAGTGAGTTCCAGGATAGCCAGGGCTATACAGAGAAACCCTGTCTCAAAAAACCAAACCAAACCAACCAACCAACCAACCAAACAAAAGGCCTTGTTTTTAACTAAATCCAATCATCTGAAATATTTCTTTCTTGCTTCAGCTCCATGGATCTCAAAATCTAGCAGCTCAAATGCCAAGGCTCTGGGTGGGAAGGCGGGAAAAATGTTAGAGGTTGCTCAGGAGCCACAGAAGTCCTGTAGGGGACATGCACAACTTTGTGTTTTAGTCTGTCATTTGGAAAAAGATAACTCAGCCTAGTCTTGTGCAGAAACTATATAGAGAACAGCAATTCCAAACAGTACAGAGGGGAGAGACGGTGAAAAGCGCTCAGACTACAGGACTGCTGCTGTCTAATGTTTACATTCGTCATGCTTACTAGGCAGGGTGTGGGGACTCAGAAGAGTCACAGACACAGAAGCAGAGAAGGCTTCAAACCACAACATCGGAAAGGACATATTAATTCAGATGGGGAAAATTGAGAAGGCCCATTGGTTTGGGTAGAGAAAACCAGGAGTATGATGTCTCTAACTGGGCTGATGACTACTGGATATCCAAGAAGATATGCTGAGCAGACAGTAGACTAGAGTTCAGCATACAGGTCAAAACTAGAGACAGGCACATGGAAGTGTTATCACACATGTAGGTTTTAGAGAGCTGAGGCAGAAATCAGTAACTTAAAGAATGAGAAGAGGTTCAAAGACTGGACACTAGGATTTTAGTTGGAGGAAAATTTGGATGTGACAGGAAAATGCCTCAATAAAAGGTCACGTCAAAATGCCTGCAAGCAAAACTCTTCTAGAATGAAAAGTTTATTTTACAAACAGTATACAGAAAACAAATCTTTAATTGAAGAGTGGAAGGCAACTTATCACATCTAGTCAGCTCTATCTTTCCAGGGAAGGATTTTTAGAAAATAGGCAATATCTATTAAAACCTCTCTAATCAAAGATGTGTCATCATGGGAAGAGATAAGTGTAAGAAGGGAAACTCAATCAACAATGCAAATCAGGACAGCACTGGAGTGGTAGTAAGGTTACTGGTGGGTTTCTGTTTGGTAATAGCATCAAATGGGGTTGTCCTGAAAGAACTGGTGTGTGTGGTGTGTTTGTGTGTGTGTGTACATGTGTGTGTGTGTATATATATATACATATGTATATAATTTTATTTTTTACATCAAACTCAGTTTAGCACCTGATGAGGACTTTGAGAAGGACTAGAATATGGAATCCTCATATATGTACAGAAAGGAGCCCTTAAACACAGTCCAGCGAAAGTTCACAAAGTTCCTGTTCTGGAGTGTAAACCATGGCTGCTAATGATGGGTCTAAGGCAATACTTACTCAGTTGATGGTACACTGGTTTGTTTAATCCTTGAAGTTTGTTGGATGCTATGGCTGCAAGTTTGCCAGGGGGCTGCATTTTGCCGTCCAAGAGATACCACATTCGAGCAAAAGTGGCCCATTGCTAGAAAAGATGAAAAAAATTCTAGCTAAAATGGAAATAATTAAAACATTACTACACACCATCATGTGTATTCTATAATTAATGCCAGTAATTACTTTGAAAAACAGACCACCACTAGTGTGTGTGTGTGTGTGTGTGTGTGTGTGTGTGTGTGTATGTGTGTGTGTGTGTATATTTTGTTTCCATTACCAGTTCTGAAGTCTTTTCTCATTATTGCATTAAGATAGTAAGGCATGTTACACAGAAAGTTGAGTGGCCAATTGGCAACTGAAGATAATTTAAGAACTCAGATCTATGGGAGCTTAAACACAACTATGCAATCAGAGAAGTATAGCTGAGATTCAACTAGTCTATGTGTGCATGTGACAACTGGGATATTAAACAAGCACTCTACCATGGAGACACATCACTAGCCCTTCTTTCATGCTTTTGAGTCAGAGTCTCACTAAGTTAGTCAGCTTGGCCAGGAGTTCACTCTGTACCCCGAAAAGGCTTGAACTTACAACTTTCCCCACTTCATTCTCCAGAATAGCTGGTATTACAGGCCTGTCTCCCAAGACATCTTTAGGCCATCTGATAAAATCACTGTCTTCAATGTCTCTAAACTAAGGAAATTATCTCTATTCCACAAAGATCTTGTCCAGATGCTTTCATATGCATATACAGAGAGATTATATGCAAGAAAAATACACTTAAGCTTGTGGTTTCACATTAGTTATCCTAAACTTTAAACTAGCCTACGAATATGCAAAGCATAAGTTTATCCCATCCCATTCGGACTAATACTTTTAAAAAGTTTGATAAACAGTACAAATGCTGCCACAATGTCAACTTGCCGTCAAGGTTTTAAAATGTTGACTTTCACATCCAGTATTTACCTCATTACAGACAGGTAACAACTCCATTTAAAGGAAATGTACTTCAAGTGGCATTAGGCTAGGAGTTGTCTTGGATTAACATATCAGAAACCAATTCTTTTTCTTCTACCTAAAATCTGCTTCAGTTTCAGTATTCCTTATGCGACAGCCTTCCAGTTGCCCAAGCCAGAATTCTTAAAAGTAATTCTTGTTTCTCCTTACACCCAGATTCAATCCTTCAACACACTGTGGGCTTATTAGCACTCCGTGTTTTAGTCTGACTTGTACATGAGTATTCAGTGTGGTACTCTACAATAGCATTCTAACTGAATTCTCCCTTCTGTCCTTCAAAGAACGCCCACCTGTGAACAGTTTATCTTACACCTGATGGCCTGAGTGCTTGATCCTTTTGATGCCTAAGACTTCCAGGTCAAAACCCTACAACAGGTCTTCATTCTTTTTAAACAGTCTTAAGTAGGGCAGGCTGACTTCAAGCTCGCTAAGTATCGGAGAAGACTGGCCTTGAACTGATCTTTCCCCCCTCCACCTCCCAAGTGCTGGGATAACAGGCGTGCACCATAATCCCAGGTTTCTGCGGTGCTGTGGATGGAACCCAGGGCTTCCGGCATGCTAGACAAGCACTACACTCCATCACCTACAGTTCCACACTTCCCTTCCCCCCTCCTCCGTAACCATTGTACTAAACAAAAATAAACATCTTTCAGTGGTTTTTACTGCCCCACGTCATTCAACCTATTATTTCACTTTAGTTCACTTTCCGCAAGGAACAAAAGACACGAAAGGGGCAGACTGCGGAGAGAAAGGAGCCAAAACTAAGATATCAAGTGGTGGCCAGACTCACAACTCTCCGGTATGTGACTCCTAAAGCACTTCTTGGGTACGGCTGTCAGCTTCCCTGAAAGCTCAGATTCTGCACTAAATCCCTGTGAACACTGCTGTTCATTTTCGCCAGCGTATTGAGCACACTATCCTGCCCGAAACGCGCAAGCTCACCTGGGGTGCCCTAGAGAAGCTAGACATGCTGCCCGACCTGCAGCGTCCTTCACTTTGCACTGGCCCAGCCGGCGCAGCTGCACCGCTGGTCCGACGGGAAACACAGATAACCTAGCACGAAGGTTCCTAGGGCGGTCGTGGGCTCATCCGCTTCCCCGTCACGCTCGGGTCCCCGCCGGTAGCCGTTTCGTTATGAAAGATGCAGAAAATGTGGCTACTGAGAGAATAATTTCCCAAAATAATTAGCGGGAAAACCGACGTAGGACATTATTTTCCAGCCAACCTGAGCGGCAGGAAACCGGAAGTACGCGTTACGCGCGGCTCTTTTGAGACCTAAAACTGAGTCGGAGCGCCAAGAAGATGGATCGGTACTTGCTGCTGGTCACCTGGAGGGAAGGAAAGTTTCGATCCGTGGCCGGTGCGGAGATCGAGCCCGGGACTGAGGCGTCACCCCTGGAGAGCACCGACAAACAGCTTCGTAAGCTCTGGGCTGAGAAGAGGCGGGAAAGACTGGCGGGGAGGCGAAGGATTTGAGTTTCTGATGAAGTCCCAGAGGGAGGAGCATAGGTCGAATGGTCCCAGGAACATGCAGCTCTCTGAAGTAGTTTGTATAAGAACTGAACTTTTCAATGGAAAAGACATAAAATTGTGGGTATTGGATGCCAGTGACCCAAGTGCTTGGTGAACTAAATATTTGCCTGGTTGAATCTCCTGGTGGCATAGTAATCGAATTTTTGCTTTGTGGAAAGGTATGCTTTTAGAAAGTGGTATCCCTTGGTGTTCCACCTTGAAGAAAACAGAAAGAAACGATAGGTTCTGCAGATCCTAGTTTTACATTCTATGAAGGAAACATGCCACACTAAAAAAAAAAAAAAAAAAAAAAAAGAAATGACCAGCTTTAAGAGATTTTAGCTGCTTTTTATTGCATTGCTTTTTGATGTACTTGACTAGTCTCATTTTCTTTGTTTTGATTAAGCAGACATTTTGAGGAAGAAATGTATATAGTTCGTATATACCTCTTTTGGAAGGAAGTTTTGATTTCTTGTTACTGACTAGCATATACAGATCAGGAGACTTGACTATTTTCTCTGCTGTATCAGCACTTAAATAGACTTGTTCAACATGTATTCTGTGTACAACTTACTGGCCTTCAGAGCCTCAGATAGTGAAATTGAAACAGGCCTAGATCATGTTAACTCTTGAGTTAGATGACTGAGTCAGGTCTTTATTTTTATAGTTTTGACAACAACCAATATTTATCACCTCTTGAAGAGAAGCATCAGTGATTCAATCCATCCGCATGATAGTACATTCCCTGGTAAGTACAGCAGTGTAATGAAATTCCCCTCCTAACCCTCCCAAAGGTCTGACACAGCATTTGATTGGAAATCAGTTAGTTTGATAGCCTAGGAGTATAAGAAATACTTGTTGACTTTGAGTGAGGCACAGGGATATGGGGGTATCTTAAAGAAATTCTCAACTACATTACTATACCTTCCTGATATTTAAATGCTGTAAGTTGTTATAAAAGTTATTCTGGGTTCCCAACTTGAGTTTTGCATCCATGTAACCCTTGCTCTCCTGGAACTCTTATCTGTAGACGGGGCTGGCCGTGAACTCACAGAGATCCACAAGTCTGTCTCCCAAGCGTTGGGATTAAAGTCATGTGCCATCATTGCCCTGTTTGTGGAGAGGTTCTTGCCTTGAGTAAAGACAAACTGTTACAGCTCCCGCTCTGACTTCTTTACCACAAGTGGGTGCTATTTTCCTGCCCATTTTTACTGATTCTCTGAGAGCCAAAACAACTTTGTACTCTTCTTCTTAGTTCTCATTCTGCTTTGACCTTTTGAAGTTCTCACTTTTTTCTTTCTTTCTTTTTTTGGCAAGAAGTCTTTCCTACTTGTAGCTCTATTGGTATTTTACAAATATATATATTTGTAAATATATTTTATAATTTTCTTCTCTTTTACTTCCCTATCTGATAATATCCTTTAAAGGCCCAGAAAATATGAATATGGAGACAGATCAAATCCTACAAACTGAAGGAAGTGCCTGTAGATACCAGGAATAATGTCCTTGTTTTGAGAGCTGCAGCTCTCATGATTCTGTTACAATCTGCTCCCTTCCTTATTAGAGAACCTCCAGTCTCAAGGGGGCAACTCTCACCACTGAGGATTCGTTTCCAGTATGTAGGTACTGCACTAGCCTGTTGTCTAAGTTCTAATGGTACTCTTATTAATTTCTGAAGTTGGTAAAGTTTAGAGAGCTCTTGAAAACATTCTAGACTGGGTTCTCATGAAAGTATTCACTCTGCTTATAAAAGGACAGGGTTTCTTACAAGACACCCCTTTTGCACAGTAATGTAAGTGACTATGTACTGAAGGCATGCAAGACCATCCCAATACGATAATCAATTAGATATTAGAGTCGTTCCATGACCTGTAACATTCCTATCAAAACTAATTAAAGTCTCTTGCTGGTGTTCAATGGCTCAGTGGGTAGGGTTGCTTGCTGTCATGGTTGATGACCTGAGTTCATTCCTCAGGACCCATATTGAAGGAGAAAAGCAACACCTACAAATCGTCTTCTGATCTCCACACAGAGCTGTGACATACATGTGTCTGCACACACACACACAGACACACACACACACACACACACACACACACACTATGTCATTTTTTAAAAAAATGTAAAACACTGATTGTTTTAAATATTTAAGACAGTGAAAGAAGTAGTAAAGTAATATTTACTGTGCGTTTTATAGGTTGAAACATGAGACACAGTGCAATTGAAAAATTTTGTTTCTTTGTTAAAACTATTGAAAACAGTTGGGCATCACTTTCTACTTTGCCATCATGGAACTTATACAGATTTAGCATCCTTTCTGTGCTTTGGCAACTTACACTCTAGTTCTATCAGCTTCCAGTGGTTTTTCTTTGGGCTATCAGCATTGATAAATATCCATGCATTCCTTTAATGTCAATGTTTTTTGCTACCATCATTTCCCCTGGGACAGACATCGTCATCCGTTTTAGCATGTTTGTCACAGTAACTAACCTAGAACTTATGCTGAGAGGTTAAATATTAACAAAGTTGAGAATTAATAATTTCATAAAAAGTCAGTTATTAGCGACTTTGAGTACAATTTCAGTGGCGCGTTAGGAACAAAAAGTCCACTGAAATACCTTTGAAGGGGGGAAGCAAAGCCGATGAGGAGGGACCATCACAGGGGGGGGCAGCGTTTTCAGGGGGCTGTGAAGAGTGAAGAAAGGGATTCGCAGTCACTGACATGGGAAGCCAGAGCTCCACTGGAAAGCACTGCTTTGAGGAATAGGTTTGCGGGTTTTCAATAGTGAGGGCAATGGTTTGGGCCAGGATCGCTTTTGAGAAATAGCCTTGGATTGGAAGGTCAGTAGCTTTTGCATGTTGGCAGGAAAGAGAGAAGACAGACCTCACAGAAGGCAAGTGGAGTGGTCCATATCCGTAAGGAGTCACACTCAATGGTTCCCTACTGGTCCGTATCCCGTAAGGAGTGACACTCAGTTTTCCCAGTAGGGAACAGTGTTTTGCTGAGCTTTTCTGGAAACAAGTTTCAGTTGACACTCAGTACCTTACCTTGCTCCACATGTTAAGCTCATGGTCCACATTTCCTCCCCAGCCTTGGGTCTGATTTCTCTCCCTAGCTCTCAATTTCTTTTGGCTCCTCTGAGACATGTTTCAGGGTGACCTTTGAGTTCGTTCTCTCTCTCTCTCTCTCTCTCTCTCTCTCTCTCTCTCTCTCTCTCGTTATTTTATGGTATTCATTTTCCAAGTAGAACATTTGCCCGTGACCAGGTAGAACCCTGCCTGCATGGTCTTTGGACAGGGAATTGGTTTCACTTAGTAGCCTACTGGTTTTGTGTCATCCAGGCATAACTGAGTAGCTGTATTTTCTTAAAAGATCTTTATAGTAGATTTTAAATGATGATTAAGAGATATCGAGTTTGAATTAATGCAAGCTTGTAATATTTTATTAAGCAGGTTGGATTTTTTTTGAGAGATTTATAACTTAGAAAACTATAAACTATGTTTCAGAATTATACAATTCTCTAAGCAGTAATTTGCTACAGTGACTGCTTTTTTATTGTCTGCCTTTCTTCTAATAAGTGTGATTTGTTTTTAAGCTTGTTCAGTGGGTGGCACACCTCATTCCAGGAAGTGGTTCTTTGCAGTGCAAGCATTATGCGGATTTTACCAGGTAATAGCTGTTAGTGAAAGCCTTACCTACTGTAAAGAATTTCACGAATCCACTCTGCTTATTGCCACCTTTGGATCTGTTGGCTTTGTAATAGCTATTAGGAAATGTCTATGCTATAAATGATGGCGTGACTCCGCCGCTTACCTCCATCTTCCGTTAGTTTTGTAGTTCTGATTGGCAAGAGATACATTTTGATGCTGAAAAGGATAAAATTGAAGATTTTCTTCAAGCAAATGTAGAAGAATGTCAGACTGCCGAGTGTTTTGAAGATGATGACAATGCTAGCAGGGGATCCTTATCCTTGGCTGAGTATGCGCCTGTCTACACCACCTTGCAGATGTGTAACAGTGCCCTGCTGTGAGACGGGAGGGAAAAGATTGGATATTTTAGCAACTATAGTAGGGGAATTTTAATTAACTGCAATATTTAATACTTCAGCTTTGGAAGACACTGGGCAGGCTAGACCGCTTGTCTAATTGATACTTGAGAACGTTGTTTAGGTTCACACAACTGCTAGAATGTTTGCACTGGCTTATTATTTACTCGAAGCTAAATTCTGCCTGATCCTCTGTTAGCTTGACTAGGGGAGTTATTTAATGCTAGCAAATAACACTCAAATCGAAACACACTGTGGTTTTGGTCTCTGAGACGGAAATGTGGGATTTTTTTTTTTCCCAATTTATATGCCTCTTCAACATTTCTGATACATTTTGTAGTCCACAGAGTTTCTGAGGAATGTCAGTTGACTTTCACGTGTAAGCCTCTTGAATCTTGTTAGGATGTGAGAACGATCCATGCACTAAGTTGTGATTACCTTTTTCTTCCTAAGACATTCCATTTCTGGTTTATTGTTAAATTCCTTTCCTTTTAGCGTTTGTCATGTGACAGGAAATGCTTTTGTTTTGTTTCAGTATTCATGTGACCTACCTATAAATTGTATAGGCTTTAAGAATCCCTCCTGACTGCTTTCACATTGTGTTGGTTAATGCAGGAAGCAGTGTACATGAGGGAAGAGCTGTGGAATAGTAGGAGTTAGAAAGTATTGTTCGATTGTGTGAGGCAAAGCCAGGGAGTTAGCTCATGTAGTCCTTTGTATTTGTAAGCATGGAAGTTCTTTTAGGTGCTTTCTAAGCTGCCTTCGCTGAGCCTCATCGATTCACGTCTTATCACTGAAAAAATGATGCAAGAGTCACCTTATTTCCACAAGAGGGGGCCTGGAAGCTATAGTTAGCATAACATGCTTTAGGCTTTTGTTTTAGACAGTATCACCTTATGAGGAAGGATTTAAATACCTTTATCCAGTATAAGAACTTATTTTGAGAACAGAATTTCACTATCTGAATAAAATTTATAGGTTTTTTAGGAATCTGAGAAAAATGTCATATAGTTAGTGAAGACTTAACTAAGAGAAAAGCAGTGTCCTTTATTATTGAAACCTACTGCTGACTTGCTTGGAAGATTAGAAAAGTGTTTGGTCTATTATTTATATTGAATATATAAAATATAACTTGGGGGCTTTGTTCCCATTATTATTATCATTGGTTTTGTTTGTTTGGATGTGGGTAAGAGCAGGTGGAAATATGGCTTTCATACATAATAGCTATATGGTTTTAGGACACCTATTTAAAGGAGAAATACTAATCTTAATGGTGCATGGGCTTGTCAGCTGAGTCAAATACAATAATGTGTCTAACATGTATGACTGTGTAGCATACAGATCATTATTGCCTATTATGATTATATGATATATATGCACACTTATATTTATATAGGGCATTTTTCTCTAACTGTATTCTTTTATTATAGCCTATATGAAGAATCAGCAGAAAATTTGCATCAGTTATCAGACAAGCTTCCTGCTCCTGGTAATATGATAACTGTTTTAGATCATTTGTATCTTCTACTTTTTATGAATGAGCGATGAATTTAGCATGTTCAATAGAAACTAGTCCTGCAACTCCAGGACAAATTGCTTCTTAGACTGTCAGGACAGCACTCTTTTGTGGTGCAGAGAGCATACACACCCCACGTGGAATGCTGTGTAGTGGGATGGAGCTGTTTGCTCAGCAGTTTTAAAATAGAAACCACTTCTTGTTCCTAAAATGCGAAGCATATTTTATAAAATACTACTATATGATATTATCCTTAAACACTTTTTTTGTCTCAGTAGCTTTTTTCTTTGTATTACTCAAATAGTTACTGTCAAAATTTGGTACAGTTTTGTATTCACAAATACTTTTGCAGTTTTTTTTTAATGAATATTTCATTATTGAATACCATTTATTTACTGCATGTTTGTTTGATGTCTGTATTGTACGCCATGCACTGTTCTGAGAACTGAATATATAGTGGTGTGTAAAGCTAGATAGTGATAAATGATTACACAAATAAAATTCTTACATTCAAGGAGCTGGTATTTACAGCCCAATTTTACTACAGAGTCCTGTACAGAAAATAATGAAGGGTTTGCGAGATGACTCAGGGGTTAAGGGCCCAGGTTGCTCTTGCAGAGGAGCTGGGTTCAATTCCTATCACTCACACAGCGACTCACAACCATCTGTAACCATAGTTCCAAGAGCTCCAGGGTCCTCTCTTGGCTTCCACATGCATCAGAAATGCACACTTGTGCATGCAACCACCCAAGATACATAAACAAATGGAAAATAATTGAAAGTATTCACAAATAAACATTTTTGTAACTTTTTCACCCAAGGACTGGACCCAAAGCCTTGTACATGTTAAGCTACCCTTCAGCCCATCAGATTTCTTTTAGTGAAATGTGTCCGTTAAGAAATATGTACTAAAATTTTATACAGTTGCTATTTTTGTCTAATTAAATGCCTTTGGTTATCAAATTTTTATTTGATTTTCATTTTATTTTATCTTCTAATCTTTCAATAAATTTGTAATTTCATGTCATTTAAACTGGTGTGAAGTAAACCTTCTTTCTCAGAATCTAATGATGCTGTTATACTGAATGCTTTATTGTCCTTTAAGAGAAATGATTTATTTGAGCATTGCAATTTTATACTCATCCATTCCCTTTTGGATAACAAAATTAAATGTAGGGGGATATAATAGAATTGCACAGTTTTTTTTCCCCCTGCTGAGTCCAGTAGCATTGATGACCTCCAGAGCAATACATATAATTAGCTACTGCTGGAGAATTGGCAAGCAATTATGATATAGTTCATTGTTTTCTAGCACGTGCTTGCAGTTTCCAGATAGTATGGCATGAACTCAAATGATGGAGCATTATAATTTTTGAACTCATGAAGATGTGTACTGTTTTAAAATAGCCCTTTATTTTCTAAATAATCTTAAGATTCAGTTGTTTAGAGCACTGTTTAAACCTGCTTTAGATCTAGCGTGTTTTAAAACTTACGGTGTTTTTTTTCTAGGTAGAGCAATGATAGACGTAATATTATTGCCTTCTGACAAAGATCCTCCTAAGTTAAAAGAGTGCTTGCCCATTGTAGGAGCCTTGAAACATCTGAAGGAATGGCATTCAGCAAAAGTTATCATAGCAGGAAGTCACTGTGAGATGTAAGCTCCTTTGGTCATATGTCATTGTTCTTCTACCTGGCTTTCTGTAGATTGAGCCTTTGAAAATTACTTTAAAGTGATGAGGTGAAGTTTTCTGTTGTACTGTGATTAGAGACTTGCACCTTTACCGGCACCCAGGTTTTCCTCCTTTCCTATTTCTAAGATGTTTAAGGTTGTGATAGATCCTGTCAGTGATGATGTATAGTCACTATTGAGCACCATTTCTCCAAATGCACTGTGCACCTTTAGGCTTTCAGTACCTATGTGCACTAGGGTAACAGCTCCGTAGGACTTGTCATGTCCCGTCTGCTTTCTGGTACATACAGCTGTATTTATGACACATTAGTAGAGGTCAGTTGTGCACTCCAAATGTAGTACTCAAACCGGTCTTATTAACGTCATGATTTCGGATTTGATTTAACAAGTCGAGCACTTAATGCTGACTAAGCCGTGCACAGCAGTAGATGCCTGTGAGCTCCTTGCATGGAAGTACAGACATAGCAGGGATGCGAACAGTCAACTTCGCCTGTGATCAAGTGTTGCCATGAAGTATATTCGGGGTGGCAGTTTAGTTGTTTTGAAGTTGAGGGACTGACATTGAGTCTGTGTGTGCATCTGACACAGTTAAGCCAGCAGTAACTGGAAGGTCTCTGTTTACATAGTAGGGGTGACAACTCTGAATATATGTGACTGTAGCAGCCCTTCCCCAGAGATTGCCTTAATGGAGAATTAATATTAATAGAAAATTGCAGTTACCTCTCCTAGGCTGTAGTTAAAATGTAGTCATTAAAAAAAAAGAATTACCATCATTTAATTATCAAAATCTTTTTTTTTAACAGAAATTGTCAGAAAATTGCAGAATACCTTTCAGCAAATGTTGTGCCTTTAGAGGAGTTCAGAAATGCCATTGACTCGAGAGAACTGTGGAGGGGAGAGATTCAGATGCGGGAACGAAAGGTAACTGGTTTCATATCTTCACTATGCACAACGAAGAAGGCCTTTGGACTTTGCTTATGGTACAACTGAAGTCAATGCCATGGTCTGTCAGGGAAGATGTTCTCGACTGACACCAAGTGGAGTTTTCTACAATGATAGAAAGGGTGCATCCGTTCATAGCAGTGGCCCCTGAGCTGCATATTGCTACAGATAACTGTCTGTGACTTGTTCAATTGGTCCAACTTTTAAGTTTTATTAGATTTTTATTAGTTGTATTTCTTGGGTTTTTTTTTTTTTTTTTTTAGAAAGGAAGGATATTCTTTTTTTTTAAATTTACGTATTTATTTTATTTATATGAGTACACTGTAGCTGTCCTCAGATACACCAGAAGAGCATCAGATCCCATTACAGATGGTTGTGAGCCACCCTGTGGTTACTGGGAATTGAACTCAGGACCTCTGGAAGAGCAGTCAGTGCTCTTAACCACTAAGCCATCTCTCCAAACCCTAGTTGTGATTTCAGTAGTCACTGTGGTTATGTTTTAGGTATGGCTATTGTATAGTGTGGCATTTTGAGAATAGTATTGGACATAAGTCATGTTGTTTACCCAAGACACTTTGTTTTACCGCCTATGTTATCTACCAGAAACAGTACTGGGAGAAGTTATCTATGGATTCTTAGGTAATCTCAGTCATATACATACTAGCTCACTCAAACAGTGTTTTAAAATTTTTATTAGAGCCTAGGCATATCAGCCCGTCACTTAGATTACTTCAGTTAGTCTTAAATTTCAGAGGTGAGTGTTGTTGTTTTTTTTAAGTTTCTATTTTGAAATGTGTTCATATATGTAAGTTTTGTAGATAGGAAAATTAAGATAGTTTCCTAATGCTTGTTCAGGATAATGAATGGGCTTTTGCATTGCCATTGTTCTTTGTACTTTATACCCTTTATCTTTCTTACTGGCTCAATGAACCATCCACTAAGACAATAGTAATAATGTGCCTGAGTCTATCTAGATTTACACACTGGCTTATCCTAGTTTTATAAAGATTCAGTCTTTAGGTAAACTGTCTCTGCAAATGGTGTTAATAGGACTAATTAATTAATTAATCTTCCTCTTTGGCTCATTGCTGATTAACTGATTGATTGATTGGTTGATTAATTAATCAGCATTGAGCCATAGTGAAGAGTTGACAATGTGCTTTGGAGAATTGCCTTTGTTTTCATTTTCTGAAGCCATGTGCTTAGATGTGGGCACATCATGACGGAGTTCTTGTGGGATTCTTTTACTCCTTTAGTATGAAGCTACACACCCATCAGTCCACAGTCTGTATTTCAAACCTGGAGTCATTTCATAGCTTTTAGCCGGTAGTCATTCTAGTGGTTGAAGATGTGGATTGTAGAGCTACAATGTCTGAATTCAATCCTGACTCGGTTCCAGTTTTGTGTGACTTCTTTGTACCATAGTGGTGTTGTTCTCTAAGCCAGGGATAATCATAATAACTCATAGGACTTATTTGACTTACATTATTTGAGTACACAAAAGTGACACAGGAAGTCCTGTCAGTCAGAATTGTCGCATCTTTACTGCGGCAACTTTTGTGGTAACTGTTTCTCATCACCAACGCACCCTAAAGGTAAACTGTGTGAGGGAGGCTCTGTAGTACGTGTCCAGTAGTGAAGAAAACAGGCAGGACTGTAGGAAGCAGGCATTGACTGTGCACCAGCGAGGGTGCTTGAAAGTGAGTTAGTATACTGTTGCTGACTAACCAAGGATGTCTGAAAGCTTTTTTTTTTATGAAAAATTGGTGTTTAAGTTAATAGTACATTATGTACCTAATAGGAAGAACTACCCATTGAGCCAAGGTATCAAAAAAAATTTCACATTTGTTTATCTATTTATAGTAAGGTCAGTTTCTTCTCAATATTTTCATCCTAATAAAATTTATTAATCTGTTTTCATAACATATATAATTGAGTTGTCTTGGTTTCTTTTCAGTTTGGATTTGAAATTAGTTTTCCTGAATTTTGTTTAAAAGGAGTTACACCTATGAATGTTAGTGCATGTAATTTAAATACCTGCTTTCTGGCGAAAAAGATAGCATCATCTAAGGATAAGAATATTTTGCCTAAGGTAATGTATATACATTTAATTCTTTTTCTTTTTTTTTTTACTATCATCCATTTGTGGCAGTATAAAGTTCAAGTATAATAATCTAGTGTTAAAAATGGTTTTTGGGTTTGGTTTTTTTTTTTTTTTTTTTGCTTCTATTGAAAATATTCTTTCAATCTAACCTTTCCAATAAATTAACGTAAAATTGATTAGAGTAAATATTTCTTGCCTGTATCAGTTACTTTTCTATGGCCTTGGTAAAACAGCATGAGCAAGGCAGAGAGAGTTTATTTGACCTTACAGTTTTAGGGCTCTAGATCCATGGTGGTAAACAAAGGCCTGGTGGCCGGGGCAGGAAGCTGAGTGCACACACATTGAACTGCAAACGTGAAGCCGAGAAAGCAAAAAAGCCCACCTTCACCTAACAAGCTGCCCCAACCCCCTGGTCCCTTAAGGCTCCCCAAAGAGAGCCAGCAGCTAGAAAGCACGTCATCAAGTGCCCAGACTATGGGGGGCATCTTATTCAGACCACTGCATGCCCCCATATATGCATGCATGGGAGGTTGGGAGAAAGAAATGGGGTGGGGAAGTGGGGGATTGCTCTTGTTTTCTGAAAACTAAAGCTGATTTCTCTTTGGATGTGTTTGTGCTTCCTGTGAGGCTTTTAAAATTTTAAATTAATAGTCAGTAATTTGTCTGCTTTCATTTCATTTGCAGGACTTAAAGTAGTAAACAACTTCAATTTCTTTTCCAGGTGTTCCATTATTATGGTCCTGCTTTAGAATTTGTGCAGATGATAAAATTGTCAGATCTTCCCTCCTGTTACATGTCGGATGTCGAATTTGAGTTGTATCCTTTAGTTGACATGTTCATTTTATTTTACATTCTGTGAGTCGGATAGAATGGTTTGGTACCAGCAGATAAACGTGTGTTAGATTTACATTGCTTTTCCCTTCATTGTACTCATTGTTTAATGCTCATACCCAAGTGGAAATCCCTACCATGGAGTTTCAGGGAAAGGGAGTTCTTGCTTTCTCCACATTCTCCTGACAGAAATCTTTGCCAATCAGCCTTTCTTTCATTGTAGATTGCTTGGTATGGGCAGTATTATGGAAGGAGTATGGAACTGACTGACCTTGCTTCCTAGATGCAGTTGTGATGCTGAGTGCTTGGGCACGGGCTGTGCACATCTGCACACAGAATGGCATTAACTGGCCCTGTCCTGCCCAGCACTCTGTCTCGATCCACCCACACTGTTTTTGTGTTTTCTTTAAAACTGCTTCATTTAGTTCCAAATGTCATGTAAGAATCACTTTACCTTTTCTGGAGTCTAGGATGCCTCTTCATGACTTCTGTTCTTTTCTTGATACTGTTCTGCTAAAGATGGTTTGTGGGGGGCATGGGTGTGACTCCCAATTCCAAAGCTGGGTTTTTAAAAGGCCTCACTTGCAAAAACCCACTTGTACCAAGAAAGGGCAGAAAAATCACACACGAACCTGCTTCTGTGATTTTGCTTTACATTTGGATGTTGGATCATGCCCTAAGATAATTCAGTGTGTTTTTTCCTGGTCCTGACTTTAAGAAAAGTTTGAAAGTTTATCCCCAACCCCTACCCCGTGCTTTGTGTACTAACGTGTGCTTCTAGACTAGGCAGAGGGCTTCCTCCAGTTAGGCCCCTTGTGCCTGTGAGCGTCGGAGGAGAATGTTAGGAATATGTGGGGAAAGCAGAGAAACTTACACACAATTCTGACTTGCTCAGATAGTTCTCTTGCCATCAGTATGATCAATTTATGAACATTAGTTGGATGATAGCATCTCTCTGTACTTTTAAGTAACTATAAGTGCCACCGTATATATCTGAAATATTCAGTCTTCTTGTGGGGGTGGGGGAGGGTCATTTGTGTGTAGATCAGGGGACAGCTAGCAGGAGTCACTTATCTCTTTTCACCATTGGGTTGATAAGAGGGCAGGCACCTTTAACCTCTGAGCCACTTAACTGTCCCGGAACAGACATTTTATATTACATAATTGCTGGTTTGAAATGGACCACTAACATAGCACCCTCGAATTTTTTTAAGACAGAGATTCTTTTTTTACTCATTCCTTGTTTTTATACTTTATAGTAGATACTTAGAACTAATAATTAAGGAAATAATGTGTAACAGAAAGAATAATTGGTAATTCTTACACTTAAGCTTAATGAGTGATTTTCAGTGAATTATGGGAGAACGCAATAATCAAGCTGTTTTTCTCTCGTCGAGTTATTTCCCGGTTAGTCTCTCATTCTTTAACTCCTTAGTACAGAGAGGTGACTGGGCATTGCACGAGGCAGAATTCCATGCTGCTGTTGGAACAGATCTCTTCCCTGTGTGGCAAGGTATAGAAGGCTTTGTTGATTCTAATACTTAACATTTCAGGACATTAAAAAAAGTAAATATAGCTCTTGCTCATGAATGTGGTACCATAACACAGCTTTGCCAGTAATTCTTGTTAAGATACTGCTCAAATGTTTTGTAGACAAAGTGGCACTTGCTTTTATAAAGGACTTTCAGAAATAAACTTTATGAGCAATGATTTTAAAAGTTATTTTAAGTTTCAGGATATATTATTAATCTCTTCTTTGATATCTCATCCCAGCTCTGGGAAGCCATTTGTATGACTGTTATCTTTTCATGGTAGGACACAGGGTGGAAGTAAGAAGACTTAAAATATCCTTGGTTGATTATTCTTTATATTACAATTTTTCTTCTGTATCTCAGTGCTACAGAAGAGACTGTAGCTATTTTAATAGCTACATATGTATATCATATGATACTTTTGGTATCTTTTTAACATTAAAAAAAATACCTGGGACATATAGGATCCTATGCAGAATCTTGTATCTAAAGTCTTATATCATTTTTAAGAGGAAAAACACACAAGTCTATTTCTTTCTGGAAATTTTGTCAACCATTGCATTTCTATAGAAATGATTTTAATGCACAAGACACTTACTGACTGTATTTATGTAGCATTTTCTTACCCCTGTAGTACCAGGCTACTAACAAGTGCTCCTGGGAGGAGATAGGGACTACTATAATTTCACCAGTTTCCCCAGGGTGGTATATTAGGCGGTGATTGTTATTCCCTTAGAAAACTGATGTTCCAAAGGGAATGTGATTTTAAGACAATCCCTTATATGCTTATATGATCCCTTAAAATTTTGGATTCTAGTCCCATTTTCCTATATACTTAATAGCATTTTGAATAGTGTTTCAAAATATTTTGGATGAACTGGCCTTTGATGATGTCAAGTTAAAGTCACACATATGCCTATGATTTGTTTAATGAAGATCTGACATGACCCTTAGTTTATCTAGTTATTGAAGGTAGTGTTTATCCCAGAAAATAACAAAGTGATTTATTACCTTATGTGCAGCTATTTTGTTTTAATTTTTTCCTGGAACTCTGACTGTTCCAGGTCAGCGTGTATAAGTGAGGCCTTATCGATTCCTTTCTACAGTGCAGCAGAGGGAGGCACATACAGCAAATGCTGCCCTAGTCAGGGTAACTCCTGCTGAGATCAAACACCATGACCAAAAGCAAGTTGGGGAGGAAAGGGTTTATTTGGCTCACACTTCCTGATCATAGTTCATCACTGAAGGAAATCAGGGCAAGATTCAAACAGGGCAGGAACCTGGTGGTAGAAGCTGATGTAGAGACCATGGAGGGGTGCTGCTTACTGGTTTACTCTTCATAGCTTGCTTCAGCCTACCTTCTTATGGAGCCCAAGATTCCTAGCCTAGGGATGGCACCACCCACAATGGGCTGGGTCCTCCCCAACTGATCACTAATTAAGAAAATGCCTTATAGCTAGATTTTATGGAGGCATTTTCTCATTTGAGGCTCCCTCCTCCCCAATGACTCTAGCTGGTGTCAAGTTGACATAAAGGTAGCCAGTACAGGTGTCCTTCGACTTACACAACAAATCTCTGAATTTGAAGCCATTTTTTTTTATTTATATTGGGTCATAGCTTGTCTTTACATTTTTCAAAAAAAGTAATTGATATCTTATTCTTTCTTGAAGTTCAGTGCTGTGTATGTAGCCTTATTATTTTTTCTACTAATCTTACTAAAAAGTTTTTGTTTAGTATCTAAGAAATGGGTTTCATTGTGACATTTTCATAATGTGTGTCATTATACTTTGTTGGTTTTGGACCTTTGTTTGTTTAGTTGTTGTTTATCAAAAAAACAAATGTCTACGGTGTGTCAGATGCATATCAGGAAGACAAGACCCCCCTTCTTGCTGAAGTATTAATCTACTCGATCATCAGGAAATGTCTCGGTTTTGCATTATCCTTCATCTATCTTTCTCTTTGATTAACTCCAAAGTATGCATGAACATTTCTTGCAGCAAAGCCTTTTCTTCATTGACTTCACAAGGATATTAGAGAGTCTTATAGCACTACTCTGCGGTTAGAAAATGCTGTCTTTAAGGGGAATTTGCAGTTTTAAGTCTGATTTCATTAGTACTTGCTTGTTAGAGAGGAGCTGGTGCGATGGAGTTGGAAGTGAGTGTGGAAATGTGCTGCTGGCCTTTGAGTTGTGGACTTACACAGGCAACCACGGCATCGTCCTCGAGTCTCAAGTCATCGGAGGGTTAGTGCATGGTGAGAACAGGTGATCAAAATCCAAGTCTGATATGATCCAGAGTAAGCCACGGACACACATATTTTATAGGAAATTAAAACTTGGGAGATTCGGAAATATTTGTCTTCATCTTTGTTTAAAATATTTGTAGCAAGTATTTCATCACAGTTAGGTTGTTTAAAAAGTGGTAGTGGGCCACGAATCAGTATGTAAGTTATACATAGAACTGCATTCAGCACCCAGAGACTGCTGTAAGTGGAACTGTATCTGGTGTGTTCCCCTCACAGTGGTGCTGACCTTTTCCTCACCTCGTCGCCGTGGCATCCTCTTCTTCCATGGGCTGCATTTTGGATGATGTCTTTTTATGAAAGGACTGAGTTTTAGTATTTAGAGTCTTTGATATTGATTATTTTCTATTGCTAAATGCTTTACTTTCAATTGCTAATATTTGGCTGTTTAAAATACACTTAACTTTTTAAAAGTTTCCCCTATCATAATGAAGACAAACACTTCTACTTTCCCTAACTTTATACCTGTAATTAAGAATGCATAAGTAAAAATAATAAATAACAACAGAGCTAACATTGTAAAATCCTGACTCAGAGTCGCATATTCATGGTAATGATCCATTTACATAAGGCAATTAAAACAGATTTTCATTAGGTTTAAGATATTTGACTAATGCTTTGCCTAAATTTCTCCAGAGTTTTTTATAAAATTAATGCTCTTTATTTGAATGTGCTGATTGATGTAACTGAATTTCTAAAATAGACGATATAACTCCTAAAGCTGTAATTTGTTTTATTTAGTCCTTAATCAAAATGAGACTTTAGATAAATACATCATAGTGATTCTTTTGAGCAAATATTTACGAAACATCTGTATGCTTAGCCTTGAGAATACAAATATGAAGTTGAATTTGCTCATAAATCAGTCAGAAGCTGCTGTGTGTGTGTTTTTTTTGGGGGGGGGCGGGGGAGTCTAATTTGTTATCTTCTGCATTTTACCCACTAGCATTAAGTCTATTATATTTGTAGGAATGGAAGTTTCTTTTTTTTTGCCCTCAGATATGATTATGAAGCCACAAAAATAATTACTATAGCTAATGTGTTTAAAGTTATGGTAGCACACATTTTGAGTACTAGGTCCCTTAGCTCCTCAATGTTTTTCAGATGTACAAAGGTACCAACAACCTCTTACACAACACACATGTACAGAAAATATGTATAACAAAATGTCCTAGGTTTTTGTTTTTTTTTTCTGTTGCCATGGTAGATTCCCTGACAGACACACCTTAAAGGGAGGAAGGGTCTGTTCTGGCTCACAGCTCACGGATACATATAGAGTCCACCATGGTGGGGAGGGTGTGCCGTCAGGGACGTCAAGCACTGGGTCATCTAGAGTAAAGAAGCAGAAAATAAAGATTGCTCAGGCTCAGACTGCCCCCACCTGCCGTATACAGTCCTGGACCTAAGCCCACCCAGGCAATGGTGATGCCCACTTATAGGAAGGTCTTTCCTCATCATTTAACCTAATGAAGATAATCCCTCGCAGGCTTGCCTGTAAACTAGCCTAATCTAAATAGCATCTTACAGTTGTACCTGGAGGTTTGGCTTTTGCATATCTAGATCTTGTCAAGTTGTCAGTCAACACTGACCATCAGACGAAGCTTTCAGAAATTACCCTAGTAGAAAGGAAGAGACTATAGTTTGGGATATGTCCTTCTGCTTTACCTGTTTCTCTTCTCTTTGGTTTTTATGGGGGAAGGGTGTGGGGCCCTTTTTTCTTTCAGTTTTGCAGACAAGTGCTTGAGAGAGCATTACTCAGTATCTGCTAAATGTGTGAAATATGAATTTCACAAGACAGTTGTGATGGATTTCACAGACAGTGGATTTCAGTCTGCAAGCAATCATAGTGTGCTCTGTTCTTTAGGTTGGTGCTCTCTTTGTTCTGCCATGTACTGTTAGTAATGTACTCATCCCACCTCCCAACCAACTGGCATCGAGAAAGTGGAAGGAATACTTAGCTAAAAAGCCCAAGACAATCAGTGGTAAGTACAAGTCTTTCAGATGTTTTGTTGGTATATAATAGATAACTCATTAAGTGGAAGTAGCCTTTATTGCAATTTATTGTTTAATACCTCTAACCATTGTCCATTAAAAAGGGCAGTAGTAGAAAGGCAGGACTTGGGTTAATTAGGTAGCTACATAGATTGACTATTGGGTTCTAAGACACATCTCAAGAACAAAATGGGTGCAAATGAAATGGCTCACTTATTACATGAGCCTGTGTCTGAAATTTTCTGAAGAACTTATTTACTTGTGCCGCACAGCATCATAGGTGTGTTAGCAATATGAGTTTTTTAATAACTGTACATTGGTTTGTCTGTGCTTAGAGAACTTAGCAGATAACTGGCAGAAAGTTGATTGAGTTCTGGCACAGCCAGTTTCTTGAGCAGGGACTTCAAGAAGAGTAACCTCTACTTAAACCTCTAATAATGTAGGATATTCAGTGTATGGGGCGCAGAGGTCCTTGTGCTCACAGTTGAGCACTAGGGAAACCAGGAATGTTAAACACACAGGGTCGATTGTTTGATTTTGTTTTGTTTTTAAAGGCTCCTTTGCTAACTTTAAGAAGGCTTTTTTTTTTAAAAAAGATTTATTTATTTTATATATGTGAGTACACTGTCACTGTCTTAGACACACCACAAGATGGCATTGAATCCCATTACAGATGGTTGTGAACCATCCTGTGGATGCTGGGAATTGAACTCAGGACCTCTGGAAGAGCAGTCAGTGCTCTTAACCGCTGAGCCATATATCTCTTCAGCCCTCAGGGGTAGTCCCTTTAAAGGAAGAGATGTATAACCTGTTTTTTGCCCAGAAGGCTGGGAGCAGTGGTAATTAATATCCTGGTGACCTTTGCACTATCTATATGGCTGAGACCACACCAGATAGATCCTCCCCCAGACCCTTAAGATGTCACATGTAGTCAATCTGTAGAACCCATCTTTATGGAAGAGGTCGTGTGTACTTCACAAAGAGTTTTATGTAGTCCTGTCTTTTTATTGTGTACACGGAATTGAGTTGATTATCACCAAGAACTTTTTTTCCAAGTTGTGCTGTCCCTAAATGTATCTAAAGCAAACTGCTCAGAGTCAGCCTCTAGATGTACAAACCAAACCTAGCTACTGAGCCAGGTTGAGCCAGGATTTATTACCACCTCATGCAGATCAAAACTCCGCTGTCTGTGGTGGTTACAGAGACCCCCACACTTCCAAATATCAGCCGATTGTGCAATGCGCGTAAGTGCAGAGGCTTAACCTGCCTTGGCTGCTCGTGGGGAATGGATGCAGCTGGTGGTTTTTCAACAAAATCAGAAGTAGATTTACAGAGCAGCAGTGTAGTAGGTTTCCTCCATCCTGTATGAAGTCATGGGAATCTGCTTATCATTGTGTTTATGAACACACACACACACACACACACACATACACACACTTCTCTTAAATAAACTCAGTATATCCTAGGTAGCTCATCATTGCTTGTTTTTCTTGTACCTTTGTGCAATTTCAAGTAGCTGCTAAGTCGACAGTTATAAGTCTAAGAGAGTTTATTCACTGAGAATTTATATAGTTTTTCCTCCCATGATTTTTATTGTACTTAAGAAAATACCTCGAAGTTTGAGTTCATGTTTTAGACTCACTGCCTCTTGAAACTTAGGGATGGATAGTGGAAACTTCTGAATAATAATATGACACAGATCACGTGGTTTGAAGATTGCTGATTACTGATTAGACCAGGTCATTAGCACTGATTAAACTTGCTCCTTGCAAGAGTTCTTTTTGAAATCTAAGAAGCAGAACAAAATCAAACAGGATAGATGATTATGGTCTTTCCTACCTATGACCCTTCCTGAAGGGGACATTTCTTACTTACTCTGTTGACAAAATTGAGAAGCCAAGTGAAGTAGGCAACACAGAAGGTAACTATTGGGTAGTTTCAGTAACTCTCAGATCCAGAAACCTTCTTACCGGTGCATATATATCACTAACTTCTCTCATTAGCTCACGTTAACTCTCAGGTCATTCTCAAACCATAACTGTGTATCTTGGATCTTCATCGTTATTCTTGAAGTCTCTGAATTAAGGCTTATCCTGAACAGTTTCCTGATTGAATTCTTTGTGACTTTGTCCATCATTTTCATTCATTCATTCATTCATTCATTCATTCATTCATTCATTTCTTTGAGCCAGCCAGCCAGTCAGTTAAGCATTCTTTGGTTCATTTATCTGAACATGAATGGGTACTGTTGTCCACTACAGTGGTACAGTGATTTGAGGATTACTGCTGGAAATCCACTTTATATCCCACTCATTGTTTTCATGCTATTGCCTAGAAAATTAAATGTTGAGAAGCATAGCTTTGTGAAAAAGCAAGGTGTGCATTAATTAGATATCTGTAAAAAGAACACCTTAATATGTGAGTTCAGCATTTCTACGTATTTGCATATGCATTGTTCATGGTTTTGCCAGACATTTTAATTGAGCACTGATGATTTACTAGGACTGTTTATCACGCTTGACCCACATTAAACAAAATGTCGAAGCTTATATTGTAGTAGAGATGAACCCCTTAGTTCTTAACCTCAGATTGTCTCACAGCTCAGGCTCATAGTTTTCAGGCCTTTACTCCTAAGCTGTTTTCTCACTCAGGATCATATTTGCCGGCACACCCACGGTTGTCAGCAAATTCTTCTGCTATACCCATCTTTGCAGCAGGATTATTTCTCCTTGCTACTTACTGCTGTTTAATATTGCAAATTTGTCCCTGGCTGATACTCACAGGTACTTTTAGAAATATGTGTTAGGTTATAAGTGAGGTATGTATTTCCAGATAGTTATTACTGTCTCAGCAACAACAACTAAATGAACCTGGACTCGCTCATGAACCATGTATGTCTCAGTTCTTCTCAGTCGCCAGGTTTCTTTCCTTGCACATGTTGGTTTTTATTAGAGCCACAGCTACCATTGCATTCATAGGTGAAAGTAGCCGCAGGCCCCTATGGTGGGAACTAGAATGGGCTCGGTTTGAAGCATGCTATAAAGCCTAGTAGCAAACAATGCTTTTAAAAGATAGTAAGCAAAGCCCTCAAAAAACCATGCTATGGAGAAAACTGGAAAAGCATTGTCCACACTGATGAGAGTATCAACTCTATGTATCTGGAAAGAGATTTATTTATATACAGTTTTCATGAAAGGTCAGATCTATCATGAAAAGTGCCCAGATTTTCATAGAAGAGTGTTATAAAATATTTGTTAAAAAATTGAGTGATTGTCATCTTAAGTCATAGGGGTGAGATAAAACCCATTATCTGTCAGTATTGGAGACCTACTGTGTGCCGGACATGTTGCATTTATTATCTCTGATTTTTAGAACAATATTGGAAAGTGATTTTTTAAGAACCTTTTTGTTGCAAATGACAAAATTTAGATATCTAGAAATCATGAAATTTGTCTATTATCAGAAGGTGGAGCCCTAATCTCAGTGCTCTAAACGCCATCCACAGTCTCCTTTGTTACACTCTGGAGATTCTACTGCAAAGGGTTTTTACAGTTTAGTCTTTCAGATTTCTTACTTAACATTTATAGAAGGCATTCGTTCTTAGGTAGCAAGGCAGAAGTGTCTGATTACGTGTGTCTAGTAAGCTCCAGACCGAACAAGAGATCCTGTCTCAATGTATAAGGTGGAGATCAATCAAGGAAGACACCCGATGTCAACCTTGGGCTTCTACACACCTGCGCACACGCGTGCACACGCATGCACACACACACCAAACAAAAGTAAATAAGTAAATAAAGAGCTTATAGTACCTGGGTTCATAGACATTTATTTATGTAAATAAATTTATTTATCTTAAAATGGACCACATATCCAAATTTAAGGACTAAAATTGTATAATTTGTATGAGTTAACAGATACCAAATAAAAGGACATTGCCTAAAATGGAAAAATAAATCTGTAAGTTAGAGTCTACCAAAATTTAATATCTATACTTTTTGAGAAAACATTTAAGACAATTTTAAAATAAGCAATGTATGAGGAGAAAATCATGTTTTGAGCCTGGAGAGATATTTAGAACTCAGTAAGACAGTCTCATTAGCAAGTGGTTAAGTCTTGAATAATATGTCCTCACTGAAGATGTATGAATGGCTAAGAACTCTCATTGAAGCCTGCTCAACATCACTAGTCTTGAGAAATGCAAATGACAACCAGAATGTGATCTTTTAGGACACTCACTAGAATAATTGTAATTGAAACCATGACTGTCACATGTTAAGGATGTAGTAAATATTGCGTGTTTTTTTAATGGAGAAGGAGATGCTTAATAGAACAGCTGTTTATTACGGAAAACATTTTGAGATTAAACTTAGACTTAATCATACAACTCAAGAATTCTGATCCTAGCTATCTACCAAGAAGAAAACATCTGTGAGCAAATGTTTAATATATATATATAGGCATAGAGAAAGGCAAATCTCAACCCTAGTCAGGGAGGCATCTGTTTTCAATCATTAGTCCTTAATGCAGACCTCATGGCTGCTCAAGAGTGATGGATAAGGGCTTATCCTGAATGAGTCAAGTCACGACCTTCTGTGTGGCTTAGGGACAAATCATGGAAGGAGAGACAGAAAGCATATTGGAGCTGGAAGACAGGTAGCAGAGGAAGCCCATAGCCGTGACATAGCTGGTGTGGTCACACGCACAGCAGGTACAGTTAGTGTGCTCGGCTTGCACAGACGAGCCTGACCGTACAGTCATGAGTGGGGGAATGGGGTCACTGAACCCTGCCTCTTCCTGGTGAACTTTGGCCACTGATGGGCTCTGGGAGATGGGAGCCATCTCCTTCAGTTGTGTGGACTCTCCTGGTTCCAGTGAATTATCGTAACCCCGAGGCCAAACTCAGAGGGACATAAAACAAAAAGACATTAAAGACAGTAATGTTGTGAAGAGATTAGGAGGGAAGGATGGGGGGTGGGAGGGAGGCGGATGACACAGTGCTGGGGGTACAGGCGCGTGCTGTCAGCCTTTGGTTGTTTGTAAGGCTATCTGAAGTCCCCTTAGAAGGAAATGCAGAGCTTCGATTGCTACGGTTTAGTGATTCCTTGCACCAGCTAAATGTTAGAGAAGTGGAGCCGGGCTGCACCTGAGAACAGTCCAGTGTCAGCGGACAGGCCATCTTCTTGTAGAAGCCTGGGTGATTAACGTGTGTTTCCCCGTGTAGCTTCTTCAGCCCAAGCTGGAGAGTCTCAGTTACTGAAGGGAATCACTCAAGGTGTTCAGGGACGGAGTAAGGATGGAGAAGCTGGGTTTTGGAACTTTCACTTACCTGGAGAAAGATTAACACCTGAGTAGTAGATCTTAAACTTGGGTCTCACTGGTATTAAGGATAAACACTTTGGAAGCTCTGCAGTATCCTTTGGCTATTTTGCAGAGGCTAACACGCTTCCTATGCCATTAACCAATAAGGAAATCATTGTTCATAATTGGGGGCCCTGCGATTGCTTTCGGATTTTATAATTTAGGTGTCGTAATGGAAAGAAGATGTATTTAGTTTTTGAACCTGATGTTACTTATGTGAAAAGACTGTGGGAGAATTTGTAAATCCTCGTTTTGTAATCTCCACAATTTTATGTTTGTATTGTTGATCTGTGAATAAAGTCAGTGTTAGAAGGTTTTTAAATCCACTAAGAAACTTACTGAAGCTCTTTTTCATTACAATAGAACTTTGCCTGAGAGTAGAGCACAGTAGTACAGCACTTACCTAGCATATACGAGGCTTTGAACTCTAGCACTATAAAAAAAGTAAAATTTTTGCTAATGAATTTCTAATGATAGTATATACCTTCACTATGGTTTATGTTATTTGTAAAATTTGAAGCTACTAATTGGCAATTGGTAGTTTCTCTCTTTCCCATTTTATCTGTATCATGTAGCTAAGATGTTTTTCTGCCTTGGTGAAAGAGCATGCAAGCCAAACATTGCCTCATCGATTGATTGTGCCAAATACAGACTCAGAAATAGAGGTTGTCTTTTATAATCCATTGATCAGAACTGAATAACTGCTAATTGTTAAGTCTGGTATTTCCTGTGGAGTATATGTGAAAGTTATTAAATAAGTCTTCAATTAACACTTGCCAGAATTCTGAGACAACATGTTTTAAGTGACTGCAGTTGTCATAGTTGGGAGTTCTGTAAAATAAGTGTTTTTCTTTGGAGAAAAGCTACTAGGTGTTGTCAACACAGAATTCAGTGTTTACAGGTCTTAGCCAATTTGCTAATACAAACACAGAGACTAGTGGAGAGACAAGTGCAGCGTGAACTGTTGGTTCTAAGGTGACCCATGAACTATGATCACTCTGTTTTTGTAGAACCTTATGTTTTTCTTCTAATTACCTTAATGTATGTTCATTTCTAGAAGAACTGTTTATGAACAGGAATGGTGTTTTTATTGTAATCTAATTGCCAAAATTATTTGATACTCATCTTGTTTAGGAATAATCTTTCATTCACAGATCCTATCTGTGAAGTAGACTGTTGCTGTGATAATATAATTTTAGTTATTTTGTTTTAGCATTTCCCATGTGCATGTATATCAGATTACTATATCATATCATATTATATTAGTATGTATATTAATGAGAGATGGCTCAGCAGTTAAGAGCACTGACTGTTCTTCCAGAGGACCTGGTTCTAGCCCCAACACAACATAAACATCTGTGACTCTAGGAAATGCAGCATCCTCTCCCGGCCGCCACAGGCACCAGACACTCATGGAGTGCACAGACATGCATGCGCGCATAGCACCCATATACAGTTAAAAGAGAAAAGTTCAGTTATGGTATTTCACTTCCAAAATTCTGGAAATCACACAGGGAAGGAATGTTCAGGGCGCTCCATGTTCAGTAGCTAAGTCTTCTGTGACAGCCAGTGATCAGTGGCCTTCATTTCAGAACTCGGGCTCTGCTGGCTCGTATTGCCCAGGCGCAGATGCCTTGTTTTGGCCCCATTAGACAATAAACTTTTTGTCTTGTGTACTTTAAGGCATTGCTAGATTACCGCTAATTCTTGCCTAATGCAGTTGCTATGTAAATGAAAAAGAAGTCTGTACATGTTTAAATGTATATGCATTTGTCTCCTAATATTTTTTTTCTCTGTAGTTGATTGAATTCAGAGAAACAGAGCCTGTTGTTTTTCTGTTCTATTTTCCCTTCATCAGTTGAGTTGTTTGTGCTTAAAAGTGTCATTTTATTCTACTTCAAAGAAATGGAAGGGATGCAGAGACAGGCAGATCTTTGGAGTCGACTGGCCAGGCAGCTTAGTGGATTGGTGAACTCCAGGTTCAGTGGAAAACTGTCTCAACCATAGTGTGGAGAGTGACTGAAGAAGATACCACATGTGCACCTGCACCAGCACACATATACATGTTCATACACTCATCTACATACCACTGAGATACATATGCCCCCGCAGACATGCATGTGACACACACACACACACACACACACACACACACACACACACACACACACGAAAGCTGGAAAGTATGGGCATGTAGGTATAAGAAGAAATATTATGAAACTTAAGTCAGGGCAAAAGAACAAGTACATAGTGATTAGACAGATGGAAAAGTTCATACTTTTTATTGCTTTTATGGCTTTCTGCTTCAACACCTTCTCACCTAAATGGTCCCAAATGTATTGGAGCGACAGCTTGTTTTATCATGACGTCCCAGGGAAATGTGCAGTCGTTCTCTCTGAGGGATCTAACAGTTGCCATGTGATGAGCATTATTTCCCCGTTCTTAGCGAGATCTTTGTTTTCCAGTTCCTGATGTTGATGTGAAAGGAGAGTTTTCTGGCTATCATCTCCTGCTGCAAGGCAGTGGCGAGAGAAAATGCAGAGCTACATTGCTTCACTCGGCCAGCCAAGTCAATGGCTCATTTGCACTCAGTTTCATTCATGGAAAGATGAAAACAAAAGCAGAAGAAGCCAAACTGAGTGAGTATTAACCTGGCTAGAAGGCACCCTTTCTACACTCACTGGTATGTTTGATTAATTTACATGGCTTCAAGTGGCAGGAAAGGTAATGAAACTCCATTTCTGCCCTGAGTTTACCTTTTCTTATAAGCCCAACATTTTTTAATATATATAATGTTTTACTCTTATTCTTTCCCCTCCTCTCTGTCCTCCCAGATCCTCTCTACCTCCCTGTCCACCCAACTTCATGTTCATGTTCTCCCCGCCTCAAAATAGCCAAAAATAGAACATGGAAACTAACAAGCAAAGATCAATAGGCAAAAAATACCAAGCAACAACAATAACAACAACAAAAAGCACACAAAACTGTGGAGTCCATTTTGTGTTGGCAAACTACTCCTGGCATGGGGCCTGCCCTGGAGTGGGGCTGATATCTCCAGTGACATTCCAACACAGAAAACTGGTTTTTCTTCTCCCAGCAGGTATTAACTGCAAAGAGCTTCTTGGTTAGGGGTGGGACTGCATCTACTTCCCTGTCTCCGTGCTGGGATTTTAAATATAACATTGCTGTAATTTAAAATGAAGAGAATGAATTTCTTTACAATATACAGAATAAAAATTAGCTATTAGCTTTCAATTTCAGATACCAACTTGTTAATGTTTACTGTTTTCAAAACTCAAAGCAATTATTTAGAAAAATTATTTATGTTTCTCTCAAGCCTCTTGTTTCACTGACTTTGCTGTCTTTTTATTTCTCCAAGTTTCTGTATTTTGACTGTCTATTGCTGCCTGATAAACTGCCTCAAATTTGGCAAAGACCAGCATATTATTGCCTGTCCTAGCTGCTGTGTCAGGTGCTGCACCTGGAGTTTGAATTCTCACACGTGGTTATAGGCACATAACCAGGGCTCTCATCATATGGAAACACAGGGCCTGCTGTCCACGATGGCCATTCCGTCCCATGCGTGGTATCTGGGCTCGAAGGGCTGGGACACGTGGATCTGATTTTCTCTCCATGTTGCCTTTCCCAGGCCCACCTTGGACTTTCTCATAATGGCCAGGTCTGAGGGCACCCTGGCTTCTTACGTAGTTGCCGAGTTCTCGTAGACCTGTTGTTCCTCAGAGGTTCCATGTCTTCCTGTGACCTCGCCTAGAATTTGTTCCATCTTACTTATTGCCTGTTGTGTGAAATGTTTTCACTAATAAGCAATGCTAAGCAAAGAGTCCTGCAGCGTGGAGAACAGTAAAGATCATTACCATGCCAACAACCTGGGAATGCAAGTACTAATGGGCACTGCGTTTGAACTCTGGTTTAAATCCATCATGTCCTGGCTAACCGTTTATATAAGTCCCACGAACAGGACTCACTCATTCATATATATACATATGTGTGTGTGTCTGTGTGTGTGTGTGTGTTTATACACATACATATATATGTATATATATATACATATATACAGGTATGTGTGTGTATATATATATATATATATATATATATATATGAGTGAGTTCTGCTCATGAGACTTAAATAAATAGGCATATATGCTATGTTATTAGGCTTATTACTCACAGACAGGGAGCAGAGGGACAGAAACAACCCAGAATCCATAACAGGCCAGCCTCCTAAGATTAAATAAGCTGAATGGTACACATAAAGTCTTGACTGCTTGTGTCCTACTTATAGCACACTTGAGAACACCAGAAGGCATTCTTCTTTAGGTTACATGCTTCTGGGGTCACATACTTCCTAGACAAAGTTTTGAGTGGCCCAGCATTGAAGGTGAGAGAGGATCAGATCCCAAGCTTCTTTTTGTGTGCCCTCATAGTAGATTCCCTGCACATTCTAGTTATCTAAGAGCTCCAGACAAGCAGAAAAGAAGATGAGATGGGATTAGCCAAGTTTGTCCTAGGTCTGTGTTGCACAGTTTTATCCTGCGCTCTCTATGAAGAGAACTGAATGGAGGATGACAGGTGGATGCCTGCTGCATCGTGAGGACCGTGGGCAGCCTGTACTTAGGACAGGAAACTGTTCTGTCCTTATTCTCTGAGTGGGTAGAAGAAAATACCGAGTAGTGCAGTCTACTCTGGTGCCCATGCTACCCCCAAGGAATTAAGAGTCAGATCAAAGATTAAACCCTGCACAATATAGCATGCCTGTTTCCCATGTTTAATTAATTGTTCCTTTGAGATCTGTACTATCAGGAGAGGTGATCGCTGCCTCTTACTTTTCCAGTCCTGTTCTGACACATTCCCTAGGAGCTGAATTTTAATTATTATCACAGAGTATCACTAATGTTGACGTTTTCCTCTTTCTCAGGTCTCCCTTTTGACTTCTCGTCACTCCCAAGGTTTTCTGAGGAGCAGGTTTTACAGAGAGAGAAACAGTTAGCCAGCATTCAAGTTTTGGCTTTGAAAGAATGCATAAGTAAGTGACATTTGGGCATTTGATTGGACTGTGAGAATGTTGCTCTGTCTAATGGGAGCCCACCTGGCCTGTGTTTATATACTTGTTCCTGTGCATGTTGTGTTTTAGGTGTGATACGTAGAGCTCTGTAAATAGGGATCTAGTGTAGATTAGGTCTGCAGTGCTATTTTTACTGGAGTTAGAATATCTTGGTTGTCAGTACAATCATTGTACATATTTTAAAAACCTATATGGCCAAGGAAATTACATATTAAAAAAATGCATCCTCTGAACCATATCTCAGAAAAGACATATAAATTTGTTATTTTACTTAATGGGTATAATTCTTATGTAGTTTTCGTAGCGGGAAGGCAGGGACCGAAAATAGAAGAAAGTGAGATTAGTCTGTTAACTCGCACATTGATTCTAAAGGAATGAAAACTAATCACAATTCACATACTGAGTTGTCATCATGAGTTTTCCTTAGCTGGGACACCTAACACTTTTTAAAAAGAGATTAGGTATTTTTCTTTCAGCATTAATATTAAATTGGTTATCAGTTTGAATTTTTATAAATATCAGGCATGCATTGTTTCCTAATACTAGTATACTTTAAATCACTGATGCATAATTTCTAGGAACATCCTTAAATTGGAGTCAATAGCCTCTTTATTCAGTAGAAAATAATTTTAGAATTAATATAGATTATTAAGAAAAATAATCACTACTCAGTTATTCATGTAAGCACCACAAAGTTTTCTTAGTTGTATCAAGGTAATTGTGCATCAATTTGTAATGTTCGTTCAAGGAAAGTATTGTTAAAAAGAAACATCAGTTTCAGTAAATGGAGGGACATGGGAGTGAGAGGGTTCAAGGCGCTGGCACCAGGCCTGACGGACTGAGTCTATCTCCAGAGCTCACCTGGCGGAAGGACAGAAATAACTCTGACCACCACCTGAGCACTGTGGCATGTGCATGCATGCGTGAGCATACGGGCACACTCATGCACACATACATATGTGCACACGCACACACAGGTATACAGATTAAAAAGGAAAAGAATTTAAATGGTAATATATGTGTGTCTGGGGACATACATAGCTCAGTTGGTAAAGTACCTGTTATACAAGCATGGGGACCTTATTTCAGATGCTCAGAACCCATGGAGAAGTTGAGTGTGGTGGCGATACCTGTACCGCTTGAGAGGAGTTAGCCCTGTGGCTCATTGGCCAGCCAGAGCTGCAGCTTCAGTAAGAGACCCAGCCTCAAGAAATCACATGGAGACTAGGCAGGTGAAGTGGCTCAGTGCTGTGAGGACACTTGCTGCATGATGACCTTTGTTCTGTCCCTGGGACACCATTAGAAGGAATGATGTCACACCTACACATCGTCCTCTGGCCTATATATGCACCCCATCCCCCAACACAGAAAATGAAGGAATATACCTTGGCCTCCACACATGTATACATGTATACCCACACATGTGCACTTACCCTCATGTGCACACACCATATAAACTTGTAACTGGCAATCTGAAGCATTAAATCTTGGCTTAGGTGAATGATCCAGTGAATCCATTTATGGTGACTTTCTTGCTAAGCAAATCTCCTCCATTCCCATCCAGTTAGTACTGGATGAAAGCTTTGGTAGTTTGTACATTTTAAGAGGTGGAGTAATGGGTTAGCAATGAGTTCCCAGTGTATGAATGTCTGAGTGTTCCCGTCAGTGATTTCCCATGTGTGAGGAATGTCTGAGTGTGCCCATCAGTGATTTTTCATGTGTGAGGAGTGTCTGATTGTGCCCGTCAGTCATTTCCCATGTGTGGGGAGTGTGTGAGTGTGCCCGTCAGTCATTTCCCATGTGTAGGGAGTGTCTGAGTGTGCCTGTCAGTGATTTTCCATGTATGAGGAGTATCTGAGTGTGCCTGTCAGTGATTTCCCAGTGTATGACTGTCTGAGTGTGCCCATCAGAGATTTCCCATGTGTAGGGAGTGTCTGAGTGTGCCCGTCAGTTATTTTTCCATGTGTAAGGTGTGAAGAGAAATGTTTTTAAGCACATGTGTATATTGTGAAAACTAAATGTCGTCAGGAAGATCTTTTAAAATCAGCCCTTTGACATTGCTAAAAAGTCCCTCTGCATAAAATAAACCTTCAAAAAGATATCGTTGAAATACCAATAAAATGGAGGATAAACAGTCCCGTTCTTATGATATTTCCCTGACCACTTTCAAATGATAAGGAACTGGAGAAGACAGTAAGTTCTCCGTAAATATCTGCTGAATTCCTGTCAGCTTGTAGGATAGCAGAGTTATTTTAGAAGAGCATGTGATTGGTCCAGAAATGTTTTTATAAGGAGTGTTTTATATCAAAGTAATACATAGATACAGTGTGAAAATTCAGATGATACTGGAAAACTTCAAATGAAAACCAGCAGTGCCTTCCCAACCCCTCCCCATCCCTCTGTCTCTGTCCTCAGGGGCCTGTGGTCAGCCCTTCAGCCAGTTCAGGTCTTGCTTCCTGTTTTTAGATACTGTGAGATTATATGTGTCCAGTTTCAGCATTCTCTTAACATCTAACTGTGGCAGATAAAGAAGTAATGTCTCTAAGTCTGTTCCCCTTTCCCTTCCCAGTGACCCCGAACAGTGAAGGCATGCATGGGCTGGTTAACCTTGTAACAGCCTAGATAAGTGTTCTGCTGAGCTGTGGTTTATATTATGATTCAATGGCATCGGCTTGCTCTGCTCTTAGAAATCTAACCCCTCTCCTGTCCACTGCAGTCATCCTGTTTTGTTTTATTGGTTTGACCCACTCCCTGCAGGTATTGTCTCCAGAAGGTTTACTGTGAATCATATAGTATATATCCCTCACCCCCAACCTCATACCTGATTTCCCGAGCTATATACATGATAGGCCATTTTCTTAGACCATCGTCAGTTTTCCTTAGATGTGTATTAATTCTTTCCCCAGTTCTCCTTTTTCTAGACCTCGTATATGTTCCGGGCCAGAGCACTTCTTTTTCTTTTCTTTTGCCATGTTGTCTTTTCTAGTTTTACAGCACATATTCCATTTTATTTTATAGCGTTTTAAACATTTGAGTTCTTGTCTACTTAATTGTGGGAATCTTTATTGGTTGATTTTTTTTTTTTTGAGACAAGGTTTTATGTGGCCTTGTCTTGAAGTAGGTGTGTGGTTGAGGTGCCCTTGAACTCTCAGGTCTGTCATTGTCAGAGCCACTCAGTGCACTAGGATTGCAGGCAGACACTGTCACACCCAGAGAGGAGTCCTTCTTTGTTCCCTGATTGTTTCTTCATCAGAGCAGCCTGTGCTTATCCTGGTGTCTTTATTTTAGAAAAATATTAATTCTATCACATTTTCTCTTGTTCTCTATAATGTTTTGATTTCTCTTGAATCCTTTTTATTTTGTTTCGCCTCTTTTTGTTGCCCTGGCTTGATTTTTGTTTTGTTTTGATTTTTAGTTTGAAAGAACCCAATAATACCTCTTTTTCCAAAGTCGAAGTTAATTTAGGAAAAAGCTGAGGAAATGTAAGGATAAATTATAGGTGAAAATGATATGATGTGTTAGATTATGGCCCAGCCTGCTTTCTCATACATATACTAAGTCTTCCACTTAGCTGTAACTGCTGTAACTGGGTAACTACAGACCAACCATACAAGGGAAGGACCCTGGCCACACTGTAGACAGGCTATCCTGGAGACTGGCTGGCTCTGTTGAATGTAAAAGCAAGGGTTAGTCAAAGTCTGCCTGGTCACGACCAGCTCACTGAGTGCCTGCAGCAAGACTTTTGGTTGTTTTCTGTCCTACCTGTTTTCAACTGCAGCTTCTATCTCTAGCCACTGATAGAACACTTGGCAAACGTCACCAGGGAGTGTGAGGGGAGGATTCGGTATTCTGATCTGAACTGACCTCTACTCACACCCTGGCACCAGCACCCAGGGCGCTTCTCCCTGTGGGCCCTTAGCTTTATGTTTTGTTCTTAGAGCCCTCCATGTGGCCAAGGAGAGCCGTGAGTATGACCCATACATTTCATAGGTGACAGTCTTTGTCACAGGGTCACAAAGTTGGTTACATCTGTGATTACATCTTTCTCTCTGACTCTACTCCTTCCAGTGGGGCATTGTAGCCACTGGTATTTTGGTAACAGGGCTTGAGATCTGATGTTTAGGATGGTAGATCTTTTAACTCCATCTTTAACATGACCTTTCTACATATTTGAAGTTTCAAGTTTGGAACTATTAGAACCAAATGGAAGCAGTGCTGCCTGTCTCTGAGGCTAGACGATGGAGCGGTGAGCAGAGCTGGAGCTCTGATTAGCCCTTTATGTCCAGTCTGGTACCTCATTACATTTGCCCACACTCCCTGGCAGTAGTCTCTGCAGGCACCTAAAGTGATTGCTCCTCGGTCCTGCTGACTCAGTTTACCACTTATTTCTGTCTTTCATAGTTTGTTAAGAAGGGTACTGTTTTGTTTTAATTTTTTACCGTGCCTTTAGGATTAGAGAAAGAAGGAACAGGGATGTATGTTATAATATTTAATAGAAAAATTTATGGGTATTAGTTTTATATCCTGTATTAGGATTCTCTAGAGTAACAACGTATAGGATGACTTTAAATATGGAGAAAGAGGATTTATTAGAAGGATTTACAGACTGTGGTCCAGCTAATCCAAAAATGGCTGGGTGTAAATGGCAAGTCCACGAATCCAGTAGTTGTCCAGGCCGTGAGCTCTCAGCTGGTTTTCAGTATGTGCTGGAATCCTCAAGAAATGGGTTCCAATGCCAGTGAAGGTGTGGATGTGCCAGCAAGGCAACGGCGGGCAAGGAGCAGAGCTTCCTTCTGCCATGGGCTCATATAGGCTTCCCAGAGAAGGTGTGGCCCTCATTAAAGGTGTGTGTCTTCTGGCCTCAAGATCCAGAGGAGAGATGGAGCTTCCCACTTCAGATTAAGCAAAAATCCCTCACCAGTGTCCCCTCCACTTTTGGATTGTAGTTAATTCCAGATATATTCAGGAACAGCCATCCTATAAACACATAATGTAAGATCATTTTTAATGCTCTGTAATATATGTGTTTCTGAAGACTTGTAAACTTGCCTTTACTGTCCATCAGTTCCTAGTGTTAACCAATTACTCTCTTTAGCCTCATTTCTCATAACTCAAAATTATACTGTTAGCTATGAATAAGTTCAAAATGAAAATGTGGCTTCATAGGAATGAAGACATTTGTCTTGCTTTCAAAATTATATTTAACAAAAAATAAACACTGGAGCTACTCCTGCAAGTGCTCTGAAAATGTCACGTGGTTAACTGTGTCTATTTGTCCTGCAGAAAGAAGAAAGGCTGCAAACCAGCCTGAAGCCATTTCTGCTGATGAACTCAAAAGTCTGTTGGCACTCACGAGGGAGCGCTTCCTAGACCACTTTGATGTTCTCACCCCTAAAGCAGTTTTAACACAAACAGACACCATGGAAGCTGCTGGCATGGTAAATGGTAAGGGCCTTATTACTCTAAAATTTTTGGTGGTGGTGGTAGTGTGTGTTAATTTAAATTCTATTAATTCTATTAATTAAAATTTTATGAGCTATATTGGGCAAGCCAAAGTATATTTTGTACATTTAAAGAATGCTGTATTTGTTTACACATGTGTGTATCTCAACTCAACTTATTTAAATCTGGCAGACGTTTTGCTAACACCTTTCATGGAGCATCTTTAGTTTAACGATTTTAAGCAGAGGAGGAAACAGTCTATGGTCTTCTTCATCTTACTAAACTGCAAGAAAGGACAGATTTGAAAAGCAAAGAAAGTAACATGTATACAGTGAACTGGATACAGGCAAAACTAGTGCTAAGACACTTCACAGTTGCCACTCCTTGTAGTCAGGAGGTCACTATACTTCACAGGGGGAATTTGGAATCATTTCTTTATTAACTGAGGCTTTCTGGAGTCTAATGTTATGATGGATTTGAATAAAGGGAAGCATTTTGGTGTCTAGCAAGAAAGCATCAGAGGCTCTCTTGACACAGAAACAGAGGACAAATTTTTGTTTTTATTTTATAGGAACCATTTTATTGTATAGGTAAATGAAAGAAAATCACAGACTCAAATTTGCAATGGCGTTTGAGCACCCTTTCTATGATACTGTGGATATTCACAAAGAAATGAGCATCACGGTCCTTTATTTTCAACCAAATTATACTGTAAAGCAGTGTATGAAAGCAGTGGGCCTTGTGCCTTGCTTGAATGCAGACTCCTTCTAGTCTTTATTTGGGCCCCTGTTAACTGTGGTCTGGATTATTTTTCTCATCTCTTTGATGAAATAATTGGCAAAATGTATTTAAGAAAGAGTTTCTCTCCACTTATGGTAGGAGAGCATTCTACTGTAGTGGGAAGACAGGAGGATGGTAAAGACACGAACCGGCTGGTCCATTCTGTCCTCTTAGGTAGCAGAAAGGAATGGATGCTGCCATTCACCTCGTCTGCTCAGTCCAGGACCCAAGCCTATGGCTTAGTGGTGCTCTTGCACATTCAAGGTGAAACCTTCCTTAGTAGTTACATCACAGCACATCCAGACTTGTGGTTTTTTAGGTGATTTCAAAACCAGAAAAGTGGGCAGTGAAGACCCACCATTGTAGGGTTGTGGGCCCACGTGTTGGCTCTGCCACTGGGCCTCTAGGTACCTCATTAGCATAGAGAGCTCTTTCGTGAGCCTACAGAACCACAGGTCACATCTCGTTTACTATTGTCTTGGTCTGAGATGTTAGGGGTGTCTCATTTACCTGTGAAGGGCTTGGGGGCAGTTTCCTTATGTGACTAAGGGCCACAAATCTATGGGAAGGGGATGGGATGTGATTATGTGAAGGGTCTGATGCCAGGAGCAAGCGAAGTTCCTACCCTCCCTTCAGGATCTCCAGGGCTTCAAGCCTTTAGCTCAGCCGAGGACCAGGCTTCTTGTCATGGTCCACTGCCCACAAACCATCACATTGTCTTTGGAAAAATTACTTAACCTCCACATTTGGGTTTCCTTATGTTCAAAATAACAGTAATAATTCGTCCTACTATCAGGGAATTTTGTGAGGATTAAGTGAGTTAAAGCGTGTAAAACACTTAGAAAACAATAAGTACCACAAACATGTAACCTGCCATTTGTGCTATTGTTCCCATCGTTTCATGGTAATACCGACATCAGATAGCAATTCAGAGTAATACAAAGAGTGTTGGAGACATTGTATCACTTGTGAATAAGGTTAGGTGCAATGAGCAGGAGAAGATCTTCCTGGTTACAGTCTGTGCTCTTGAACCAGAGTACCAAGGCTAAACGCTGACTCTGCTGTTTACCTGCTATGTAAGTGTGGGCACGTCTTCTGACCTCTCCACCTTCCCTGTCCTTACCTTTGAATTAAGAGTGACTATATTAATTGCTTTTTTATTTGTGTGACAAAATACCATGACCGAGGTAACTTATAAAAGAAAGTAATTGAGCTGATGGGTTCGAGTCCGTGTGGGTACAGCAAAGGCACGGCAGCAGGAACAAGTGAGAGTGCGCATCTTGATCCACAGGTAGGAGACAGAGACGGTCACACAGGAATGGGGCAAGTATTCTGAATCAAGTACACACTTCCTCCGCAAGGCCATGTCTCCTGTTCCTTCCCAAATAGTTCCACCAACTGAGGACCAAGTATTCAAACTTATAAGCCTCTGGGAATCATTCTTATTCAAACCATTACAGTGGGATAGATTGCAGTGAAGATTAATTATTTGTTAAATGTTGGGAAGTAAGTGCTAAATATTTTTGGCTATGTCAAATGGCATACATTTAGAAGACATGACTTGAACTAGAATAGAACAATTACAGAGCCTTGCTCGAAGCCCAGGAATGTTTACAATATGGAAGTAGAAGAGAAGATAGAATTTTTTAAGGAAGAAGCAACTAGTATAGACTAACCATGGAGTATGAGATCAGGAGAGAGGTTTGGCTTGTCAGAGGATTTGCATGGGAGCTGAGAGACAAGAGAGGCATCTTTGGTGTGACCTGAGCAAGCAAGCCTGCGATGCTATTAGCACTGGGCTCTAGGTGTGTTTGCAGTATCTCCTAGGCCATGATCACTCCTTAGTTCAAATCATGCTGACTGCTTTCATTTGCACACACAATGTCGTCCTCTCTGGCATATACAAACCTGAGAGGACCCTGACCTTGTGCTCCATCTGGTTGCCAAATTGCACATTTCTGTTTCCTTCATACATCAGTGAGTTTGATCCTTGGACATGTCCTATTTTCCTCCGTAGCTTTCCCTACGCCTACAATTCTTTTCTTTCAGCTTTTACCTACTTATCTATTCTGTGGATGTTCATGTGTTCTTCTCTAAGGCCTTCCCAGGACTTGGCCAGTTTAAACCATTTCCATCATTTTACATGGCATAAATTTAAGTGATCTATCTGATCGTTACTGATATTTGTCTTCTCTTCACATCATGGTGTCTTGAGGGTAGGGTACGAGGCACATTTACTTGTTGTCTCCGCTGCTGCAGGGCCTGGCACAGAGCCTGGCATATAGGAAAAGGATCTCCCCAAATTACTCACTAAACAAATAGATGTAGACTTGTCAAACCCAAACTGAAAACTGATAGGCTACTCATTTGAGCATGACTCCTACAAATACAGTTGTGACTCTTAGCATTCTTTGATTTGAATAAATATAGCTACAAGTAAATTGAACTGCATGTAAAACTAGTAAGGTCAATCAGTTTCATATCTTGCCACACTGCAACCAGGCACAGTTGTAGTTATTAGTGACACAGGATGAATTGCACTGCTTCTGCTTTTGTGGAAATCCTAGTAAGTCTAACGAGGGACAGGTCTCCACTTGGCTATGATGGAACCAGCTTATTGACTCGCTGCTGAAGTTGGGGAGGACTTTTCAGTGGATATGGTGCCTGATATCTGACACAGAAGTGTCTCGGCACTTCTCGGCAGATAGCAAGCCATGGAAATGAGTTTCATGGGTAGAATGAAATCCCTTTTGTTATTTCAAACATTTAATGTCATGTTTATAATTGCTCTGTGAAGTAGCTTATCCTAGTGATAATTCCACTTTTTCATTGTGGTTATTCTTTATCTGTAAGAATTAATGGCTTATCCTCATCAGCCACACATAGAGATATTATGACCTTTTGTTTGCTGGGATTTGTGATGCGAAGGTCACTTTTCCCTGGTTTCCTAATTTTCCCTGGTTCTATTTCTATTTCTTCATCTTGTAAAATAAGGTAATTTTCTTTATTTTTCAGGGAATCTTTTCCTACATTTTTTAGGGGGACATGGCATATAGTATCCTGAGAAACAAATAAATAAAATACTGTATTTTTATTTTACTCTAAGAAGTATGTTTAGTTATTACCCCAAAGATCTGACATTTACTAATGTTTATTCACTATTCTTAAATATTAGACTATGACATTCAGATTTATATGTTACATACTCCATTAATAATTTTATTGTAATATGCAGGAATACGTTGTTTGTTTTTTAATGATAACTTAAATCCTCTTATGAGTGCAGACTGTGCAATGGTGCAGAACTGGTATTGATTGTTTTCTGTATGTTTTTATTACAAAGCCATGTCTCCATTAAGATGCACATTGCTTTGCTATAAAGCTCATTACCCTATAAAATGGATTTCACCACTGTTAATAAGAAATGGGAAATGGTGTGTTTTGATGATATTTGTTGAAGACATCCAAATGTAGGTATTAGAAGATATTTTGAAATAATGAAGGTTAAATAATAAGTAGAAAGAAAATAAGATATATTTGCTTCCATTTTTATAATAGTTTACAAACAAAACAGGTATTCCATCAGCAGTGACTTAAGCAGTGACTTAAGCATCTAGCAATTTTGAGGCATTTATCAGAATGCTGTTTAGTAGGTTAAAGCAATTCTTAAATCCAGGTAAGCTTAAAATTCAAAGCCATAATACAGTTATTAATTTTGCAGTGTTTGAGCTAATACTTTCTGATGAGAATGGACGCTGTCCTTTCAGGTTTTGTTGAATTCTGTGGTTGGGGCAGACTCAGTGTAGCTCACTGCAGCATAGCCACCAGCAAGATGGTGCCCACAGCACTTCTGTTGGAGTCAAATGAGACTGAGTTTTAGAGATTTGAGGGCATCTCCAACTAACAAATGAGTGGGAATCATTTCAGACTAACCTTGAGAACATTATAAGCATATATTGGCCATTTATTATACCTTTGAGAATGAGGTAATCTTTTTTTGAAAGACATGAGACTTTTCATTCTGCTTAGACTGACTGCTTCTAGTATGGAGGTCACATAGCATTTGTTATGGTGTTCACTGTAGAGTGGTCTCCTTTTCATTTGGACTCTTTCACTAAGAACAGTGGACTGTGCTTTGTTCCACGTGGACTTTAATAGGTTCGCTGCATCTGTTAGTAATAGATCAACATTTTATACAGTTCAAGTCATTTGACAGGTTTTTAACAAATGTCTCAATTGAGTTCTTAGTCTACACACACACACACACACACACGCAATATCTTTGTGTATACACCTAATTGTTTGTTTATTCTGAGACAGTCTCACTGTTTACTCCACATAGGCCTTGAACTCATTGTAAATCCTAAGCTAGCCTCAAATTGTGATTTTCCTGTCTTAATCTCCCAAACACTAGGATTGTGGGTCTGTATCCTCACACCCAGAGAGAGATACGTTTTTACATAGACCATTCACGATGTTACTGTATATTAGTGCTGATGTTTATTTTGCTCTCTTTAGATGCCAGTACAGTTGAACCTTGTTCTTCAAGTCTAATGGAAACCAATCCTCTGGAATGGCCAGAAAGACATGTTCTTCAGAATTTAGAAACTTCTGAAAAAGCTAAACAAAAAATGAGGTAATATTTGAGTTTGTAGAAATGCATGCTCAGTTTTCAAATGAGTTCTCTTAATACTTTAATTATTTAATATATCAGTAGCTTATAATTTCATTATAAAATAAAAATATATGCCTTCTTTAATAAGTAGCTAATCAGTAGAGTAGCATGTCCATTAAAAGGGGAAGATCATCTTCCTTTTCTATTATTCTGTTACTTTGCAAGTAAGTATGCATAACTAGTGAATATTGTAATTCTAACTTTATACAGCATTTTCCACCAACATACATACTCAAGTTTACTTTTTTATTGCTATGATAAAACAGTGATTTAAAACAACTTGGGGAAGAAGGTTTTTATTGGGCTTACATATCCCAAACACAATCCATCACTGAGGGAAGTCAAGGCAGGTACTCAAGCAGGCCAGGAACCTGGAGTCGAGAGTTAAAACAGAGGCTGTGCAGGAGTGTGCCTTCCCATGGCTTGTTCCCATGCTTGCTTTCTTATATAATTAAGGACTGCCTTCCCAGAGTGGATAGGGTCTTCTCACATGTGAAAATGCCCCATGGGCCAATCTGATAGAGGAGTCTTTTCAGGTGAGGTCTCCTCTTCCTGTGTGGCCCTAGCTTGTGAAGTTAGCAGAAAATTAAGCCAGCGCACACACACATGTGAATATGTACAGAAGTCTATAAAATGGGGTGAAATTTCCTCTTCTCAGGATAGTCACTTGAATCTGTTCTGATTTTTCCATATTTGTCCACATAGTAAGTAGGTAATCTCAGAGACAGAATTACCTTTTGTCTTTGGCTTTGGTGCATGGTAGGTACTGTGTGGTTGCTGGGTAGTGGAATAGAAGCTCTCTTATATTTCTTTCTCAGTGTTTAGCTCTTCTGTTGATATCATTTTATGACCTGCCGTACCCTTTTTTTCATAGTCGTCCATGAGTATTGATTAAATACCAGTTGTTTGGCACTGGAGGCACATGAGGAAGAGCACCAGTGCCTGTCTTATTTGTGAACTCCTTTTAATGGAGCGATAATCAAAAGAAGACAAGTGCCACGCGTGTAAACAGTTCCACAGCCCCCGCGTCTTCAGAGCCATTGGACAGCTCAGGGAGGGGCGGCTCTGAGCAGGTGGCATTTGCATTGCTGTTCTTTGTTGCTCCTGGTTTGTGCTCATTGTCACTCTGACCCCAAATATCGTCTCCCTATGGCTTTCTAGAGAGGGAAACAAACTCTTTCTGCACTTCCTCCTAGCTGACCCTGATCTCTGCTAGAACAAAGAGTTTAACGTGTGTGCATGACCGTTCTTGAACCAGAAGCATGTTAGGCACTCAGCAACTGGGCCAAGCATCACCTTCTTGTGTCCTTTACAGCAGCTCAGTGTTACATTCCTTCTCTGAATACTAAGGGCCATGTTAGGACTTCTGTGAATGCATCTTCTGTATCTCCTTTGTTGCTGGATTTACCTCTGTCCACTCTGGCTTGCTTCTGCTGGAGTCAGACCTGTGCAGCAAACTGTGAGCTCTGGGTGCAGATTCACAAATCAGAGTGAACCTTGCTTGCTGTGTTACCGTGACATTTATAAATCAAGTGGTCATTAAGGACTGAAGGTGCTTTGTTAGGGAAACCACGTCAAGTTTCTGTGTGAGAACAAACATTATGTTGCATGTTTCCAGAATTTTGTTAGTGTTAAAATGGATTTAACTAGAGAATTGTTCTGTGGTGAAAGTCAGAAGGTGTACGAATTCAGATTTAGACTCACTCACCAACCTGTGTCATGACTCTTGCCACTACATGAGAGTGGAATAAAAGATCCTAGTTTTCCCTTAAGGTTCTGAAAGCATTATGCCAGAGTGTATGCGAATGTTAAAAGCTTAGTTGCAAGGCTTAGGTTTCTAACCTAAGACATATCTTGGTGGTGCAGTTTATCACAAATTAGGCTTTTAAAATCTGCTTTGATATCTTTGTGTTTGGAGTCTATATAAATGCAAATTATACTTTTCCCATTGCATCTAGCCTGAAACATGATTGTGATTAGTACTGATTAAGGAGCATTGTAAGATACTATTAAAGAAGGTATGTAGAAATTAAATTAAAATCACAATGCAGTTCTTGCCTACCCAGAGTATGAAATTCAGAGAAAATGTTCCTGTGTTTTCTTGCTTGACTATTTTTATTAATTTCTATTCCATTTAACAATAGTGGGGTAGAGAGAGGAGATGGACCTGCCAGCTTGTGCAGGTCCTTAGTGTGTGGAAGCACGGCTCTAAAATTCAGTGCCAGTATTTGAATCATGGAATTATTCATAAAAATATTGCATCTGAGTAATAAGTAAAATATAGTCAAGTTGGGGCTGGCATGATGGCTCAGCAGGAAAAGAAAGGTATTTGTTGCTAAGCCTGAGGACCTGAATTCAATCCCCATGGCCTCCATGGTGGAAGGAAAGAACTGACTTCTGCAAGTTGTCCTTGGATACACACACACACACACACATGTGGGCCTCCGTGCAGAGGCCCCGCTGAAAGCGGGTGCGGGAGGGGGGGGTTTGCCCACGCTGCACCGTGCCGATCCGGTCTGAGGCTGACGAAGGCCGCCTAGCCGGGAAAGGTTACGACGGGGAGCGGCCGACAGTGTTCCGGGAGGGAGAACCTCTTCCCCTGTGTTACAGCTCTTTGTGATAAAACCTCCCAGATGGCAGAGTAATCTTCAAACACCCTTTTTGTTCTATAGGATCCAGGTTGGGATTTATATATGATTTGGGGATGCTCCGGGGTTTGGCAGCTGGTACTTCTCATTGGCTTGGATTGAGAATTTAGGGAAACCTTATTTACATGTGGGGAGGGCTTGGGGCTGCAACTACGTGACTGGTAGCCACACATCTCTCCTGGGGGGGTTGCAGCTGCGCCAGGAGCTAAGTTCCAGGGGGCGGTGACTGAACTCCTCCAGTCCCATGCAGGTGGAAGCTCCGCCCACAAGATTGTAGGTAGAAGCCACCCCCTACCGGGTCCCGGGGTTCAAAGACCTTGCTCTACCTGGGAACCAGGCTGCCTGTGCACAGACCACATCCTGAGACACACACACACACACACACACACACACACACACACACACACACACACACACACGCACACACGCACACATGCACTCACACACATGTACACACATGCATACATACACATACTAAATATTAAATGTAAAAACGGTAAATATGAAGTCAAGTAATTAAATTCATGTTGACATATTGAACTATTTTTATTTATTCTATGATGATAGAGCCCTGAGTGGTTCAGGACCTAATGAAATGTTTCTTGTTTCCTGAGATGAAAGTATTTTCGTTCATTCATTCATTCCCTTGCTGTGTGATTGTCTGGTTTATGGAGCAATGAAGGCAGCAGTAGCTCCTAGCTGGAGTCCGTCTAGTTTTGAGCTACTGTAAGCAGCTCTGCTGTCCCCAGTCTGTAATGTGACTGATGTGTGGTAACAGACTTCAGTTGGGAAGGGGGAGGAATGCTTGTTTCAGACATGGTGTGCTGATTGCATTTTATAAAGTCCTCACTAGGTGTTACTTTATTTTGGTATAAGAACTATTCCGTATTTTTTCAAGGAAATTTGTGAAGATTAAGAATATATTTTAGGTAAAATCATTTGGAAATGCAAAGTCCTGCATGCGTTTCAGATGTAATAATAACTCAGTGTGTATTCCTGATGTTGTAAGCTTGACTGGAGGAGACCTTGAGAGAATTTCCATTACCGTCTCATTTCATGGCTGTGCTTTAAATAATCTTTTAAATTTAGAGAAAATTGGAACATTCAGTCTTTTGCTTCCAAAATTTATATCGTGGACTTTTAGTTTAGATTTACCCTTTGTAGAACTTTGCATTACTAAATTGTTAACATGTTATATGTAATAAATAATATAATCATGATAATTTGTGTAGTAAAATGATTGAGGCAAGCTGCAGGTTGCAGTGTGACCTACAGATTATTTACAATCCAGGTCATACTTGCAGAGTCTGTAGTTACTATCTTGTGTAGATGTGTCATCCGTGCCTTCCCTTTTGTAGTAATAGTGGATTTTGCTCTCCTCATCATTTCCTGACTGCAGTGGGTTTGAATGCACCTTTAATAAAACTGTACAAATTATTTTCCCAGAACTGGCTCATTACCGCATTCGTCTGAGCAGTTACTGGGCCATAAAGAGGGTCCCCGAGACTCAATCACTTTACTGGATGCTAAGGAACTGCTGAAATATTTCACCTCGGATGGATTACCAGTCGGAGATCTTCAGCCATTACAGATTCAAAGGGGGTGAGTTACAAACTTACAATTTGCAATTAATTTCTAAAAGTCATTTAAAAATAGCGTTGTATTTTTCCCCCTGGAGTTAGTTGCTGCTCTGTGGTGAGGCAGAAATCTGAGGTTCGCCCCTGCTGTTTATCACTCACCTCAGTTGCCTGGCGTTTGCACTCTCCAAATGTCCTTCTGTTTTGTGGCCCTGAATTTGAAGAAAATAACGATGAGGGGGACAACTGGGTCCATCTCCCACAGAAGTAGGGGCAGAGGCGTCTGCTTTGTGTCCAGTAGGGTCACGGTGGAACTTGTTCTTCTTCCCTGTGTTTCCTTTATTCTTCTTTGGAGTGTTGATGTGTGTGGCTCAGGTGTGCCACAGCGTACATGCACACGACAGAAGACAGCTTTGTGGAGTCCACTGGATTTTTAACTTTTCCTCTTCTGCAATAGTGTTTCTTTATGCTTTTGTCACTACTTAGCATGATCAGACTGTCAGAACTACTAACGGCAAAAACCATGGCCTTCCATCTGAAGGAGGTGCGGAAACAGTCAAGATTCTTTTAAACTATGACCTTACCAAGTACAAACTCAGCATCTGCATAAATACTTTATCCTAAATTTACTTTGGAGACAGCACCTACTAAAGTTCCTAGTTAACAAATGCTTGCAGCTCCTGCCGTTGCCTACAGTATAAATAAAATTGTAGCATCAATTTCTTGTGAAGATTATATAATGTACTTACTTCCCAAAATTCTCTTTTGTTTTTAATCCATTATTTAATTCTAAAGGACCAAAAGGTTGAATATCACTTTGATCACTGTGATTTGCTAATTTTGAATTGTGCTATAATAAATATTTATCTTAAAGGTAAGTTTTGGAAGGGGTTTGAGTTATCTCAGAAATAGTCAGAATACCATTGCCTTTTGTACAAGTTAATGGGGAGAAAGGGTCCACAGCACGGGGATTTTGTCTTTGTGACATAATGCTCCTAATGAAATAAAACTAATGGAACTTTGGAGTCGCTTACTTCCTGGTGGCTTTGAGAGGCTGAAAAGCCCCTTTTAGTGGGAACTGGGGAAGTAAAGCCTTGCACAGATGCTCATCTCTAGTTATCACACTGTGGTCCTTGATGGACCAGCCTGACTCCATCTTCAGATTAGAAGCCATCTTATTACAAGGTCAAAATAAGTTCATTCCTGTTTTCTGTAATACTTGGATTTGAGCAGGTCTTAATCCATTTTCTAGAATTTGACATGTTCCACACCCTATACCCTGACCTCCACTCTGATAAGATGCTTTGCCAAATAACTTTGAAATGTTCTGCCAAGTTCCTCTGTAACCAAAAACCTTTGAAAAAACCCCCAATGTTGCAGTTTTGGGGACTGTATAAACCCCACTGTCTTCTGTGCTCAATGCTATCTTTTCAAACCTCGCTTTAGGGAGAGAGCACTATCTGACAGAAAATAAAGCTTACATAATTTGACCGAAGAATGTGGGTAATGGTCTTTCCTCCCGTTTGGCAGTATTGACAGTCCTTTCAGCCAGCCAGCCGGCCCCACCGCAGATGAATGTACCAGGAGAGTGTGTACACTTATCTTCCATGTGCCCTTTTACTGTAGTGCCTTTCAAGTTGCAGTGGAGGCAAGTTGTTACATGTGATGGACTTACAAAAGACTTTTTTTTGTTTTTGCTTTGACATTGTCTTATTATATACCTTAGGCTGACCTCAAATTCACTATATGGTCCAAGTTAACTTTGAACTTGCAATCTTTCTGCCTCTACCTCCCAAATGTGGAGGTTACAGGCACATGCCACTTTGCCCAGCTCTTAGAAAAAAAATTGATGGTTCTTTGACATTAGGAAAGAAAGGCATTATTACTGAATCTTCACTTAACACAGTGGTTCTCAACCTGTGGCTTGTTACCCCTCTGGGGATCTAAAGACCCTTTCACAGGGGTCATCTAAGACCATCAGAAAATACAGTAGATATTTTAACATTATGATTTATAACAACAAAATTACAGTTATGAAGTAGAAATAGAAGTAATTGTATTGTTGGGGTCACCATGACAATGACGGACTGTATTAGAATGTCACAGCATTAGGAAGGTTGAGAGCCACTGACCTAACTTGACTGTTAAAAGCTGAGCGGACCTGACTGCTCTCACCTGGACAAGGCACCACCCGGTTACATTAAACAAAGGGACAGCCTTGCGTCTTAGAGTGCACCAAGGGAATAAGAAACATTAACAAACATTATTTGTACATTTCCTTTAGAAAAACTGAGACAAAAACTGAGGAATTAAATAAAAATAATGCACTGGGAAGGATTGAAATAAGTGATGAAGAAAAGAGTAAAATGTGGTACTTGTTTTACAGATTATTCATTTGAAGGGTCCCTCATCAAAATAATGAGGTCATTGCAATTTACTAATGATACTTTTTATAGAACACCTTCAATAGTGGTATTAGCATGCGAGGGTTTTTTTGTTGTTGTTTTTTGTTTTGTTTTAGGACTCATTCATTGGTATGTGTCTGACATTTTAAATAATAATTTCAAATGCTTGTTAAGTTCTGTACATCTTTGAGCAGATGCACTATTTGCTTTTTCTGGGTTTACCTGCCTTTCCACAGTGCATCTTGTTTCCAGCTCTGCATCCAAGCCTCTGCTCACTCTGCAGACGTTGCCCACTTCATGGAATTTAATTCTGAGTTTTAGGACTGTGACTGACCATTAGACCAGTGGGTGGGAACTCATCAGGAAAGGGAGGCCAACTCAGGACAGGGTTTCTATTGCCATGATAAATTACTGAATGAAAGCAACTTGGCTTACACTTCTGCAAAGTCTGTCATGAAGGAACTCGGGCAGGAACCCGAGGCAGAAACCAAAGCAAACACCATGAAGGAGTGCTACCTACTGGCTTGCTCCCTATAGATTGCTCAACCTGTTTTCTTATACCCTCCAGGTCCGGCCCAGGTGGCACTGCACAGAGTTGGGCCCTCCTGTATCTAAATCATCACTCAAGAAAATGCCCACAGGCTTGCTTACGGCCATATCTGGTAGAAATATTTTCTCAGTTGAGGTTTCCTCTTCCCCAATGACTCTAGCTCATGTTGAGTTGACAAAAAAAAACGAAAACAAAAACACCTCAAGTAGGGAAGGAAGTCAGATTTGTCTCCTTAGGAACTTTAACTTTCTCCGTCATTTATAAACCTGAAGTACAAATGAAACCCTTTTCATTTCAGGGAAAAGCCTTTTGTTTTGACACCAGAGCTTAGTCCTGGAAAACTTCAGGTCTTACCTTTTGAAAAAGCCTCGGAATGCCATTACCACGGAATTGAGTAAGTTTTTATTTACACTTTAGTGTATTGTTGCTACAGCTGCCTTGTTATAAGTGTGAACTGCATGTGAAATAAGATGATGCTAATTGATACAGACCCAAAGTATGTGCTCAAGCATATTCTACTAAAAACATTATTTGATTACTAATTTGTTTTGGCTCATTTAAGTATCTTTTTTAGTTACGCAATATTTTTTGTCAAAATTTCTTCAGCCATACATTATTAGTATGTATTTTCTCTGTAGGTCACATTAAGGTTCCCTGGTCACTAATTATGTTGTAATTGCTTAGAAATGAGTAGATGAACTCAGAATGTAAACATGTTAATTATGTGCACATCATTTTATCATTTCAGTTGACTTTCATATTCACCTTACTTTACTGGGTTCTCATCCCCTTTCCACTCCCTCTAAACTCCTTCCTCTCAGCAAACTCCCTGCCCACTGCCCTGCAACTGTCTTACCTTTCTGTGTGTTGTGTTGCCATTAAGTTTAATTAGTGCTGCGTTCATAAGCATTTATAGCTGATAAGAGCAACTTATGAATGGCAACAGCACTGAAGCAAATAGCCCACCTCCACCGCTAAATGCCATCAAGTTCAGTAGCTCGCCGGGGAGGGTGGAACCTCTCCTGAATCCATGATGGGACCTAGGTAGCTCTTGTGCTGGTGGCCATAGCTTTGTGATTTTCAAAGGGCCACGTCATATCTGGAGAATACATTTCCCGGTGCCTCTCCCTGGGCTCCAGCTCGGACAGACCTGCCTCCACTTGCACACTCCCTGGTATGCTACAAAGGGGCAGCCTAGGGCTCAGTACTGAGCTGTTGTGAGTCTGTTAGCTATTGCCTCCAGCACACAGAGGCATCTCGAGGAAGGCTGGGTGCAGGACTGACCTTTGGGTACATACATAAGTGTTGAGAGTGCCCTTTGACAGCACAGATAGTTTGCAAAACAATAGTAATAGGTTCCTTCTAGGATCTATTGCCCTAGAACCTACTGTAGCCATTAATTTTGTTTCTTTTAATTTTCTCTTTGATAGTTTCATACATTCGTACAATGTTACCTTGATAACGTTACTTTTCCCTCCCCTAATGGATCTGCCCTAACCAGTGATTCATACAGAGATGTCTCATGTCTGGCACGATTCTCATTAATGGCCTTTGTCTTCTGGGAGCAGCAGCATCCATGCCTGCAGGGTGCTTACGTTCAAACTCTTTTAAAGTGTTCCCGTGGTTTACACAGTAGTGGGTTTCTGTATAGCTTTGTCAGCCGCCCTTGGTTTTAGTTAGCAGCCACCCCTTTTACTGCTCTGTCCCTTCTCTCCCACCCCTTCTCTCCCACCCCCACTCATGCTTCCCCCATGTTCACTCCCCTAACCTCCATCTCACATTCTCTTCTTCTTTGGTGCCTGCTCGCAGCCCTACGGTTCCGAAGCACATTCTTGGCTTTATTTGGCATCAGTTTTCCTTAGTGTTTACTCCTAAAGGATACCTTCTGGCAATACTGTTTGTCTTCATACAAAACTGTCTGCAGTGAAAAACGGGAATGCGTCTCCCCTTTTCCTCATTGATTTGATTGCTATTTATTTACTTACATTTCATTTATTGTTGTGCTGTGTGTGTGTGTGTGTGTGTGTGTGTGTGTGTGTGTGTGTGTGTGAGAGTGTGCATGCATATGTAAAGGCCAGAGTTGGACATAAGACTTCTTCCTTATGTTGCTCTCTGCCTTATTCGCTTCAGGGTCTCTCACCGAACTCAGAGCTCAGTGACTTTTATCCAAGCTGGACGCCAGCAATGCTCTCGCAATCCTCTTTCCCCGTTTCCTCCTTTCTGGAGCTGGGGTTACACGAGCACACGGCCCTCCTTAGCCTTTTGCCGTGTGTGCTGGACTCAGGTCCTCGTGAATGCCTAGCTAGCACTTTCACCCACTGAGCTGTCTGTCAACTGATGTTTGCTTGACTGACTGCTTTTTCTTTCTTGAGATAAGGTTTCATTATATAGCCCGGGCCAGCTTGGATGTGCTATGTAGACCAGGCTGATCTCATAGAGATCCACCTGCCACTACCTCCCTAGTTCACGGAGTGAAGGTGTGCACCACCATGCCCAAAGCCCGTGTTTTTAAATTTATATTTAAAATCCTATTCCTTATATTATGACCTATAAAGTTCTGCTCCCTAATTTTGATAGGCTTAGAACCTTCTACTTAATATTCATGAATACATATATAATGATCCTAATCTATAATGAAACTTATATGGGAGTTCTAGATAGTTTGCATGTAACTCACATCTGAGAGTTGGAACCAGTAAGCACTGTTTATATTATCAGGGACTGAGCGTTTGTGCTGAGCAAAAGCAGTACTAGTTATATCTGCCTTGCCGCACTGACAGACACCCCAGGACACAGGTGCCTTTTACTTCTTTGGCCCTAGAAGCTCATGGAAGCACTGCTTTGAATGAAACATTAATGCTTGCATCCTAAGATCTGGCTGGAGTGCCTGTCATATGACCACATTGTAGATTGTGTTTCCACAAGTAATTTAGTTCTGTTTATCTTGTGCTTCATCGCCCTATTTTCTCTTGCTTTAATTTAATAAGAAAAATATCAATGGTACATCTGAATTTATAAACAATATGCTCTTCATGTTCATTTATTACAATATTAATAAATACTTGTTTGTGCATTACTGTCCTAAACCCTTATGGTGTTTTATTTACAATATCATGAGATGCATTTATCAGAGTCTCACTGGCTTAGTTTGGGTTACTATTGTTATGAAACACCATGACCAAAACCAAGTTAGGGAGGAGTAGAAAGGCTTTATTTGGGCTATGTTTCCACATCCACCGTCCATCACTGAAGGGAGTTAGGACAGGAGCTCACGCGGGGTGAGAGAATCTAAGGGCGCTGCTTACCTGCTTGCTCCTCGTGGCATGCTCATCCTGATTTCTTATAGAACGCAGCGCAGTCTGCCCAGGGCTGGCCCCACCCACGACGGCCTGGGCCTTCCTGCATCACTCATGTTAGACTGGGGAACAGGGGGAGGGAAGAGGGCTTATGGGACTTTCGGGGAGGGGGAACCGGGAAAGGGGAAATCATTGGGAATGTAAATAAAAATTATAGAAAATAAAAAAAAAAATTAAAAAAAAAAAAAGAAACTGATCTTACCTATAGCTCCATCTTGTGGAGGCATTTTGTGGAGAAATTGGCGTTTTCTCCTCTCAGATGACTTTAGCTTGTGTCAAGTTGACACAATACTAGCCAGCACAGCAACCATAAAACATTTAGCTATTCTTAAGTAGAAACTGTGAAACTGTTAATCATTTGTCCAACAATAAATATTCCCCTGACATCAGATATATACCTTGTATTCTGTGTCTCTCCTTTACCATGTCACTTTGTCTTAAAGGGCATTTTAATGACAGCACAGGGAGCATGTACACTGTGCATAACTCAGTTGAAGGGCACTGGGAGTACCTAGGATTATAAGGCAGTTAAAAGTTCACATCTTAGAAACAAAATATTATAGTACAAAAATACCCTTATAATCATAGGATATTTTTTTTCTCCAAACAGTTCAATATACAGGCTCATCAGATATTGTATTGCTTCTTGCCCACAGTCTTTGCACAAATTCATGGTTCTTAATTTTACTGTATATTTTACTTATATCCCCGGACAAAGTTTGAGTAACCTCAGGGTTATTGCTGTTTTGTTTTGCTTTTTTTTTTTTCCACAAAATACGCTAAACCAAAGGCTAGAGAAAGAATCAAACATTGGGATCTATGATGTAAACCCACCCTTTTGCCTGTCAGTCCTCTGACTGAAGCACTGATTTCTCATAGTTCAGGTTTAGACCAGGGTCCCTTCAGTCTTCCACACTTTAGGATCACCGAAGCAGCTTTGAGTTTCCACTGTATATGTAAGATATGTAACACCATGTTATTGCATGTCTGCAGAGTGAAATGATTTCTACAGTCAGGTTAACATAGCCACTACCTCACAGTTACTCCTTTTTGTCATGTGTAATAAGCACTGAAAGACTAATACTAGGAAATTTGCAGAATAGAACACGCATGGTTTCCTTCTGCTATACATTAGAGCTCTAGACTTACTCGTTCTACAGGGCTCAGTCATTTTGGACCCTTGACTAACACCACTGTCTCTTTCCTAACAATGACCTGTATTCTGACAGCTGTTCTGTGTATTCTCTTTTTGTCTTAGAATCATCTTTAAACCCTTTTTTGGAAGTGTCAGTGACTGAGTTAGTGTGCATGGTGTATGTACTCAGGTTTCCGTGGGTTATAAGGTCTAACCATGCATTGACTAGAGCAAGATGAACCTTTTTCTTTAACCTAAGGGATGTTACACTAGTAACTAAATGGTCGCTCGGGCTCAGCAGTTACCAACTTCAGATTATGTTCTGATTATGCTACACGTGACTGGTGTGTTGTGAGGTGCACTCTGGTAGAAGGTAAATCTGGAGATGATGTTGGTAGCCTTGTCCATTTGGTGGCTATTGCATGTTTTGAAGTCTGACCCTAGTACACCACTCACAAATAACCCTGATAGGGCCTGCTTCCATAAGTAGTTCAAATGACATTTTGCATATTAGGTAGCAGAGCCATAAAATAATCTGCCCAAATTCACATAGCTAATAGGTAAAGAAGCCAGGACTTAAATTCATATAAATCTATGGTCTGACATCTTTGAAATCAAAGATGTCTCTTGAGGGAAAAATAAAGTTCTGAAAGCCTCATCGGGCTGTCGGTGTCTAAGAAATGATGCCTTCCTTGGGAGACAAATTCTGGTATTAGGGGCCATGTTAGATCCCTTTTATAGGTGGATAGGACAGATGACAGAGAAAGGTTTGTGCCAGTTCCACTTGGACCCTCATTCATGGTGAAGTCATTTGTGGTCTTTGACGCAGGTACGGAAAGGGGAGGATGTGGAGCGCTTTGCAAGGTCGTCCATACTTTCCTTTCCCCGAGGGTTTGCTTGTTATGCTTGGCATGGGATTAGAGTCCAGATGCAGTCGCACAGCTAATAGGTCATAGAGTCACCGGATTAGGTTGAAACAGATCTACAGGCAACCAACACATCGGGTGATGAGTGAACTTCAGTTACCATTATACCTATAAATCTTTGTGCTGACAGTAGACTGGCCCTTTCCAGCAGAGTCAGCGTCTCCCATAGTTGCATCCCTGTCGTGCTGAGAAGTCAGGGGTGGCTAGAGTTTTAAGAAGTATTAAAATAGCAGCCGTGCTAGTTTGGACATAATCCAAAGGATGAACAATCTGTTGCCACAGAAGTGCAATCAGAGAGGAATTAGATTGCACTCCACATTCGTACATCTTTCTGTCCAATAGCAGACTACAAAAGAAAGTGAGCTGCCGAGAAGTAGGCCATTCAGCCCACTTTCCAACAATTGTTAGGAGCCTCGGTAGGTTTTAAGACATCGCCATGCTGTTTTCTTTTAGAAAGGGAAAAAGACCCCATTGTTCTCCTGGATGTTTGATTTCAATGCTCTTTCCTCATTTTAGATATTGCCTGGATGACCACAAAGCTTTAGAAAGAGATGGGGGATTTTCTGAACTTCAGTCTCGCCTCATTCGTTATGAGACGCAGACCACCTGCACCAGAGACAGTTTTCCAGTCCCCACTGTGCTGAGCCCTCTTCCGTCCCCTGCAGTTCTCTCAGAGCCTCAGAGCATCCCCGAAGGAGAAGCCCTGCAAGGCGAACTCCGAACTGAAGTTTCTGGATTGAAACGGAGATCTAAAGACCCCAGTTGCCTTTACCCCCAGAAAAGGTGACCTGTCAAGTCCACAGGAACAGTATCTCCAGAGAAGTATCTTGTTCTCTGTAGGATTGCTTTTCATGTCCGCGTCGTATTTTCATGCTACAGTCTGCATAGGTTTTTAGATTCATTCTTTCTTACTAGGAAGTTCGTTTGTATTTTGAATACTTAACTGGTTTTGCTTATAAGGTATAAAAAGAAATGACTTAGAAAAACAGGGAGCTTTTGCTTTCTGGGCTAGTGTACAGCTCATTAGGACAGTGAGAGTATAAAGCTGTCGTGACAGGAGCTTCAGAGGTGCCACCAGTAGGCCAGGGCTCAGCTGCCCTTTGAAGATGGTAGTTGCCCGTGGAATTTGTTGTTAACTCTCTCTCTCTGTTCCTTCTCTTATTTGCATTGGCCTTCAACCAAGAGGCTTGCTTCATGGAGCCCCATTTAAAACCACTCTAAAGTGTACTTTGTTAATACATTTTATGGAACTTTTCAAGACACTTTGTTTTGCTAGCTAAATAGTCCAAATATATTAGAATTTAGATGTTGATAAAATAAATACTGAATTTATAGATCTTTAGACCGTGTGTTAGATTTAGGCCCTGGGCATATAAAATATGCTGTAAGTTCTGGCTATACTTAAGTCTTTAAAATAGCTATAAAATGTTAGAAGTAAAACTTTGAAGACATTTTGAATAGGTGAAAATATAAAAATACTGTTTCCTGCTATGAAATAGCTAAATGATTTTTATGACAACTTTGTTAGTTCGTGGCATTTTTTATGTCTGATTAAGTTGCAAAGCAAAGCCTTTAAAAAGATTTATATTCCGGCAAAGTCCACTGTTTACTATAACGTGCTGTAGCCTGAGAAGAGCAGAAGGATGGTTGTAATGTCTGTTTTGAAAAAGGAACACATTCCTGAGCCATTGTGGAAGCAGCACAAATGACTTAGAAAAACTGAAATAAGAACCAGTTTTTGTTCTACTTGTATTTGTTTTTAGTTACTTAGTTTGCACAGATAGTTGCAGAGGTATACCACAAAGGAGGGGCCTGCCCAGGGTGAGATGAGTCTCTCCCCAGCGATCAGTGCTGTCATGATAACGTACTGCATGCATGCCCAGAGGCCATCTCTCCAGAGAGTCTAGATCCTGTCAAGTTGACAGCACTATCACAGTGCATAAGGCACGGAACTAAAGGAACAGCTTCATGGTGTTGGTTATTTTATGCAAATTAGCAAGAGATTTTAGTTTTCTTGTATTTGTGTTTAGTTTTCTTGTATTTGTATTTGTATTTGTGTAAATGAAAATAGTTGTAACATTTAAAGTGAAAAGTAGGCTCCATTGTTGATTCATTTCATTTGTACTTTTTTCCGACCTACAGAATTATGAAATCAGAAAGCTCGGATTGTTTGCTTTCTCAAGCAAGTTGCAATAGTAATCGTTACCATCACTCAGGGACATCCAGGAAGCCCCAGGCAGAGCACTGTGTTCCGGTGCTTCCGCCTCCTGGTCGGGAAGCTTCCAAAGTTACCGCAAAGACCAGTGCAGGGCAAAAACGAGCACACGAATCAAAATCATCAAAGCAAATTAAGGAATCACGATCCCAGAAACACACACGGGTAAAAACTTCCTGCTTTCTCACTTCTGCATGAAAAGAAACTTCATTGTGTGAATCTTTAAAAAAAAAAATATATATATGCCTAATGGGTTTATGAAGAATAAAATAACATCCCGAACTTACAATCATCAGATGCTAGAAGGAGGGAGAAGGCTGGCGCTCCCAGGTAGAACATTTGCCTAGCATGTGTGAAGCCATGAGTTCAGTAGCCAGTGTGGCTAGGAAAGAAGGTCCCTGAGAAAGACGTGGGAAGGGGGTGCAGGGGACACAAATTAGACAGAACTTGATTATTTATTGTAAAAGTTGGCATGTCAGTGCATCAAAACAGGAACATTATAAAGGTACCCTCTTGATTTTTCCTTGTTTGAAATCTTTCTTCTAAAGAAGATTTCCCTGCTGTGTATAATTTGGCATTCAAATTTCAGGTCACAGTGCATGATTTCAATTCCTCTCCCCAGTTACACTAGGCACTTCCTGCTGAACGTGAATCCTGAGACATGGATGAGAATGTAGATGTTAGGGCTGCCTTTTCTCAAGGGTTTTGTCAGAACCACTATATTTATCCTGCGTACAGGCAAAGGCCTGTATAGTTCACAATTCGTTTATCATCAAAATTGAAGTAGCTGTTCTTTTCTGTTGAAGATGCTGAGGGAGGTGGTAACAGAGACCCTGAAGAGGCACCACATCACCGAGGCCCACGAGAGCTTCCCCGCCTGCAGCCAGAGACTCTTCGACATCTCCAAGTTCTACCTAAAGGTGTGGTGTCTTCCCTACTCACCGTTGGGTTCACTTCATGTTTGGATGTCTCCGGGGGATGTGTGCACATAGGTTTGATGTTATCTGTGTGCACTAGCTGCCAGGCTGCTTTAAACGGAGGCAGAAATACCGCAGTGAAACTGCTTTACATTTGCTTTATTTGACGTTAGCCTTGAGTATAGAAAGCTGCTTCAGTCAGAGACCTTAGTGTTTTTCCTAACAGGCCTTTTACTAAGGCAGAACTTTAGCATTAATTGATAATTATTTTATAATTAAGCTCTATGAAGCTAAATGGTGAGTATAGTATTTTATTACAAAAAGTAATAAAGAGGAAGCTGTTACTTTGGACCAGATGTAAGGAGTCAGGTGGGGGTGAGGGGCTGCTCATGTGATAATTTTCTTTATTTTCTTTTCAAATCATGTGTTTTTGTGTGCTGTGAATGTGTGGTGCGTTGTGTATGTATTCATAGGCCAAAGATGAATAGCAAGACAGAGTCTCTCACAGACCTGGAGTCTTGCCATTTTGGCTATCATGACTAGTCACTGAGCTCCCAGGATCCTCCTGTCTCCACCTCCTAACTCTGAGGTTAGAGGAGTACACAGGTCTTTTCCATCTGTGCTAAGGATTTGAACTCAGGTCCCTGTGCTTATGCAATAGGCATTCTTTCCCACTGAGCTTCTCCCAGCCTCTAGATGACAGTTGGATGTCAGCTTTCTGAAACTTGGGTGCTGTTTGATCTTCTCTGCCTGAGACCTAACCGGCAAGCAGAAGTAGGTCTTGGGGTAAAATGACAGGAGCGACACATGCATTCAGTGCCCTCTCTTAAGTCTGCTCAAGACAGGCAGCATCACTACAGAAAGCAATGGAGAAAGGTATGAAAAAGCTATACAAATAGATTTCGTTGAGTAAGCACCTGAAAGCATGCATAGAGTAAATGAAGTTATGAGAAGCCTTCCTTGCTTCAGCCAGCAGAAGCTAGAGGAAGTAGAGGAACTAAATAAACCACAGTGAATGGCCTTCTTCCACAGTGGTGACTACAGGGCCTTTGACCGGTTCTGTGTCCACACCTCTGACAGGAAGGTCACCAGTGCAAAGGAAAGGCTGGGCGCAGCAGTGAGAAGCCAGCTGGTCATCTGGTCCCCTTCCTTGTAAAGCCACCAAACTCAGCACTCAAGGCTCCCATATTTTCAGTGTCTTTCTTCTAAGTAGAAGAGGACAACCAAGGACTAGCAGACTGTGGATAACTTCTGACTCAAGGGAAGCCAAAATGTAAAGAGAGCTCTGAAAGGATAGAAAGTGGGAGAAAAGTTATAAACACTAGAATTCTCCCAGAAATAAAACTGTGCCCATAAAACTAGAACTATGTGCTGTCACCAAAACCACACACAGAATACAAAGGCTCCTCTTAATTAAAGGTGTGAGGAAGCCAACTTTATAGAAACGCTGCACAGCTGAGCCGGAAATTTTTTACAAATAGTAAGAAGTAAATGAGAAGAACTCTAGAAAGAGAAAATGGAGGCTAGATCCAGAAGGCCCTCTGCTGATAATAAGAGCTTCAAAGACAGAGACTGTGGGAGAGAGAATCATCAAAAATACAGCAAAGCTTTCGTTAGGGACGCACTCACTTCCTGATACTTTATTTTCTTTGAGGCTGTTGCAAATGGGCATGTGTCCATGATCTCTGTTGTGTGTTGACTGTTCATGTATAGAGAAGCGACTGATTTGGGCAAGTAGATTCTATATCCTGCCACACTGTTGAATTTGTCGTTCCTAGAAGTTTTCTGGTAGAATTTTTGGAATCTCTTCAGTATGATATGCCATCTGCAAACAGGGATCCTTGGACTAATCTTGTCCCCTTTGTATCTGAAGGTTCCCTTCTTCTTCCTTACTGCTCTGGCTGTGTCTTCCAACACAGTCTTGAAAAGGAGTGTGAATGATGGACAGCCCTGTCTCATTCCTGAGATCTGTGGGGCTGCTTCAAGTTTTTCTTCATTTAGGATGATGTTGGTGTAAGTTTCTCTTCTATAGCTTCTATTATGTTGAAGTATGTTCCCTCTACCCTACTTTCTCTAGCACTTTTATCATGAAGACATGTTAGATTTTGTCAGATGCTTTTTCTGCATCTTTTGTCTTTAAGTCCATTTATGGTGAACCGTCCCTGCATCTCAGGGATGAAGCCACCTTTATCCCTGGTGTATAATATTCTTGATGTATGTCTGTATTTGGGTTGTAGGCATTTTGTTGAGTGTTTTTGAATATACATCCCTCGGGGAGATTGACCGTAGTTCTCATTGTGGTGTCTTTGCCTGGTTAGGTGTCAGAGAGGGGCGAGCTTCATTGAAGGAGTTTGAGAGGGATTTCTCTGTTAATGGTTTTTTGTTTGGTTTTGGTTGTTGTTGTTTGTTTTTATTTTTAATAGTTTAAGAAAGTTTGGCTGTAGATTTTTAAAAGTCTGGTAGAATTTTGCTGTGCGTCTATTAGAACTTTTTGTTACTATTTCAGTCTATTCATTTGTTATAGATCTGTTTAGGATATCTATCTCTTCCTGTTTTAACTTTAGTGATGAAGTCTTACCAATGTGATTCCCTAAACATGGCCTGAACGAGGATGGGAGCGCACGCACGTGCGCGCACACACACACCACATATATACCACACACACACACACACACACCACACATATAACACACACACACACACACCAATAATTAAAGAAAAAGAAAACCATAGATTTAGAAAAGAGTCGGGGAGGGCTTACATGGAAGGAGTTAGAGCGAGGAAAGGAATGGGGAAAATGATGTAATTATATTATAAATTCAACAAATAAATATTATATTTTTAAAAAGTTCCCAGAAATGAGGAATCCAGGCCTCTTGTTAGAAAAGATGGTACTTACCCAAGTCAATGAGTAAAAATGACAGCAAGCCACTAGAATGTCCGATCTCTTAAGTATCCAGAATATTTTCTGAGATTTCCTGAGAGAAAGGGTGCTTACTTATTGAAAGGACCAAGAATTAAAAGGTGTCAAACATCTCCAGGGTATCTCGGTACACTAGAAGACCGTAAAAAGCACCTTCTAGTTCTGAGGGAAAGTGACCTATCCGGTATTTATCCAGAGTGACCTATCTGGTCTATAATCCAATCAGATGAGAAGACTCAATAACAATGTTTTCAAACCCAGAAAAGGTTTTAAAATAAATCTTTCTCTTTTACGGACTCTGTTAGAAATTCAAGTGGAGCACATAAAAGGCTAAACCAAGAAATAAAACAAAAATTGACTTAGACTGAGACAAACAACCCCAGTGGGCCTGGCCTACGGGGACTCCAGGCAACTGGGGCAGGCGGAAGGAAGATCTGTGGGTTAAGAAATGATAATGAAGTTGGAAGGAAAGCCCCCCAGAAAATGGAGGTGAGAGATTATCCAGGGCATGTCACTGTTTTAAAAAGCTTTGTCAGGCATTTAATCAACCCATTGTCAGAGAGGGGGAAATATCAGAGGTACGTAGGTGGAACACTGTTGGCGGAGAAAAAAACATCCAACCAATAACCCAGTCATTTCACTAGAGGAAATGTAGAAGCCGAATGAAACAGACGTGGCCACAGTAGACTGACTGCCTCGTGGTTACACAGCCTTTGCTTACATACAATAAAGCAAGCACAAACTAATTATGAATGCCAAGCTGTGAGGTAATCATACTGTAGAGGAAGAGAAAGGGAAGGTAGTGTTGGGTACTAGATCTGACTGTTAATGATCCGTGCTATTTGTAGTCATTCTGAAATTGCTAAATCATCAGGGACCAGCAAAGCATGACAGATGGAGACGTGAAGGTACACACAGGAGGGATTGCTAGAAGAACTGAGAGTGGCCGCCTCTGTGAGGTATTACCTGCTTGCTAGAGGATGCATTTCCCCCTTTTGTACAATTAAGCTTTATTTTAATTTTGTGTTTTAATTTGTTATGTTCTCCACCTCCTCAACTTGCCTCCCTTGCTATGAGGTGAACCCAGGATTTTGTACATGGCACAGGTGCTCTACCACTGAGCCCAATCCCCAGCCTGACCGTATTTTAGAAAGTAAGACTCTAATGTTATTCCTTCTGGTGGTAGAATGAAATAGCTAAAAAAGAAGAAGGAAAAAAGAAGAAGGAACAATTAGTCCAAACCAAATGTTTATTTCCCAAGTACGAAAGCATCAGTGGTCCAGTGTGAGGGTGAGCATGGGCCAGCATTGTTGGAGACGTGGGGTGTGTGTGTGTGTGTGTGTGTGTGTGTGTGTGTGTGTGTCCGTGTCCATCTGTCCGCCCGTCTGTCTGTCTGTGTTCGATGAGAGAATTTCTGTATTTCAGGATGAGACTCTATTACTACATTGATTCTGGCAATATTTTCCTAATTGCAGTGATACCTGTAGAATTCTTTAGGATAATCTCAAGTTCATTTATAATGAACTGTTGGTAATGTAATAAACAAGGCTCCAAATGCTGTGTTTCATTAATGTCTAGGATCTGAAAACATCAAGGGGTCTCTTTGAAGAAATGAAGAAGACAGCCAACAACAATGTAGTGCAGGTCAGTAATTCTCAAACAGCCACATGCAATTAAATTGGGATTTTGTTTCAGGGCTGCTGTTCTGCTGTTACACTGATGGTAAAAATAGAGATGGTCATTTCAACTCCACCCTTCTGAAATGTCCTTGATATTTAACAATAGACTTGTTCAGGCAAAGTGTAATAACACTTTAATAGGTAGTTTTATCAAAAAAGATTTTCTCAAATGATATTAAAAGAGGAAAATGAAAAAAAAATCAAAGAACTAGGAAAAATACTCTATTTTGATTAGCTGTTTTCTAAATTTGGTTTAACTCTTTTGAGTGACCATTTCCAAAGGTGCTTTCAAATAAAGGTAAGAAGTGGCTTGAGCCATTGTCTGGCCCACTGAGGACAGTCACAGGACTCAGCTTTGTATGTGAGGCTCAAGATGCCCTTAATTTGGAAAATAAATAAAATATCTTTAAGTATAAAGACTGAATGTCATCTTTTTACTTTACATTTTTTGTGCTATCTTTGAAGGGTTTTGTTAAAAAAAAACCAGTTGAGTCTTGATCATATATATATATGTGTGTGTGTGTGTGTGTGTGTGTGTGTGTGTGTGTGTGTGTGTGTGTATATATATATAAAAATACTGGAGTAAACGGGGCGGGGGTGGGGGGGAGTCCCTGGAGAGAGGGCACACCCACAACATGCTTTTGAAGCCTTAGGAAATTGTTTTACCTTGTGTATTTTGCACAGAGTGATTCTATAATCATGCCTCTGTTTTCTTCCCCAGGTGATCGAATGGGTGGTAGAAAAGATGAGCATGAAGTAAGCTGCCACATCTTCCTTCACTTAGGAAACCGTACACAACCTGTAAACTTTTCTCAAAGAAGAATAGATGTTACATTTGTAAAGAGGGTCCATAGTGTCCTGTATTTATATAGTTTTGTGATGCTCAGTTAAAGTATTTTTAACTAATGTACTTATTTTTACAGTTTCACAATATTTTAATGTTATATTTTAAATGTTTTAACTCTTGGCTATTTAATGGTTCAATAAACAGTAATATTTCGTTACTTCTTGGATTGCATGTCCTTATTAGTGGGCCTGATTGAGTTGCTGCCTGTGGTGGTGTGAATTAGCATGCTCCCCACAAGCTCTGGCATTGGTCCCCAGATGGTGGTCCTGTTTGGGGAAGCTCAGGAGGTGCCTTGTTGGAGGAGTGTGTCACTGTGCGGGATGTTGAGGCTTTGAGTGTGCTCTCTCTGCTTCCAGCTTCTTCTCTAAGAGCTGCCACACCTGTCGCCTGCTGTCCACTGTGCCACTCATGGTTACTACGGAATCGTGACTTCTGAGAGGTAAAATGTCTGCGTTTTAAGCCTTTCAGTATTTCCGAATCACCTCCCAGAGGGTCACCTCATGTTTGAACTGGCAGCATCCCTCTCCGCTTTCTCCGAAGACTGAAACCAGTGAAAGTGAAAGTTTGGAAACACGTTAGCAACATTTATATTGTTTATTCTTAGCTTTGGATCTTTTTCATTCTGAATACTCTATAACTTTTGCTTGTTGGTTTAGAAGAATTTGTAGATATTGAGAGCTTTGGCCTTCTTCATTTTCTTTGGTGTTTAGAAACCTTCAGCTTTTCTGGAGTAGGTTGCTGGGGTTTTTTCTTTGTAGTCTCTTCCACTTCTCAAAATTTGCTCAACGTGGGTGCTCTGTTTGCTCGTGTGGAAACCAAGCTAAGGCTTTCAAAAAGTGTGTGTGGGTATCCTTGAAGCTGCTGGTTTCAAGTTCTCCCCTTTTATCTAAACCTTTCGCATCTGAGGATATAGCAAAGAGTGAGGGAATATTTTAAAGATTCTCTTTGATCAGCAAAATTATCTTTTAAAATGTTCTCTAGCACTAGGGTTTTGGGGTGTAAATTTATTCAACAGACTAATAGAAATTTACAAGGTAAAAGGTACTAGCTAGTTTCACAGAGCAATGGATTAGCAGAGGCAACTTGGAAAAGTTTATCTAGAAACAGTAATAGCCATAGAAGTGAAAACATTTGTGGCCTCAATTTCCTAGTCTAAAAGCAGAAAATAGTCCTGACTTCATAGGCGTCATGGAGGGTGGTACTAATCACGAGTATTTATTGTGGAGTAATTATGTGCGGGATATGTTGCTAAAATATTTTACATGTGTCCTACTGCTGACAGATGAGATAAATATTCCCTCCTAAGGATTAGAGATAAGATGAAATGCAGTCTCCCATAGCTTAGAAGTTACAATGCCAGAGGCAGATTTTGATTCTTTAAACCACACTTTATCCAATTAGTGGGATCTCTTAAGTTGGCATACACAGCATTTTCTTTTCTTTTATGGATCCTAGTTTCCTATTACTTAATAAGACTATATGTCTTTAGAAAGCCCAACATGGCCTATAATCAATATATGCCTGTAAGTAAATTTTAAAAATAAGCATATGTATTAATGATAATATAAAAATTTGAAATACTTATTCCACTTTGATGGAAGCTATAAGCTGATAGCACTTTTAATATTTCTTTAAGTGAGTGTGTGTAGAGTTTCAGGATTTTGAATAAACTTTTGTAATGCTACTTGAAATTTGGCAAGTGTAAATTATGTTCATCTGACTAATAAAAAACAAATGCATAAACAAAAGTATGTTGAACTAACCATTTATTAAAACTACTTAATATATCAACTATTCTTTGTATTAATTTATTTGTTCACTTTACGTCCCAATATCCACCCTCCTCTCTTCCCAGTCCCTCCTCATACAGTTCCTCCCCCATTTCCTCCTCCCCTCCTAAGAGAAGGAGTAGCCCCCTGCTGGGTATCACCCCATCCTGGCATATCAGGTCACTGCAGGCCTAGGTACATCCTATCCCACTGAGACCAGACAAGGCGGCCCAGTTAGGGGAACGGGATCCATAGGCAGGCAACAGGTTCAGCGACAGCCAACGCTTCAGTTGTTGGGGGACCCACATGAAGACCAAGTTGCACATCTGCCTCATATGGGAGGTCTAGGTCCAGTCCATGCTTGCTCTTTGGTTGGTTATTCAGCCTATGGGAGCCCCAAGGACTGTACAATAGTTGACTTTGTTGGTGTTCCTGTTGGGTTTCCATCCCTTCTGGGTCCTTCAATCCTTCCCTCAACTCTTCCATAAGACTCCACAAGCTTCATCCAGTTTGGCTGTAGGTCTCTGCATCTCTCTCCATTGGCTGCTGGATGCAGCCTCTCAGAGGACAGTTATGCTAGGCTCCTGTCTGGAAGCATAACTAAGTATCATTAAGAGTGTCAGGGATTGGTTCTCTTGCCCATGGGATGTGTCTCAGCTTGGTCCAGTCATTGGTGGGCTCTTCCCTCAGACTCTGTTCTAACTTTGTCTGCACATCTTGTAGGCAGTACACATCTTGAGTCAAAGGCTTTTTGGGTGGGTTACTGTTGTCCTTATTCCTTCGCTGGGAGTCCTTCCTGGCTACAGGAAGTGGCCACTTCAGACACTGTATCCACCACTAGCAAGTATTTTTTATCAACAGCCACAAAGCTGAAGGACTCACTACCTCAAAATTTGCAATAAAGATTGAGACATCCTGAGCCGGGCGGTGGTGGCGCACGCCTTTAATCCCAGCACTTGGGAGGCAGAGGCAGGCGGATTTCTGAGTTCGAGGCCAGCCTGGTCTACAGAGCGGGTTCCAGGACAGCCAGGGCTACACAGAGAAACCCTGTCTCGAAAAACAAAACAAAACAAAAAACAAGAAAGATCGAGACATCCTGCTTACAGTCCACCCCACCACTCTTCTCTGAGAAATACAGAGCTTGGACAGATGAATATTTCTCCTTATAGAAATATAAATGATGTGCCATCAGTGACCTCATACCATATGCAAGTATTCATTTGATCTGTATACTTGTCCATATGGAAACAAATGATATATTGTGAATGACCTCGAATGATATATAAATATTAACTATCTGGATTATAGTCCTGTATTTAAAACCATAAAGCATACAAAAGAAACTAAAGACTTCCCTTCTAGATAAAACAAGGCTTTCTTAGAAAGGACACAAAAAGCATAAACTCCAATCAATTAGAGCAATAACATTCTGTTTTAGAGCTTAAAAGTTCTGCTCTTGGGAATATACTATAATCAGGGAGAAACTGAGTACAATGTACAAGAAGCTCTCAGGAATTAATAATTTGATATAAACCAGTTTTTTGACATGTGCAAAAACTTTGAGAAAATCACCTTGCAAAAGAAAATACCAGAATGGAGATAAGCCATGTAAAGATGTTTAAATTAACATCATTAATCAAATACAAATTAAAGCTGTAAACACCCCCCAAAGAGGGATGAAATTTTAAAAGTGTCAATACCACATTGTGACTGTATGTCACAGTTGGAAATCTTACTGCTGTTGGTAGGAATAGAAAATAATTGACTACTTCCTCTGAAGCTGTTTACAGTAATTATTAGACCCAATGATTCTTCAATCTCCAGAAAAATTAAGACCATACAAGGAATTGAGTTAGGTTATGCTTACCAGTTTGGTTCTCAATAATCCCAAATGAGAAATATGGATAAGCCAACTAACAAAAAAATACTGTTATTGTTTCAACAATGAAATACTATTCTGCAATATTAAGGAATAAACCAATAGACTGCAAGATGAATTACTCTAAAAGTATTAGATTAAAAAGAAAATGTCAAAAGTATAAAATTATGAAAATGGTTGCAGAAAACTAAGTAGTGTCCTGGGCTCGTGGTATGCATACTGGGGTTCCTCCTGTGGTTCCATATTCTCTGTTTCTTCTCTCTCAGGGTGTGGAAAGAGCTCTCTCAGAAGATCTTAGCTTGTGTGCATACCTTTTTGGGGGTCAGCTTATATGCACACACTTGATCAGGATGAACCAGGGCTATAGATGTACCTTGGAGAGTGGGAAAGGGGGTTCTTCTTAAGGTGAAGTTTCATTGGCTGGAGTTTAAAGTTCTGTGAATGCTTATTCATATGGAGAGGCATTCCAGGAATACTGTTACTTGCTGTGTAGGTTCTTATGGGGGGGAGGGGTGAGCTTGTGAATTTGCCAAGGACCTGGTGCCATTCCTCAGGTAGAAGATTGGGGGTTGTGCTCCCCCAGATCAGGCAGAGAAGAGGAAGCTCTTCTAAGAAAAGGGAGTTCTCCATTTTGTACCAAGCTCAGAGGAGCTATCGACATGGTAGACGACAACCTTCATATGGAGGTGCAACACTCAGATGCTGGACCAGTAATGTAAATGTTCTAGGTTCGGAATATGTGGTGGTTCACTAATCTAAATATTGACTAAACAGAGCTCAGCAAGCTGTTATTCATGTGCTGTGTAATGATAGACATATACAGTAATGGTCCCATAAGATTCTGTCCTGGGTGGCATTGAAACTCTCATTGTGTAATTATACAACATGTGTGTAGCACTTAAGTCACCGAGCAGAACATTTCTCCTGTTGCTAAGCAGTGTAGGACTGCTCTTAAAAATGCAGCATGTGGCACAATTTGAGTTTTAAGTATTCTATAAGGCTTAGGCTCAGGAAAGTCACTGTCCTTGATTTCCTTTCTTAATGCCAATGTCTTTAGAACGTTTCTATGTTGTATGCCCAGAACCCCTTGATGCCGTGTCCTTGATTACATTGTATGCTTTTTCTACTGCATTAGGTTGGGCCATAGCAAGTTACTAGTATCCAGCCAGTTCTTGCTCTCTTCGTTTCATCCCTGTGATGAAAGATGTGAAGCCGAGTAACTCTACTAGGAAAGGTTTATCTGGCTCACAGTTCTGAACATTCAAAGGCATGGCATCCCCATCAGGATCTGGTAAGGGCATCGTGTGGAATGGTATATCTGAGGCAGCAGCATGTGTGGAAAGGTCACATCGCTAGACAAGAGCTTGAGCAATAGCACCAGGCTTGCCCTTTATCACAGCCCTTTATTTACCTCTAGAGAGAGGTAACGTGGGGTCCCAGGAGAACTTCATTAACACCTCTGTGGGCATTACCCTGCTGACCTGAGGACTTCTAACCAAACTTCACCTTCTAAAGCTCACACTCCATCAGCACCATGACAAGGAACAAGTTTTCAACACAGGAACTCTCAAGGGATGAAGCACAAACACATGCAAGCCATAGTACCCTCAAAAAAGCACCAGTTTCACAGAAATCCATGAACAGCTTTCGTGTTCTTAACTGTGTACCTATAGTTGCTACCCATCACTAACAAGAAAAGCTTCTGAAGATGTCTGTAGCTGCAGGCTGCATGAACTTCAGGGGTGGACTGAGCAATGGATGGCATAAGGAGGAGCTGTGAGAACTGTCAGAAAGGCTCGATAAATCCTATGTAGACCCAAGAGCTCCAATTCACTGGTGCCTTGGATATCCTGTCTTCTTATCACCAGGTCTGTGTAAGACTTGGGGTGTGGAAGCATTTTCAGCCAAGCCCACTGCTCAAAGAAATACTCACTAAAGTTTTGGATGTCTGGTTTTGATTACCAACATCTTTGCACTATGTACCTCAGGGCCTGGCCTGTACACCACAGGGACTGGCCTCCACTCAGAGTAAAGATGTTCTGACTGGATTCTCCTCATCAGGGACTGCATCGGAAGGGGAGTTACAAACCGCAGCCTTAGTTACTCTTCTGTTGCACATGACCAACACACATTATAGAAGAGCTGGTTTGGGTTTACAGATATAGAGGGGAAGAGTCCATTGTGCCTGGTAAGTACTGGCAGCAAGTGGCAGGCCTGGCAGCAGGAGCACAAAGCAACAAGCTCACATCTTCAGCAAATACAGAGGGAGTGAATTGGAAGCAACGCATGCTTTACAAAGCCTGTCCCTCTGATGCATGTCCCCCAGCAAGGTTGACCCACATAACCCTCCCCAAACAGAACCACCAACTGGAGACCAAATATTCAAATGCCCAAGAGTATGGGAGACATTTTTTTTTGTGTGTGTGTGTAAACCATCACATTATCCCTCCACAATTCAAGTTCCACTTAGCTACTGTGTTATTCTCATAGCTTTTTTTTTTCTCTTTGAATGACCCAGAAAAATATCTAAAAATAAAAGATGGTCAACAATATTTCAAATAAACCAGAAAGCGGGCACACGGGGAGACTTGTGACTACCCAAGCAATCTGTAGGGAGCTCTAGCAAACACTGATTAACGGGACAAAACCTCATGAGACAAAGGGCAAAGAGGGGCTGGCATCGAGCTGCATCTCCTCGGGCTGTGCTCCAGGAGAGGAGCTCATGCTTACTAAGCTTTGCAACTGAACGGCCTTGCTAGGTACATGAAAGAGGAGGAAGGTATGAATAGACCTTAGACTTCTGCCGCGGGGGATTCACTTGCTGAAAGCTCCCATTCTGTAGAACAGGAAGGTGACATGATGCCTCTTTCCTTGGGAAAACAGTCACAGGGCCCAAGCATGGGTGAGCTATGTATGCCATGTGGTGATGGTGTGTTGAGCAAAGCCATTGCCTGAAGAGTCTGGAGGAGAGAGGTTGTGTTGGCCTTTTTCCTGTATACATTTTGTTTAGAGAAAGAATGCAGACCATGAAAGAGTTCCACAAAGCCTTGGGTCTTCCCATCTAAATAGATGGTTTTCATGTCCCTAGTGCCTACATCTAAGCTGGCAGTAAATATCAATGATGACTGTGAGCTGGAGCCTCGAGTTTTAGGATCTTGTATCATCTCTTCTGCTCTCCTAGAACCTAGTCCTGAGCACATGGGGGGAGGTCAGGTGAAGTACAAGATACCTGTGTGATAGGCAGCAGCAGCTCTCGACCTGTGGACATAGCATTAAGGAACTCCCCACCCAGGGTACCATCCCACCCAAATACAGCCAGAAGAATGAGCCCAGGCATCTAAACAACAGTGGGAAGGTGGACCAGTGGCACCAGGCCACATAATAGTGAACAGTAATGTCTTTTGGTGTGCCAAGCCCCTGGGTTGTAAGGCGATTTCATTGTAGACACACCTTCGGTCTCATTCACATCCACAAATGAACTGCAAAGAAAGAAGGTGGCAGAGACTTCCCTTATCCTTGGCTTTCTCTTTTGAGTTGTTTTGCTTTCCTGTTAAGACCCAGAAAGCTCGAGGAAGAAACTCCTATCCCCATCCCCCACTGCTGTGCAAATGAGGATTATAAAGCGGAACAGCTACAATTAATGAGGCATTATTGAAGGTCTTTCTTGGTCATTGCCTTTGGGCTCTTGTGAGAAAAATAAGCTTTACTCATCCAAGAATTGTAAGTAAAAGTGGCTAAAAATATAACTGGCTTTCTTTTCTTTCAACATTCCTAGGCCCCGGTCCAAGCCAATAGAGAATTGCAGCCCTTCAGGCCAAGCACGGGAGTAAGGCAGTCCCTGCCTGAGACTGGAGTCATCCTGAAAGGGTTTATGTTTGCTGTGCTTCTCCCTCACCCAGCTGCCAAAAAGCTATAGATGGTCTGATTTCACATCAGTTCCTCTTGCCTTCTTTTGTCTTCACCAAGCTTGCTGTCTTCCCTTATCCCCATCCCCCTTCTCTCCTTGCTGTTGCTGTAACACTGATCAATGTCCTCTCTCTGGAGCCTTAGAAGCAAAGAAAAGGAAACAAAGAAGAGACGGAGGAGAAGAAGAGGAGGAGGAAGAGGAGGAGGAGGAGGAAGAGGAGGAGGAGGAAGAGGAGGAGGAAGAGGAGGAGGAGGAGGAGGAGGAGGAGGAGGAGGAGGAGTTGGAGTCGGCGGCAGATGTTCCCACTGTTTTTTCTGTTATCATTTAGACACGATGTTGTACCCTCTGGGGACATGGTTTTATCATTTTAATGAGCTATTGTACTTGCTTCCCAGAGTGAAATCAAATTTAGTGTCATTTAGGGGACTGTAGGTAAAATAATAATTGATTTATGGTCACATTTTTAAATAGTTCTATTGTTCAAAATTTTATACACACAGGCTAAAAATAATATTTACCATTCTCAGAATTTTATCCACAGAAAGAGCCCTTAAAAAACAATTTTCAAGTGCACGTTTAAGAAGTTCATGTAACATTGAAGGGCTTAAGTCATACCCATGATTCATGGAACCATTTCCCAGCAACAATTTACATTTTAAATTACATTTTTATAATGTTCCCTTCCAGATATCCTTTTTCAAGCAGGAACATCTTCATATTTCCACTATTTCTCCATGCTCAGACCCAGGCACTCTTTCTGCACCAATTATTTTGTTTCTTTTGTGTGTGTGTGTATGTGTGTGTGTAGTCAGTGTCTTGCCATATATAGCCCAGTTGCTCTTAACACTTAGTTTTCTGTTTGATGTTATAAGTGAATTAATAATACTCATGAATCAAGTTTACTAGAAAACAGAACTTGAGGCAAGGACCAAAGAGACACTCATTCATTCAGTGGCAGCAGGTATCCTTTGTCAGATGGGCTGTCCCAAGATGGATGATGAATGTTTTAGCCCTATCACAGCCAAGAACACAGAGGAAGATGGCAAGCATTGCCTGCTTAGTCCCTCTATACTGTGAACTTTCATTTGCCCTCTCAGATTTAAGTTCTCTACAGATTTTGTGTTTTCAAGTGCTATCCTCTGAGCAAAACAACCCCCATTCTCATCAGGTCAGTCATGCCTACCTGCAAGAGTCTGTCATAAGAAGGATATGGGAACATCATTGAACACTTACCTGGGCCTCCACCCCCTTGCATGTTTTTACTGTTTGTATGCAATTCTGCTCTAATTGCAAGTAGCTTTGGGCTAGGGAAATACTAGAGCATAAAGATGGGGAAAGGTTCAGTCTGGGAAGAAGCATCATGATGTGGTTATGGGCCAGTCATTATCCGTGCTGAGTAAAGATTTCCCCAAGGTCATTCCTATAAGAAATTGCTCAAATAATCTTTTGTGAGTAAGTCCAATAAGCTCATCATTCCTGGGTTGAACCTCGGTGGAATCAGACTTTGGTTTGTTATTAGGACCTTTGAAAGAAGGGTATATTTTGTTTATGCTTTCTTGGGGAAGAGATTCTCACAACATTCAGGCTATTTCTTTTAGCAACTCCTTAGGAAGCCAGGATCTGTACCCTACAGAGTGGCTTTTGATCCAAGTCTGGAACTGACCGATGAAAGAACACAGAAATCCAGGCATGCCTCTTCTGGTCGCCCAGCAGTGGAGGGACAGTGCTTAGGGGGCAGTATTTTTAAGCAAGCAACAGGTTTGCTCAAGTATAAACCTGTAGGTCAAGTAGAACCAACCAAGTATCTAGGATGATGCTTGTGGCTTTTCATGAGAACACCAGGGAAAATTTGAATCTTGTTGTGATTTTACTGATTCTGACTATGCCAACATTGATAGTTGGAGAACATTCACACATATCAATGTGCCAGCTATTAGTACAAGAATATTGTATTGATATACCTCCTTTTTCAATGGGTTACGAACGCCACAAAGATGATCTGTCTACATTAGGTCTTGTGTACTTGTGCAGTCCTAGCTCATGGTCGAAAGGTACACGGTTTAAAACTTTTATATATTTGTCAAGTTGTTCTCCAAATTATTGCCAAATACATTTATTGGTGGCTTTATCCATGCTGGTTGTGAACTTTAGCACTAGACATCTGAGAAGATTTTAATCTTGGTCTCTTCCCCCCTTGTCCCCCCCGCAAATGTCCAATTAAAAGCTTTCTTCGACTTTGTTAGTTGCTGTCAGCCTTGACTTATCTCTGTATATAGGATGTTGCTGTGGAAGAGAATTGGACTTCCGGTGTTTTCTAGGGTAAAACAGGGGTCATGACTGAAGGGTAGACAAATAGAAGTTTTGGTGCCAGAAATGCAAGACCTTTCAAACAACTCTAGCCAGCCAGCAAATGAATGGGTCTGCCTGGTGAGATAAGAAGCGTCCTCCTCACACTGAAAAATTTCAATTTCAGGCTCGATGCATAATGCCAAAGTGTTCAAGAAGAGTTCCTGAGTGCAGCGGCACATGCTACAAGGTCAGTATGGCCCGTAATGCAGCCGCCTGGGACAAGTGTTATGTTAAGTGTATTTAAGTGATGAACTTAGGTGGTATGAACTTTCAAAAAGGTTTAATTGGTATCTACGAAGCTCTCAATGTCAGCTTCATATTGCCATGTTCCTATCAGATCATACACTTTATTAATGCATAGCATTGGAATGAACTGTGCAGAAACATGCTTCACAGCTTCTAAGTCTTTTGAAACCCCAGACTCTATGGTTCTAAATCTAGTCTTAGTGCTGCTAAAGTTTCAATTAGTTCAATGACTTCTGCATACCAGCCCATTATATTTATTGCAAGAAACTGCAACAAAACCTAACTACAGTACAGCAGAGAATTGAAGTGTTTTGAGCTTGGTGTAGGGGTCACATTTTAGTTAAAAATGAGAGCCCCAAATTGTACATGAAAACCTATCTGAAACTATACTCAAATTAAGAATTTGGGGATAAGTATTAATATTTAGAGGAGTCTGTCAACACTTGCTGCATTGCATAAAATACTGACTGTGTTTTTAAATGGATTCAGAATTGAGATTGGTATTCGCTTACCCTGCCCACACTTCTAAGACCAATCTTGATGGAAAATTAACATGGTCTGTCTTCACACCCACACAGTTCTCTGAGACTGTCATGAAGCCACCATCCACTCAATTCATCCCATGATATACTTAAAATATAAGCTTATGCATTGGATATCTGAGGCAAATATTTATTTAGTTTATATATCAATTGTACATGACATTCATAGGGGCTATAAACACAGGCAGATTTAGAAAAGAAAAAAAAACTCAAGATACACCCAAAAATCATTTCCACACTTCATTGATGCCATTCATTAAATACCTTTGTCTGGGTAGTTCATAATAATTGTATAGTTTGATTTTTTAACATTTAGCTCATGTTAGAAAAAGATGACATAATCTCTATCCTTCTTGCCTTCTTGAATGGCCGAAAAAAGATGAGAAGCATAGGCATATTGTCAGATTAATGAATTCATACTCTGGCAACTGAGGAAGAATCTACCAAGTAAAGATTGTTCATCTGTCCTGGTTTTGATTTAGGAACAAGTATTATGGGTTCCATACTTCACAGAACTAAGAACAAAGCAAATCAGAAAAAAAAATCAATTTCTTCCAAATGACTAAAGATGATGCACTGGCCAAGACATGAACCAGACTTAGTTTGTGTCATCCTCTAATACCTAAAACAAGATAAAAAATACACTCTAAAGTCATTATTTAAAGATAACGTTTAAAATCCAAGCTGAGAAACAACAGTGAATATTTGAAACTGACTCATCATAGCCACTCTGATATGATATACTTTAATTAGGAGAAAAAAAAATCATTCGTATACACAACTCTCTTAGTAAAATTTTTCCATTTCTTGCCAATAACACATTTCAATTTACTTCAGAAAATGGATCGATTTTATTCAAATATACTTTTCCTAAAATATAAATATTTAAATTAAAATTTTAAAAATGGAAAAGACAGTTTATGTTAACTCTTACCCGATATTGATCAGTCTAAAATGTAAGCAATAAAGAAACAATATCTGTAACTATGGTCAATTTAATTTGTCTATAAATATATAATAGAATCTTTGCAACTTGAGTAATTAACTCAAACTTCATGTAGTACCGAGCACCTTAGATTACACATTGTTGAACTTAACTATTGGAATTAATATATGTATCATGTTATTTACAATACATAAGTATAATTCTCTTGTATAACAACATTCCAGTGATCTCTGAAAATATATAGTGTGAAAGAGTACAATACAATTTACAAATGCATCAACAATTTCCTACAGGTTTGAAGCTGGCCTCCACTCTACAACATTTTAAAATAGGAAACCAACCAAAAAGTCAATGTCCCATGGTGGTATTTCTTCTAGTATCACCTACAAAAACCATTAGCTTCATAGATGCCCTATTCTAAAGAAGTGCAAGGTATAGAACCCTCACCCCCACCTTCAAGGCCAAGATCCATGAAGACCAGAATTTTTGAGGAGGCCAGTAAATCCAACAAGGGCCTAATATATCTTAAGTTGCTATTTTGCAGATATTTTTTATCAACAAGCTCCTAAATTACCAACCCCCATCTGAGAACACTGTTCAGTGCCCCTTGGAAATGGTGTTGTATGGGAAGTGCTTTGGGGAAATGATAGTTTAAAATACAACTCTAACTCTATAAACACTCAGGTCTGAGGAATCTTAATCCTGGGCCTTTAGACAGTTTTAGTTTGCATAGGTATCTGCTAAACTATGACTCTTCCAGCACAGGCAGAACACAGGGCATGTGCTACTATAAAACTACATGGAAACCAAGTACTGAAAATTCAAAATTCTAGGCTTAATTTTCAGGGCTTGTGGAAAGTGTTAGCCTGTCTAAGCTCCTCCCCACAGTTACCTGGCAATAGCCAGGTAGGACTGACCCATTATAAAAGGGGCTGCTTGCCCCCTCTTAACTAAAAGTAGCTCCAAAATCAAATAATGGATGTAGTTTTAAGTGACTGGATCTTGAAAGGCAAAAATGAAAAGCATTAAGTATTTATAAACTAGATAATGTCTCAAAATACTCTTGTAGAAAAATATCAGGCCACTATATCATTCCCCTGGAATTTCAAAATTAATATAGATGCTATCTATAGATTTGATCATATCTCTGGTTCTGTATGTGTAAAATAGCATCATCAAGAACTGAGAGATGCTTTCCATTACTTAAAATGCATGTGCATGAGAAGAGGCAGAAACAGGGACCACTGAAAGATGCTTCCACTGAAAATAATGTAAATGTGCAGATAGTTAACTTCCAACTGTGTGAACGGTAGGGTGTGTGTGTGTGTGTGTGTGTGTGTGTGTGTGTGTGCATACGTGTGTGCTTGTGTGTATATGTAATGATAATCTTTTAAAAAATTGCCTAGAATTTGATTTCTGTAAATACAGGTACCAGTTTTGGCTGTGAGACAGTATCCATGGGGGTGGGTAGAGTAGAGTTCCAGAGTTAATCATTATTTGTGTGTCTGAGTCTTCAGGATAGCTTTGCAATTGGAAACAGTCCACTTTGGCTCAGATTCTGCTAGCTTAGAGCTAAGGTCAGTATCCAATGCTTTATTTCATTCCTGGTCAACATATGCAATTGAGAACACTTTAGAATCACTCTAGACCAACAGAGAAATAACTCATTAAGGAAAATAACAACTGCTTCATTCTTTTTTTTTAAAAAAATGGTGTGTATTGTTTTTGTTGTTCCCACCAATGAAAGTTAGCTCAACTTGAATCAGAAAATAAATTACAAGAGAGCAAGGGGCTGTTACAAGAGGCAGAGGAATAGATGTAACTATCCATTTCTCATGGGCTCAGTTTTGGCTTACCTGGGTGTCCCAGTTGCCTAGAAACTGGTGTGATTAAGATCTTCTCATGCTGTTGTAATGGCTGTGTCCTTGGTTGTCATTATTTAAAAGATATGTCATGTATATTCACCTGCCCTCACCTCTTCTGTTCTATGACATTTTATTCTGATATCCCCTGTGGTGTTTTCTTTAGTGTGTCCCTTGAAATTTCTGAAACTGATAGAGGAGCCTGGGATGTTATATGTGACTCCCAGAACCTGAAGCTGGCTGTGCATGCTACATCTGGTGTACTGCCTGATGTCACAGTCCTGAGGCACATCGCCTCTCTCTTCAGGCCACCAAGCCCAGTCGTGTTATCTTAGCAGACAGGAAGGAATGAATGATGAAAACGATTGGCTTGGGGCAGGAGTGAAGGTCCAGTTGCTGAAATGGAGAAAGAAGAGAGCATCAGAGATTGTCAGTAAATGCTTGGTGGGGTATAGTGAAAGCCACTATGTATGTACTTGTGTTTCTGTGGAGTTAACAACAGCAGCTCTGTCCCCCAATCTTTGTTCTCAAAGATGTAAGGGAGTAACTCTTCCAGCTTATTCCTTATATTGACCATACCTTTTTTTTTTTTCTAAAAACAGTTCTAATATGTGTACCTATAATAACTCCATAAATACTGACGGGACCCTTTGTGTCTAAACCTTTTATTTTTCAGCCCCCATTAGTCATGCTTATGCCAAGTTTGGTGCAGCAGACAGGAGTTCATATTTCACAGCTCAAGTTGCTTGTTTCTTGGTTCTGACAGTGTTTTTAGATGTCTAGTCTTGGCCAGCTCACTTAAAATTCTTCTCAGCCTTACTAATATGCAAGGTAATTAGAGTATTAAATACGATCCTGCATGTGAAGCGGCCTTGTGAGTCGTGATTACAGAGCTCATGCTAAACATTCCTGTCTTTGCTACCCTCTGTTCTTCAACCACTGTGGACATACATTTTTCTGATGGTGACGTCTAACGTCCTAGCCTTCTCAGTGTGCCTCCTGCACAACCCAGGGCATGCCTGGCTAGGGCACAGAGACCTTCAGAAGTGGAATTATCACTTGACCTAATTTAGAAAATTTTGGGAAGCTTCCTGATTCCCTTCTGCTGTCCTGACTTTTGTTCTGTGCAATAAGAACAGTGTGACATGCAATAATACCACTTTTTATAGAGCACTGTCTTGGTTTACTTTTTTGTTATTGTTGCCATGATGAATGCATTCTTTAAAAAGGCAATTTAAGGCTATGCTTTAGCTCAGAGTTGAATCCCTCGTGGTGGGAAACTCGAGGCAGCGGGAACTTGAAGCAGCTGGACTGGTAGCATTGCATCCACAGTCAGGAAAGCAGGATGGATGCATGGATGGATGCATGGATGCATGGATGGATGCATGGATGGATGCATGCATGGATGGATGCATGGATGGATGGATGGATGCATGGATGCATGGATGGATGGATGCATGGATGGATGCATGGATGGATGGATGGATGCATGGATGGATGCATGGATGCATGGATGGATGGATGCATGGATGCATGGATAGATGGATAGATGGATGGATGGATGCATGGATGGATGCATGGATGGATGGATGCATGGATGCATGGATGGATGCATGGATGGATGCATGGATGGATGCATGGATGGATGCATGGATGGATGGATGCATGGATGCATGGATGGATGGATGGATGGATGCATGGATGCATGGATGGATGCATAGATGGATGCATGGATGGATGGATGGATGGATGGATGGATGGATGGATGGATGGATAGATGGATGCTGCTGTTCTAGGATCATGACCAGGCATGGAGAGGCCTTCCACCTCCTTTAACGCAGTCAAGGTAGTCTTCCACTGTCAAAACCCTAGGAGGTAGCAATTGTCATTGTCCCCATTTTTCATATGGAAAAACTAAGATCTAGAGATGTTTTTCAACTTCATGAAGCTACAGCTTTTACAGTCAATAAGGAAGCATGGATTCAAGTCTATCGGATGCCTGAACTGGAGATTAATTACCCATATCCCATGCCACTAAAAAAGGATATAGTTTTGAATAGTGATGTTAAAAACTGTCTGCCTCAATCTCTGTATTTTATAGCCAGGGTGACTTGAACCCAACGAAGTGAAAGGAGCAAAATAGTCTTGAATACAAACAAGGATGAAACAAAAGACTAGTTCTTGTGTGTTTCCATGTTGCTAGAAAGTAGTTGCATTTAAGAACAAGTACACTGCACTAAATAAAGGACACATAAATTAAAGAAATGTTATGAAACAATAAGCTAAATTAAACACTTTCTTTTACAAAAAAAAAAAAAAGAAAAAAAAAGAACAAGTACACAGATAGATGGCTGATAGACTAGTAACAAACGAGACCTGTTTTAGTGACAGGGATGTCCATGTCACTACCTCCTCCTTTCAGTCGTGGTGTCTGGCTACATTTAAAGAACTGGAATGCAGGCATATAAAAAGCAAAATCCAGAGGAATTCTGAGAATGCATTGAGAAATAGGAAGAATTCTCAGACAGTGAGAAAGGGTCCATGGTCAGTCACTGAGGAGTGGACTTGGTCCTCTTTGCGGAAAGTACCCATTAACAGCAGCCTAGTTTTGCACTGAGGTCAGTGGGGTCACATGACATGTCTCTGTCTGAGGTGAAAGGCCTTTTAACTCTTCAATGTGAACATGGCCCTTCCCCCTAGTCAGCTTCAGGGAGCCCCCAAAACGCTTTCCAGATGATTCCTAGTAAAGCCCACTGAAGGAACACCTGTACAACTTGTGGCAGGAAGTGGGCAGAGGAAAGAGGGAAGGAAAGTGGAGGCCACTGAAAACAACTAGATTTAACTTTTTTCCAGTTAGGGACTCATTTATGTGTTTTACATTTTCTCTGTTCCTGTTGTAACAGGAAGCCAATCCATTGTGATGGACACCATGACTGGGTAGACTAGTTATTTCAAAGTCAAGGGTGTGCTTCCAGTTCCATACTTGACAACTTAGGTGAGATGCTTCGTTTTCTAAGAAACGACATGGACCAACATTGTCTACTGGTGGAAGAATGTACCATGGTCCGCTGCTGGGAAACTGGATTTCATACATGTCTTTACTATGACTGGGGAACAATGGACACAGAAAATCATGAATTTAAGCACAAGAACTATGTGCACTGGTGTGCTGTATGGCTGTTACCATAACCAGTAACTGGCTAACTTGGGTGAATATTGCTTGATGAGTTGCCAACTTTGCTAGTCTTCTCTGTCTCTTCCTCAGCTCAGATGCTGTCTACTGTCTACTACCCCAGTGCCCTTAGTTCTCTGCCCCAGAAATGCTTATTTTACACCCCTGTCTTCATTCCTCTCGTCTGGCACAAAGCCAAGGTTTTATTGTCTGCTTAGCGCATCTTTATAATGAATGGGACTTATGTTAAAACACCCGAGAAATCCTGTTTGATAAGAATTTCATGCTAACCTTATAAGAGATTCTTTCTCTAGATTCAAATATTTATGTCGTTTTCTAATGAAAAAACGAAACCAAAGGAAGGAAGGAACTAGAGATAACTGGATCTGCTTAAAACCTCGGAATTCAATCCCATTTCCTCAAGGACCAACTGCAACAGGACCCTGCTGCCACTGTGCTATCAGTAGAGTGTGCTAAGTAAGTAGTAAGGCAGCCTACCACTTCCAAGTCATTGCAGATGTGGTACTTACTGCTGCAAAAGAAATCATGTGGTCACAAGAAAAGCACACTTACAATCTCTCCTTCTTTGCCTCCAAAGTCTAAATAGAGCATCCTGATTCCATCATCCGAAGACATTTTGAGCTTCTCGTAAGGGGACTGTATGATTGTCTTTGGAAAGGCACCATCCTGAGGCTCAGTGGAAATAGAAAATCCATTGTCATAATGTATGGTCAAGCGGCATTCCTGGTTTCTGTAGGTGCAGGCTGAGAGAGAGGGATGGGAGAGACATGGTGGAAATCAATCTGTCTGTCCTTTATCCATTTACTTGGGTACTTCATTGTTTTACTTTCTTCAATCCAGTGCCCAGCCACAAATTTTCTTATTAAAGTGAGAAAAAGAAGGAACATAGTTCCTGCACTTCTTTGATTAACATTGATATTAGCAATCATCAGGAATTGAGATTCAGTGGATGTTTTCTGGGCTGTGGTCCTTAGTTTGCCTTTTGACAACATGAATGTCAGCAGTAAAGGGACACATGACTTCCTATGGCCAGATGGGCCTGGCTTTCAGCCAGAAACAACAGACATTTTATTTAAATAAAGCAAGCCACCTCTGCATCATCATCATCATCATCATCACCATCATCACCATCACCACATCACCTGTATGGATACACACAGACAGACAGATGACACACAGATAACCATACACATTCATGCATCCGTACACAGTCATGTCAGCTTTTGGGTGAAAGAGGCAAGCACTCCTTTAATATGCTACCAAAGTTAACATATACAACATGCTTAAGAGGTCAGAAGTGAGCAGTTTAAAAATAATCTACCTTCATTTTTAAAAAGACCACCAAAGTCTCTTTGAGAAATTGAAAGGGCAGCTCCTCTAATTTCCCCTAAGAGGTACTGCCGCTGACAGGTCTGTGATGTGGCACCTTTCATGAACGATGCTACTCCATCTCCCTGCCTGTAAAGTGTCCGGAAGCTTGCTGCGGGCATACACAGGGCACCTCCAATCTGAGCAGCAAAAGGATGGACCTTGTAAGCAGTCCAAGTGCAGGGTTTTACCAGGAAGCCTCGCTGTTTAGGAAGACTCCGGTACCTTAAGCCTATTACAGGAGCAGGAAATGGGCAGTCGCTAGCACCCTAACTCCTGTTAAGGAAGGGCTACGGATATATCCTTTATATCTTCAGCAAAAAATTCCCAGAAAAGCTTATCAATTATCAGACTGGGGTTAGTTTGCCTCACAAAACGCTACATTTAACAGACCTTCTTCGTAGGTCAATTGGCTCAGGCCTTGATCTACATCTAACTGAATTTTAGGGAAGCCTGCACAATTTTTTTTGGTGTGGGGGCGGGGAGGGTTCTGAGAGCTGCACATGATGGTTGTCATTGGTTGGGAAGCCACTCAGTGTCACCCTTTGCTCCGCTCTGCTTTCTAAATATACGGAATATAATTCCACCTCTGACTTCAGAAGCAGAAACATCTCACTAATATTATAGGGCTTCAAAAATCTACAGCTCAGAGAGGAGACAATATCACCACCTGGGGATGTTTAGCTTTGAAAATTCAAGTCCTTTCTCCTCCGTCTCATGTTCCTTTCTCCATGCTCTGGCACTCAGATGTAGAGGGCTTTGGGGCAGGAGATTGACAGTGAGCTTCTTAGCTTTCCTCTCTCATGATTCGTGACAGATGATGATAATTGGATAGGGGAAAACTTCAGATTTCGGAGGAAGGATCTCGACTGGCCACAAAGTGAGGTGCCCTTTCAAATGGAGCTCTGATGACCACACGTGCCCCTTCCCTGACTTACTGCGAGTATTTTTCAAAATGTACTGTGAGCTCATATTTTTTAAAGGTTTACTCTGATAGATGTGTTTTGTCCGCCACCATCCCCACCCCCAGTCGAGGGACAACCAAGGCCAGTATCACAGTGGTAGCAATGGCTTCCCACCCCGACTCCTCCCTTTCTGGGAATTTTTATTTCTTGCCCCTGCAGCATATGTAAATAAGTTCTAAGCATAGTTTTATTCATGCTCTCCCCAAGTTTGAACTGTAAAGCTATGCGATTTGTTATTCTGAATTAGCTGTGGCTTGCTTTGATTCCAGCCAACATCATATAGTACCAGTGGCCTTTACTGTGTGGAATCAATTTTCCAAACATGTTCTCAGTCTCCATGGGATAAACTAAACACATGACCATGTTAAAGGAAACGCTAATAAAGACAAGTCTTTCTCCACAAGTGTCTGGGAGCACCATTGAAACTGGAGCTGGGTTGTGCCTATAGTCACTTCTGTCACACCTCTGTTACCCTCCTCCTAGCTCAGGTTACATAATTCGCTATAATCCTCCTTTGGCTACTATGTTACCAGCCTTGGAATTTTCCTATCGAGAGAGATAGTGTCTTTACACTAAATAGATGTAAAATAAACCAGATCTTCAAGGTCACCTTCGTTCTTTCCTAAAATCATTGCATGGAGTCTGAACCTCACTGGCATACACCTTTAACTTCATTAAACTCAGCATTTGAGTGGCTTGAGTCTCTTCCAACCTCTGTGTTCAGAGCCTGCCTTTCATGCCAGATACTACAGGCACACAACCTTCAGGATCATTCCAAATGGATCATCAGCAATGACAAGAAATGTTGAGGGACACAAATTAGTTTTATCAAGCTAAGCATGAGCATGGTGGTCTAGGTATCTGACCGCAGCATTTGATAAGACTGTCAGTTTGAGGCATGTCTAGGCCACATGCTGACATACTATTTTAAAAATAAAGTAAAAAAACACTATCTTGGGTATCTTGCAGCAGAAATTCTACTACACATTTAGAGGCATTTGGAAAAAAACAGCATCAACACGCTACTGTGTGTCCTATCTTTTAGAGTACTCCTGGGTATTTGAGAGGTGGTACCCTACTGCAGTACTCCTCAAAGAGTGGCCCTAATAGTATTATCTCTTCCTAGATTTGTTATATGAGATTTCTCTTTTCTTTTTCAAAAATTTTTTTACTGAATATATTCTTAATTTACATTTCAAATGTTAAATCCTTTCCCAGTTTCCCCCCTCCCAGAAAATGCCCAGCCCATCCTCCCACCCCCTGCCCCTCCACCCAACCCACTCCCACCTACCTCCCCCCCCTCGATTTCCCCACACTGGGGCAACTATCGAGCCTTCATAGGACCAAGGACCTCTCCTTCCACTGATGCCCGAGGCATTCCTCTGCCACATTTTTGGCTGGAACCATGTGTACCCCTTGGTTGATGGCTTAGTCCCTGGGAGCCCTGGGGAGTCTGGTTGGCCAACACCATTATTGTTTTTCCCCTGGGGCTGTAAAGCCCTTCAGCTCCTTCAGTCTTCCCTCCAACTCCTCCATTGGGGACCCCGTGCTCAGTCCAATGGTTGGCTGCTAGCATCTGTCTCTGTATCTGAATTCTTATGCACCACTCTGTGATGAATCCTGGGGTGAGGAGAGGCTCAGCTATTCATGCCTCTGAGTACAAAATTATTGCTTTGTTACTGGCACAGGAGAATCTTGGTACAAACTTCCTAACTGTTCGGTGGGGAAGTCCTCATCCTCTAGAGCATGCTGGCACAGTGGAGCTCGATGGCGATTTACACCCTCCTGACAAGTAGCTCTTTAGCACATGTGACTAGGAAGCAGAAAAGATGACACAACTGAGGAAATTATTAAGCTTTAATTAATTTAAACTTAGATAGCTTCACTGAGCTTATTACATTAGGCCGTGCAAGTCTTGGATACTAATTATAAGAGTAGCCGCTAATAATAGTTCTCTTCACAGGACTCTTGGAAGTGGGTCCTGTTTTTCTGATTATAGCTGAATTAAAAGTTCCACCAAACAGGCCAATGTTGACATTGATATCTCTAATTTCATCTTATTTCATTAAAACAATACTGGCTTTGTTTCAACCGATTGACTTAGGGCACACAGTGGGTTGTTTTTTACTATAAGAAAAGCTGCCTAGCACAGAGTAAGGAGGCAGTAAATGACATGAAATGGAAGAGTCCCTCCTTCCACACGCACATCCCTTCTTAGTCATTTTGGGGAGCTCTCTCTGACTGTAGACTTCTTCCAACCTGTCTCTGCCCCTTCATTTGTGCCAGGGATAGAGAAAGCTCTACTGGGGTTCTGGAACGTTCCTTCTGCTTTGCTTCCCCAAACTCAGATACCTTTCTTTCCTGTTGTTTCTAACAGACTGAGTCCCCAGTTTTGAGTTCAGTTTAGTACCAGTGCTATTCTCTGATAAGTCACTCAGATTCCATTCCGATTGTTTATAACCAATAACCTAACCCTACTAGTTTATACTCCCCAAATTCCCTTCCTTTAGGAAGCCATCCATGGGCTTACAATTAGGAGGATTGGAAGTGATCATCTTAGTTACCAATTTCTCTTCAATGAATGTGAGACGAGGTGGGATAGAACAAAAGACTCCAGTTATGTTTTGGGAGGGCAAACAATGCCTAATTGAGAAGCACTGGAGTTCAATGCTGTTTTTTTATGTAACCTATCACACAAGGAGTAGAACAAGCTTTGGGGCCAGAGCAGTTCCTGAGGTAGTGCCACATTGGTAGCTCATAGGTGGCAGCACTCACCTGTGGTGATTTCGGCAGTGAGTTCCGCCGAGTTGTGACACCCCTGTACTATGCTCCTCGTCCAGTGGGAGAGGTCCCTGCTGATCTCTGCCCTGAAAAGATGTGTCTCAATTCCTTGCTTGGTACCAGTTCGTGTTGCAAAGGACAGATCCACAGCAGCCTGGGGTGATCCTTTCCCTGGACCGGAGTGGACCAGTCTAGAGAGGAGGGTGTGGGTGAAGAAGGGAAAGAGGGGAGTAGGGAGAGAGGAAGAGAGATTAGCAGCCTTTTAAAAAGAATCCTCGTGACACATCACATAGTAAAAGCCCCAAACCTATGCAACCTCATTGCGACCTCAAATCAAAGATGTCCACTGCTTTTCGGTGGTTTTTTACCATCTTCTCTCCAATGATGGAGTGAGAATAAAGATCATCTAAGATCTGTGCATTTTGTTAAATACGCAGAAGATTCAAACAATACAATGTAACTTGTGCAAATCCAACTATGCTTATTTAGTAAATAAATAAATAAATACATGAGTGAGAGAAAAAAAATAAAAGACCGGAACTCTGTAAAATTCTCCAGTCGAATCCCATCCCCACACATGGTGCATATTTCTGCCTGGGCAGAAGAGAGGAAAATGAATCTATTGTACTAAATGGGCATGAGATTCAATTTGTCACATCTCGTAGCTAGAAGGATCTTGCTGTGCTGCGCCGACCTCTGGGCGTGCACACAGTTATGCACACGGGGCCCTACAGACATGCAAAACAACTGGGAACTCCGTTGAAGAGGCAGCAATCTGTTTATCTGTTCAAGCCAGAGAGAGGCCTAAAAGACTTTGGAGGAAAGGGCAGAGGATAGAGGACAAATCCCTTTGGTGGGGATTTATGGGAACTTTCAGAAGCATTGTTTTTTTTTAACTACACAGGATTTTCACACTGACTTTAGAGCTTCCCCTTGGCATAAAATGTGACTTTTATAGTAAATAATTCCCTGGAAGGCCAGACTTAAAACATGAAAAAATCAAAGTATTCCTAGTGCCACCACGAGTTCCTGCTTCTCACATATCCCCTTGAAACGCATTCTCGCCTGCTTGACATTTCAACTTCCCCTTCAGAGTGGCTCTCATATCAATCATTCGCAGGGCAGCACCAGTGTAATTTTATAAATGTTATTTCTCTCCGGGGGATCTGCATTTTAATCCTTATCTTTTAATATGGAAAGCAATACTACTATTTGCAAGGAAAATGCCAGGTGACGCCTGTTGAGCCAGCTGTTTTCTTAGCCAAAGAGTTTGTTACCTTGGGGATTAAAATACACATAAGGAAATTTATTTCCCCCCTGTAATGCTAAATAGTAGAGAATAAAATCAGCAGTGGAAGAAAGCGTACTACAGCTTATAGGATTCCTGGTAAGAAGCCTATGTAGCTCTGAAGGGCTTTCTCTCATTTACGAAGCTGGAGATTGGTGAAAAGAAGAGTTTGCCAAGCTGCTTTGAGGGAAAAAGAAAGTTATTGGAAAGTCTGTTTACTGTGAGGTTCATTCTATAACCATTCCAGCACTGAAGGTAGGTAGGTATCCTGTAATATAGATGAAGGGACATGGCTGTGTGTGTGGGTGCGTGAAGGGATTTAACGTGTACAGGCTGAGAACCTGGGTGTTTTTGGGCAGGGGTCATTTTGGAGTGAGAATCTAGCAGAGGAAGTGTGGTGCTGCTTGTGGATTCAAACCATAGTGGTGCAGAGGAAAAGAGAATGCATTGTTCTACATTCTGGTACGGGATGTAAAGGGACTGAGGTAAATACTCATCAGAAAAGTATCTTTTTTAATACATAGGTAGATATAACTGTCTAAGAGAATCAAAATACACGGACTGTGTACTGAAAATGTAGGATTCAGACTCAGCATATTTTCAGTGTTTCTTGTTTAAGGTTAGTGGTAATTCGAAGGTAGAATATGGAATTCCTCATCTGTGTCCTCTGCATTTATTTGTGCATGGGTTTATTCTATACTGCCCATGTATGTGAACAAGACAGTATGCAAGGCTATGGTTAACTATCCACACAAGATAACACTCTGCCTATGGCTTCGTTAGTACCTTACATTCAATCAGCTAGGCCCTAAGGCAAATAATTGAGCCCTGCAGATTGAACTACTGGATTCAGGCATTTTTCTGAGGGACAATAGAGGAACCAGAGGAACTTCCTGCTCTGTTCGTGTCCCTTCTCCCATCTTTCCAACTGAACATCGAACAAAAGCTGCTAATTTATCCATTCCATCAATCACTAAAGATTTCATTAATCACCAATATATAATCAATATTTATACATACTGAAAAAGGAATAGGCAGAACACTCCTCAAATTCACACACTGAAGCCTAATCCCCAATATGACTATACTTGGACATAACTTCAATAAGGATGTTAACTGTGGTGGTAAGGGTGAGAATTTAATCCAATAGCAGCACAGTGACTTTAGACATCTTTGTATGCACAGACACTAAGTTTCATGAAGAAACAGACGTGGGTTGCCATCTGCAAACTAGGGAGACAGCTTGCACAAAGAACACAACAGATTGATCTTGAACATGTTACCTTTCAATGGAGAAAGATATGAATTCCTAACCCCCACCCCCAATCTACACTATTTTGTTATAATGCCTGCTTTACACACATTCCATCCAAATCTCGAAGCAAATAGGACAAGCATGGATTCAGTCCTGAGCAAGTTTAAGAGGAGAGCTTTTACTCATCCTGATCCATAGTCTCTTTTTTTTCAGGTCCAGCCTCTGTAACATCTCAGGAAATACATTTCTCTGATAGATGAATAGTAGAGAATGTGAGCTGGTAGTGTGAGTGGAGAAGAATTGCCCTGTCTCCTTGGGGCAGCCTGATCAATGTCTCACAACTCATTCAAACTAAACACATCCTGAAGCAGAAGTTCAGAGCTAGTGTAGAGAAGGGCTATGAGCTCTTAGCAATTTCATGATCCGAGAAGCACCAGGATCTCCAAAGGGGGCTATAATCACCACAAAGGAGAGAAGTTTACAGGGAATCAAATGATGTTCAAAGAATTTCCAGGCGAGGAAAGGTCTTTTAACAAGGCTAAAGACAATGTCACTTGCTTTGTAGATGTCTGTGGGATGGACAGGCAAAGAAAGCAACAACTTTGCATCTTTAGCTATCAGGGATGCTGACTTAAACTTGAACACAAGAAAGGTTGCAGAGCAAACAAGGAAGTGACACTTCTCAAAGTGTCACACTCTGCTTCAAAGTGATTCAAATTCTTGCCTAAAAAGAGTCCATAGCAAGTCCCCAGGAAGGCTCTCTGTACTGTATACTCAGGCACAGCTGCCAATAACACTGTATGACCTGAAACCACGATTGGAATTAAGAAGGTGACAGTCCTGTGTCCCTTACACTGATCAGATCACACCAGAACTATAGGAGCCTGACACGCCTGAGTCTATGATTTCATTAATGTGCTCTCTGGAATTTGGCTTATCCAGGGTGAGGCATTCTGAGGATACAGGGTGTCCCCTGGTAATTTAGATGAGGTAATACTTCCAGCAAGGTTGAAGATGCTTAGAAGTTGCTCACTTGGTAAGTATAGTTGCTTATGTATCAAAGCTGACAACTGCTGGGCCAACATGTTTTGGGGGACAAAGTTGTCCTGTGTGTGTGCGTGTGTGTGTGTTTGTATACACTTGGTGGGTATACATCCAAAAGCCAGAGAACGACACAGAGTTTCTTTCCCCATCAGTCTCCCCACTGACTCAGTGTCTCTTGGAATCTGGAGCTCATGTTTTCTGTGAGATGAGCTGCCTCACAAGCTCCCAAGAGTGTCTTGTCTCTGTCCATCACAGTGCTGGCACCATAGGTGTGTAAGAGGCCATGCTTGACTCTTCATGTGGGTGCAGAAGATCTGAACTCAGGTCCTCAGACTTACACAGCTGTTGCTTTTCCCCACTGAGCCATCTCTGAAGTCCACAAAGTTGTCTTGATAATGGAGCTTAAAGCTAGTGAGTACAGTACCCCTCTAGAGGTAAGGCCCCTTCTCTGGGTCCTTGAGTATTATTACCAAGTCACAGTTCTATTCTTTCACAATCAGCATGTCTGAGACTCACTCACCAGAGCAGAAGCCTGCTCTGATGCCTCATTGATTCACTGATCTCAATACTCTTCCTGACATATGGTAGATGGAGGTTGGATACCAGCATAGATGCACAGTTTTCTAAATGTTTTTAAAATTCAAGTTTAATTTGGCAATGGAATCCATGCATGTACACAATTGATCTATTTTGAAATGTTTTCAAAATTTGGGCCCATTGAAGAGTTTCTTGATTTGCCCTGCAGAGTGACCCCCGCCGGGAAGGAGTGGAGCAGCCTCTGCCATCTTTGCTATGGTGATAGACCAGACAGGGACTCCAGGTACACAGAGATATCCCGAGTGTAACATCGCTTGGAACACAGCCTGCTAGGGTTCCACCTGCGACCAGGAGCAGGGCAATTCTGTGGTCGTCTGGGCACCAGCTCTGCTGTGGGACATTTGCCCTGCAGGGTGACCCGTGCCTGGAGGGAGTGCAGCAGCCTCTGCCATCTTTGCTCCAGTGATAGACCAGACAGAGACTCCAGGTATACAGAGATATCCCAAGTATAACATCACTTGGGGCAAGGCACACTAGGGCTCCAACGGTACCCAGGAGCAGGACAGCCCCTCAGCAATCTGTGCTAGGGGAAACCCGGTCATCCAGGGGTGTGGAAATAGCCTTGCAGGCTCACAGGAGGTTCAAGCACCAGCCAGTGACAGCAGGACCAACTAACGCCAGAGATAACCAGATGGCAAAGGCAAACTTAGGAATGTTACTAACAGAAATCAAGGCAATATGGCACCATCCAAACCCAACTCTCCAACAACATTAAGTCCTGGATACCCCAGGCAAGAATTGGATTTAAAATCACATCTCATGATGCTATTAGAGGATTTCAAGAAGGACATAAATTAATCTCTTAAAGAAGTACAAGGACACATGCTCCACTATGTTCATAGCAGCCTTATTTATAATAGCCAGAAGCTGGAAAGAACCCAGATGTCCCTCAACGGAGGAATGGATACAGAAGATGTGGTATATTTACAAAACGGAATACTACTCTGCAGTTAAAAACAATGAATTCATGAAATTCTTAGGCAAATGGTCAGAACTGGAAAATATCATCCTTAGTGAGATAACCCAATCACAAAAGAACACACATGGTATGCAGTCACTGATAAGTGGATATTAACCCAGAAGCTCGGAATACCCAAGACACAATTCACATATCAATCGATTTCCAAGAAGGAAGGAAGGAGAGACACTAGGGCCTAGAAAGGCTGGATGTAGCAGTGTAGGGGAATACCAGGACAGAGAAGCTAGAGGGGGTTGACTGGGGAACAGGGGGAGGGAAGAGAGCTTATGGGACTTTTGGGGAGGGGAGAACCAGGAAAGGGGAAATCATTGGGAATGTAAATAAAAAAATATAGAAAAAAAAAAGAATTCTGAAACCAGTCAATATTTAAAAAAAAAAAAAAAAAAAAAAAGAAGTACAGGAGAACATGAATCAACAGGTAGAAGCCCTTACAAAGGAAACACAAAAATCGCTTAAAGAAATGCATGAGACTATGGGTCAACAGATGGAAGCCCATAGAGAGGAAACACAAAAATAGCTTAAAGAAATACAGGAGAACTTGGGTCAATAGACAGAAGTCCTGAAAGAGGAAACACAAAAATATCTTAAAGAATTACAGGAAAACAGAAACAAACAAGTGAAGGAACTGGGCAAATCCATCAAGGAGCTAAAAAAGGAAGTAGAAACAACTAAGAAATCACAAAGGGAGACAACTTTGGAGATAGAAAACCTTGGGAAGAAATCAGGGGTCATAGATGCAAACATCAACAATAGAATACAAGAGATAGAAGAATCTCAGATGCTGAAGATACCATAGAAAGCATTGACACAACAGTCAAAGAAAATGCAAAATGCAAAATGCTTGTAACCTAAAACATCCAGGAAATCCAGGACACAATGAGAAGACCCAACCTTAGGATTATAGATATAGATGAGAGTGAAGATTTGCAACTTAAAGGGCCAGTAAACATCTTCAACAAAATTATGAAAGAAAATTTCCCTAACCTAAATAGAGAGATGCCCATGAACATACAAGAAGCCTACAGAACTCCAAACAGACTGGACCAGAACAGAAATACCTCCCATCACATAATAATCAAAACATCAAATGTACTAAACAAAGAAAGAATATTAAAAGCAGTAAGAGAAAAAGGCCAAATAACATTTAAAGGAAGACCTATCCGAATTACATCAGACTTCTCACCAGAGAATATGAAAGCTAGAAGATCCTGGGCAGATCTCATACAGACTCTAAGAGAACACAAATGCCAGCCCAGATTACTATACCCAGCAAAACTCTCAGTCACCATAGATGGAAAAACCAAGATATTCCATGATAAAACCAAATTTACACAATATCTTTCCAAAAACCCAGCCCTGCAAAGGATAATAGGGGGAAATCCCCAATACAAGGAGGGAAACTACACCCTGGACAAAGCAAGATAGTAACCTTCTTTCATCAAACCCAAAAGAAGATAACCACTCAAACATAAAAAAAAATCAAAAATAACAGGAAGCAACAATTACTATTCCTTAATATCTCTTAATGTCAATAGTCTCAATTCCCCAATAAAAAGACATAGACTAACAGACTGGATACATAAACAGGACACAGCATTTTGCTGTGTACAGGAAATGCACTTCAGTGTCAAAGACAAACACTACCTCAGAGTAAAAGGCTGGAAAACAATTTTACAAGCAAATGGTCCCAGGAAATAAGCTGGAGTAGCCATCCTAATATCGGATAAAATTGACTATCAACCTAAAGTCATCAAAAAAGACACAGAAGGACACTACATACTGGTCAAAGGAAAAATCCACCAAGAAGAACTCTCAGTTCTGAACATCTATGCTCCAAATGCAAGGGCACCCTCATTCATAAAAGAAACTTTACTAAAGCTCAAAGCACACATTGCACCTCACACAATAATTGTGGATGACTTAAACCCTCCACTTTCCACAATGGACTGATCAGGAAAACAGAAACTAAACAGGGACACAGTAAAACTAATTGAAAATGGATTCAACATATATATATATATATATATATATATATATATATATATATATATATATATATATAAAACATTTCATCCTAAAGCAAGAGAATATACCTTCTTCTCAGTACCTCATGGAACCTTCTCCAAAATCAACCATATAATTGGTCACAAAACAGACCTTGACAGATATAAGAAGATCGAACTAATTCCATGCCTCTGATCAGATCACTATGGAGTAAGGGTGGTCTTCAATAGCAACAAAAACAACAGAAAGCCCACATGCACATGGAAGCTGAACAATGTTCTCCTCAATGATACCTTGGTCAAGGAAGAAATAAAGAAAGAAATCAAAGACTTTTTAAAATTTAATGAAAATGAAGGCACAACATACCCTAATTTATGGGACACAATGAAAGCGGTGCTAAGAGGAAAACTCATTGCCCTGAGTGCCTCCAAAAAGAAACTGGAGAGAGCATACACTAGCAGTTTAATGGCACACCTGAAAACTCTGGAACAAAAAGAAGCAAATACACCCAAGAGGAGTAGAAGGCAAGAAATCATCAAATTCAGGGCTGAAATCAATCAAGCAGAAACAAATAGAACCATACAAAGAATCAACAAAACTAGGAGTTTGTTCTTTGAGAAAATCAGCAAGATAGATAAACCATTAGCCAGACTAACCAGAGGGCACAGAGATAGTATCCAAATTAACAAAATCAGAAATGAAAAGGGAGATATAACAACAGAAACTGAGGAAATTCAAAAAATTATCAGATCCTACTACAAAAGCTTCTATTCAACAGAACTGGAAAATTTGGAGGACCAGATAGTTTTAGTGCAGAATTCTATCAGACCTTCAAAGAAGACTTAACACCAAAACTCTTCAAACTATTCCACAAAATAGAAACAGAAGGAACACTACCTAACTAGTTCTATGAAGCCACAATTTTGCTGATACCAAAACCACACAAAGATACAACAAGGGAAGAGAATTTCAGACCAATTTCTCTTATGAATATTGATGCAAAAATACTCAATAAAATTCTTGCCAACCGAATCCAAGAACAATCTCAAAGAAAAAAACCACATGGTCATTTCATTAGATGCTGAAAAAGCATTTGACAAAATTCAGCATCCTTTCATGCTAAAAGTCTCGGAAATATCAGGAATTCAAGGTCCATATCTAAACATAGTAAAAGCTATTTACAGCAAACTGGTAGCCAATATCAAACTAAATGGAGAGAAACTCGAAACAATCCCACGAAAATCAGGGACTAGACAAGGCTGCCCTCTCTCTCCATATCTTTTCAATATAGTACTTGAAGTTCTAGCTAGAGCAATTAGACAACAAAAGGAGGTCAAAGGGATACAAACTGGAAAGGAAGAAGTCAAACCATCACTCTTTGCAATGACATGATAGTATACTTAAGCGACCCAAAGAACTCCACCAGAGAACTTCTACAGCTGATAAACAACTTCAGCAAAGTGGCCAGATATAAAATCAACTCAAGCAAATCACTAGCCTTCTTATACTCAAAGGATAAGCAGGCTGAGAAAAAAATAAGGGAAATGACACCCTTCACCACAGTCGCAAACAATATAAAGTATTGATGTGACTCTAACCAAACAAGTGAAAGATCTGTATGACAAGAACTTCAAGTCTCTGAAGAAAGAAATTGAAGAAGACCTCAGAAGATAGAAAGATCTCCCATGCTCATGCATTGGCAGGATTAATATAGTAAAAATGGCTATCTTGCCAAAAGCAATATACAGATTCAATGCAATCTCCATCAAAATCCCAAGTCAATTCTTCATAGAGTTAGAAAGAGCAATTCTCAAATTCATCTGGAATAACAGAAAACCCTGGATAGCTAAAACTATTCTCAACAGTAAAAGAACTTCTGGGGGAATCAGTATCCTGGATCTCAAGCAGTACTACAGAGCAATAGTGTTAAAAACTGCATGGTATTGGTACAGTGACAGGCATGTAGATCAATGGAATAGTATTGAAGACCCAGAAATGAACCCACCCTCCTATGGTCACTTGATCTTTGAGAAAGGAGCTAAAACCATCCAGTGGAAAAAAGAGAGCCTTTTCAACAAATAGTGCTGGTTCAACTAGAGGTCAGCATGCAGAAGAATGCAAATCGATCCATTCTTATCTCCTTGTACTAAGCTCAAGTCCAGGTGGATCAAGGACCTCTACATAAAACCAGACACACTGAAACTAATAGAAAAGAAACTGGGGAAGAGCCTTGAACACATGGGCACAGGGGAACATTTCCTGAATAGAACACCAATAGTTTATGCTCTAAGATCAAGAATTGACAAATGGGACCTCATAAAATTACAAAGTTTCTGTAAGGTAAAGGACACTATCAATCAGACAAAACGGCAGCCAACAAATTGGGAAAAAATCTTTACCAACCCTACATCTGATAGAGGGCTAATATCCAATATATACAAAGAGCTCAAGAAGGTAGATTCCAGAGAGCCAAATAACCCTATTAAAAAATGGGGTACAGAGCTAAACAAAGAATTTTCACCTGAGGAATATCAAATGGCTGAGAAGCACCTAAAGAAATGTTCAACATCCTTAGTCATCAGGGAAATGCCAATCAAAACAACCCTGAGATTTCACCTCACACCAGTCAGAATGGCTAAGATCAAAAACTCAGGAGAGAGCTGGTGCTGGCGAGGATGTGGATAAAGAGGAACACTCTTCCACTGCTGGTGGGAATGCTACTATGCTATTAAAAACAATGAATTCATGAAATTCTTAGGCAAATGGATGGAACTAGAAAGTGTCATCCTTAGTGAGGTAACCCAATCACAAAAGTACACACATGGTATGCACTCACTGATAAATGGATGTTAACCCAGAAGCTTAGAATATGCAAGACACAATTCACATATCAATTGATTTCCAAGAAGAAGGAAGGAGAGGCCCCTGGTCCTGGAAACACTGGATGTAGCAGTGTAGGGGAATACCAGGACTGAGAAGCAGGAGGGGGTTGACTGAGGAACAGGGGGAGGGAAGAAGGCTTATGGGACTTTTGGGGAGGGGGGGACTGGGAAAGCGGAAATAATTTGGAACGTAAACAAAGAATATAGAAAAAAAACCCAAAACCAAAACCAAAACAAACAAACAAAAAAGTTTCATCTAGAAGAAGAAGAAGAAGAAGAAGAAGAAGAAGAAGAAGAAGAAGAAGAAGAAGAAGAAGAAGAGGAAGAAGAGTTTCTTAATGGGCTCCTTATTTGTAGACCACCCTTAGGAGCACATTACCGTAGCTAGATTTGGGGAAACATGTGCCCAGTAAATGACAATGGACATTAAGTCATCATTTGGAGACTGAAAAGGCGGGACTGACATCTCTCCGCCTGAGTTATTTCTTATTCTGCTGGGAGCAGCCCTTTATACTTCTCCCAAGATTCCTCCCAAAGATACTTTTTCCTGTTCTGCAGTCTCAGGGGGCCCCAGAAATAGCTACTATTTATCTTTCAATTATTTTACATTTTAGGTTATTTGTGTATCCTTAAAACTATGGACCATCTGTTTCTTATCCGTAACAGGAACTAAACTATAGCAACCAAGAAAATGCTTCATCCTAAAAAGGTAACTCTTTTACCCAGCAGCAAAAACACACTGGCATCCTGACACCAGCTTTCAGCTGCCAATCAGACACAATTTCCAAGATTTGTCTGAAACTGAGCAGTCCAAGGATGACTTTGTTCCTTGTTTGTAAAATGCAGATGTGTGTTCCCATGGTTGGAAGCCAACCTGCAACCTCCTGCAGTATTTTACAGTTTTATTACTTAGAATATGAATAAATAACCAACCAACCAACCAACAACAATGCAAACTGAATAGGACAATATAACACTGTGGGGGGAGAAGCAAGAGACTGAAGCCTTAGGCAGGAAGAAGCTTAGCAGAGAGTAGGCCGCATGGACGTAACCCCCAGATCTACTACTTACTAGCTGGCTAATCTCTTAAACTCTGCTTAGTTCAGTGTCTTCAACTCCAAAGCAAGGACAACAATCTTCTTAACTTATTTGAGGCTTCAATAACACGATAGATGAATGTTGTATGTAGCCTTGGTTAACACAGAATATATTGCAGTGGCCGTCTGTACTGGCTAGTTTTTTGACAACTTGACCCAAGCTAGAATTCTCTGAAGGAGGAAACATTAATTAAAGAAAACGTCTTCATAAGATCCAGCTGTGGGGCACTTTCTTAATTAGTGACTGACTGATGAGGGAGGGTCCGGCCCATTATGGCTGGTGCCATTCATTTCTGGACAGGTAGGTGGTCCTGGGCTCTATAACAAAGCAAGCTGAGCAAGCTGTATGGATCAAGCCAGTAAGCAGCACCCCGGCCATGGTCTCCTTATCAGCTCTTCCTCCAGGATCCTGCACTCTTTGAGTTCCTGTCCTGACTTTCTTCAATGATCAACAATACTGCGGAAGTATAAGCAAAGTGAACCCTTACCTCTGAGTCTCTGAGTATGTCTTTGGTCACGGTGTTTCATCACAGCAACACTCACTCTAACTAGGGCACCATCATTATCACTATAATGTAAGTTAGAGGAGGGCACGTCACTCCCTGCTGTATCCTTAGCACCCAGAGCAGTTCCAGGCAAGAGTAGACCTAAGTGAATATTTACTAACTCTATGGCTAAAGGAAGAACCAGAGAAGTAGCCACCCACATAAGTTGTGGCTAACAGCTGCAGCTATACACCAACTCCCTTGCCCTCAGCCCCCCACCACTCAAAGCAGAAATAGCAAATGTCAATCTAAAGTACTTGGCTTTGCCCTCACTGAATAGGGAGTGTGGACCTAAAGGTAATGAGAATGAATTAGTTCCCAAGGATGTCTGACAGCCACTCCTGTCTTTTCCCTTGAAGCCTATTTTTAGCAACTAGTGTTTTTAGTAGTAATTTGCTGGCTTAGGGAATTGAAATTATCATTTTGGTTGGCATAGGAGATAGAAGTTAACTTTCTTTTTTTTGCAAGAACATGAAAGTAATTAAGAGTTTCCATTCATTGATATGGTTTCCCTACCCAGAAATATATAGAAAATGGGTCCTCATGAGAGATTTAAAATGATATTTTAAAATTGTCATATAACCTGGGACTGGGGCAGTTCATCAGTCATTGGTAATTAAAACAGTTGCTGTGCAAGTAGAGTGGCCTGAGCTGGAACCCCAGGGCCCGTGTAAAAGTCAAATGTTGTGTTTCATGTTTATAGCCCACAATTGGAGAGGCAAAGGCAGGAGAATCCCTGCAGCTGACCAGACACTATAGCTGTACTCCTGAGATCCAGGCCCAGTAAGAGACACTGTCTCAAAAAAAAAAAAAAAATCAAATATAGTGCAATGTAGGAAACACTGGATGTTCACCTTTGTCCTTTGAAAACAATTACCCACATATTCATGTGTACCTGCCTGTATATGCGTGTGCATGCTTGTGTATACACACACACACACACACACACACACGCACACGCACATGCACACACACGCACACACGCGCGCACACACGCACACACACACACACACACACACACACACACACACACACACACACACACACACACACACAGAGGCTACTTCACATGCCCAAAGTGTAGCTTATATGACACTTAGACCAGTTGCAGGATAAACCCACTTTCAGGTCCAATCTTTTATTCAATATTTAGGGGAACTTGCTTTAGAATACTTGTTCTTGCAGGAGACCATGGCAAGTGCATCTCCTTCAGTCGATAAGAGATAAACTAGGCTACATATGCATTTCCGAGTTCTCAGATATGGCTCCTAGCCTGACTGCTTTTTGAGAAAAACAAATAAACAAGCAAGCAAAAAAACTGTCTCACGAGGGATACTTCCTCACTAATTTAATTCCAGATAGGTGTTAGAGAATGTTGCATAAAATGTTCCATGTACAAATATTATTATTAATATCCGTAATTAACGCAACAACAGTTGCAGCACACAGATTCAGCCAAATTAGGAAAATTACATATTAGGTAACTGTGTTGCTAAGCAATATTACATACTCATTTTACTTAATTGCTGTAATTAGCATCTCCCAACAGATGCCACAATGCAAACCAAGGAGAGAGAGGGAGCGGGACAGAGGAAGGGAAGAGGTTAGAGGGAGGAGGGTGGAGGGAAAGTAGAGGAAGGAACAGGAAAGAAGGAGGAGGGAAGGAAAGACGGGAAGAGCCACTTGGATCTTCTAAAGTTTCTGTTGACCCCAATACTTTCATTCATTGTTCACCCCAATGGGGCCCAGCAGTCCACAGACAACTCAGAAACACACAATTATTAACAAGTATCGAACAGTTAGATGTGAGTGGTAGTCTAGGATCTTCCTTCCCCCCTAGCCAGGAATAGGTGGTCAGTTGCTAGGTTTTTACTTTCTAAATGTCTTTCTTCTAAACATGGTGTGGAAAGCCACCCAGGACCCCATCTTCCAGTAAGTTTGCAGTACTGAGCGATCCTGACTAGTCATGGAAATGAATGTAATAGAGAATGAACAGGATGACTCTTTGGAGTTCACTCTTGACTATTTCCTGGTATTAACCAAGTGGAGATGGCTGAGTGTCGTCCATTCATCTCTCATTTGCCCATGGCCACTCACAGTCAGCTTTCAGAGGCTTACAGAGAGTGAGATGTCAATGCTCCACACATGGAAGCTCTCACCAGTGGACCTGGTGAGATACCTTCCTGGACATGGTGTTTTGGGGTTCACTTAAATAAAAAGTCTATGTGCAATCAACTAGATGCCCAGGAACCCATATTTACAGTCTAGAATTTAAACTGCGTTTTATAAGCCCACAGGGATCATACTTTTTCCATTATACTAGAAAAGGGGGGCAAACTCCAGAACATCAGATATAGACAGAGAAGGAAGTAAAAAGGAAAAAGTGACTTTAGGTCATCCGAGGGTTTCTTTTATTTATTTTCTGTTCCTCACCGTAGCTAAACAAGACTTGTAACTTGATGGACCGTCTCATTCATAATCATTCAAACAAAGCCTTAGGAAACTGTCCTCTGAAGCTAACTGTCCTTTTAATATCTAGCACTGTTAGAACTGCACATTTCATGTCGTCCTATGCAATGGCTAGTTATCTCTAAATATTCTCCTATCCCATCTCTGTTCTAATGAGTTCAACATGTGCCACAGCATGCCCAGAATACACTTTCTAAAGAGATCGTTGAGAACATCTCCATGTAAGGCAATGCTAATCAAAATCAGATCTGTTCTCCTGGGGTAAATGAACCATGTATGAGGATCACCTAAGCAAACAGCTCTTACAGTGCCTGGCTTTCTCTCTTTCACATTTTCTCCATTAAATAAACCTGCTACTGTCATCTCTTCCTACAGTGTTGGTTTCTGAACCTGTATGGCCTCAGAAGAAGTCTATTGGCCACCTTACCTGTGGTATTGTGGCGTGTCAGAGCTGGCATTGTGATACAAGTGATCTTCCCACACATTCTGCCCTCTACAGACCAGTCAATAACTCTTCTTAGCCTTGGTTTTCGCATCTCTATGATACTAGGTATCTTTGATGTAACACTGTATTTTCTTTAGAATGATGTGGGCCAACCTACTTTTCAGCCATTTGCACTTTCCTCTGAGATATATTTTCAGATCCTAACAACTGCTAGTGTTACCGAGCACTTACTTTGCATATTTCATTCCTTTTTTTTTCTTTCTCTTTTTTTTCCTGTTTTCTGTTTTTCTGTGACAGGATTTCTCCGTGCAGCTATGGATGTCCTAGAACTCACTCTATAGACCAGGCTGGCCTCTAATTCAGAGATCTGCCTGCCTCTGCCTCCTAGTGCTGGAATTAAAGGTGAGTACCACAACCTCTGGTCTAGCATGTCTTATTCTTATGTTTTACATTTACATTTATAATCTCAATTAGTCTTGCTTAGTGTAGTAACCAGAAGATGCTACTGTCCCATTACACAGATGAAGAAAGTTGAATGTTGAGGCATGATGACAATTTCCCCAGGTTCATATCATAAGTGAGCCTCCAAATTTTCAACTCCTCGTTTGCCTAATAATGCCAAAGACAACTAGCACTTTCAAAACTGGGATCATGAGTTGGAAGTTAACCTGAGCTAAACAGTAAACTTCCTTACTACCCCAGGAGCTCATAGTTTAGTAGGCAGGAGAGCAGGGGCCAGTAACTAAAGAGAGAGTGCTAGGCTGAGTTGGAATGGCAGGGGGGAGGAGGCACACCTCACATGATGATTTGTCTGAGTACAACCTATGTACTAGAGCCTTGAAAGCTTTCATGCCCCTCTAGGGCAGGCCAGGGGGAATAGGCCCAAGTTCCCAAAGACCAAGAATGTCTTCTGGGCTGAGTATAAACACCATTGTCTGTTGCTAATTTAACATTTAACGAGAGTGCAACTGGACATATTCTCTAGGGGCAAGAGAGTCTACAATTTGGAAGGTTGGCCCGAGGCGTTGACTACTTTTAGCGACTAGAAACCAGGTTCATTCCTAAGGCACCACCATGTTCCTGGCGGCCAAGTGGCATGAAAATAGAGAAGTGCACACTCATCAGTTCCTCTGCTGCCTGCCCTCCACTGTCTGTCAGGCCTGCAAGTCAGTGTGAGATGCACATCGCAGCCTTGTTCTCTTCTCAAGCTTCGTGTTTCCGAATGGTCATCAACCACTCGGACTGGGCAAGCAGAATTTCTTCATTAAAACTTCTCGAGAAATTTAGAAACATTGTGACCTTAATCCTCACTCTCTGTAGACACCACATGACTTAGCAATTAGGACAATACTACTAACTACAATAATAATAATATCCCCAACACTCTGATTTCATGTGGGTAAATGGACCTTTTGAAAAACATTCAGCAATCTCAAATAAACTTTAGCTAAGCGAAATATGTTTTCCCAGGGACTCATAAAAAAGTAGAGGGGAGAAAATAGCTAAAGTTACAGCACATTTGCAGATGTCATGAGTGTGCTCTTGCAAACTGGAAGTGCCTTGTAAACTGGAATTCCCAGAGCCCAGAGAGGCCACAGAAGCTTGTCAGTAAGAGAGATGCTTGCAAACTTCTCCGTGTGACAATGGACATTAAGAATATTCTGTAAACAATTCTGGTTCCACTACAATGAAAAGCAATCACATTTTATAAAATCAACAATAGCAGAAAGAAACCTAGCCGAATAAATCAGCTCTGAAGTGGGTGAAGAAGGAACTTGATTTAGAGAGAACCCTTTCATATTGGCTGAGCTGCAGCCGATGTCATCCCTCTGTATGCAAAGAAACACAGCACTGTGTGACCATCTAAGCAAAGCTCCCCAGCATTGCTGAGGGGGAAGGAGGAGCCTCACAGGTGGCTTGGGCCAGACATTATGTTAAATAAGGTTGTACAGGTCATTGCTCTGAGCAAAGTGATGAATGAATGAGTGTGCACTGTCCTTACCTCATATGCTAACCTCGCATGCTTCACCACCCTAATTTGATCACTTTTTGAATTAGGATCTCTATGGAACTGATTCAGGTAACTGTGGTAATAAAGAACAGGGCCCCAATCCCGCATAATTAGTGTCCTTCTATGGAGAGACACTGAGGAACTGGCACTTTCTCCAGACATGTACAAATAGGATGGTCATGTGAGGACCTTGAAGGAAGGTATCTGTTCTAAACCATCAAGAGGATCATCACTAGAAACGACGATCCTGGAACCCTCACCCTGGACTTCCAGCCTCTAGAGTCCTAGGAGAATGAGTTTGTTGTTTATTTCCCCAGACCAACTGCAGCTTGAAGGCTCTGTATCCCAGACTCTAACCACCACGAGCACTGACATGATGCCATGGTAGAAAATCCCAAATTGAGATCATGAAATTGTTTCATGCACAGAGTATGGAGTTCCATTTAGGCCATGTGGATAAGATGCACTTAGAACAAAAACAAATTTTCTGTTAGGGCTCCCTCTCCTAAATATCTCATTACCTTTACATAAGTGTTACAAATACCATGAAAAACCCAAAATGTATTTTGTATAACAAGCCCTCAACGTGTATCGTGTTGTCACTCGGCATGTATCTTGTTATTTCAATAATTATATTGTCACTTTCATACTGTGGTTGACATTATTTACCCATGTTTTTTCCTTTTTTCTTCACACAGGGAAGTGAGGTCAGAAAGAAGTAACCTCCTCGTGGTCACGCGAACTTTAAATGAAGCTTTACTGTGAGTCTGAACTCAGGACTATCAAACTATTTACCTCTACATTCCAGCAAATATAATTGGTTTATGAAAGTATTTTTTAAAGGAAAATTTTATTATTCATTTATTTCCATTTAACATGTAAAATACTGGGCTCCCTTTAAGCCATGACAAGCATATCCCTGGGAACTGCTCATATTCCCCTACCCCTGTTCTTCTACCTCATTCTCTTTCCCTTTCTGACTGTCCTTCCCACCTCCATTTTCTTTCCCTGCATATGAGGGATTAAGGAAATATTTTTGAGATGCTTTGTTTATTTGGTTTTACTTTTTACTGCTTTGATAATTAGCCTTCAAAAGATGTCTTGGATTGTGCTATGGTGCCCACCTGCAAAATTGTTTGGTCCCACATTTGCAGTTTTTTTTTAAAAAAAGGTAGCAATGTATTCGTGAACATCATGTACAGAAAGGGTTATAACATCATGTTTGAGCACTTACCATGTGCCAATCTTACTCTAAGAAGTTTACATTGGTGTAATAATTATTATCACAACCAAATCAGATAGGCGAAGACGGTGCCTCACTAATTATGGATGAGCAATACGAGGCAAAAAGACAGGAAACTGGCCTAAGATTACAAAGTGGGCATTTGGAGCTAAGTTATAAGCTTGTAGAATCTGTGATCTTGGAGGAGTATTTCTTTGATGAGATGATACACACCAATTCATAGAGAGTAAAGGAAGACTGCAATCACCAACAGAAACCTTCCTGATACTATCCACAAGTATGTGCTTACTTCACTGTGGGACCCGAGGCACAGCTTGCTTTCATTATTAGATAAGATTTAGTGACAGAAAGTACAGGAGTAAGTTGTCATGAGACTCCTAATTAAGGACATATCGTGACCAGTGACTTCATGCTCTTCTCACCATGCTCTACCCTCATGAAAGACTGTATGATCTCAAACGATGAGTCAAAAGAAACCATTTTTTATCTGCTCATTTTTACTTGTTCACAATAAGAAAGAAGTATCTGATGCAGGAGGTAATAAAAGATGTACTTGGTGAATAAGACATTAAGGAAGCAGTCTATATTTCTATGCTAAGAGAGCCTCTACAAGAAGGGACCCCATTTTTCTTTAGTTCTCACCCCCCCCCCACCAAACTTCCAGAAATGATTCTGCCAAGAAACTGAGAGCATCGTGGCTTAGCCTCCCATCTTAGAGGCCAGCTTTGTGTGGAACCAGATAACAGCTCCAGTTACATCTGGAGGGAACCCTGCCTTCCATGGCTCATTTGGAAGCCTGCACAGATTGGCATGGAGGCACCATCTCTTGACTTACCATGTGCCAATAGGGTGGGAAAAGCTTTGTTTTCATTGTCTAGGCTATGCAAGTCTTCACATAGGGTTTCCAGAGAGAAACTTAACAGGATAGTCAAGGTAAAAGTCTATTATAAACCTATTTCTCTAAAGCACATTGTCCCATGGGCTTTATAGCAATGACATCCCACTGAGTACACTTAAAAAATGAGGGCTCTTGGAGAAAGGAGGGTTGGCTAGCCTGGAGATAGACACTGTTCTAGAAGGAGAGAGACTACAATGAAGATTCTTTGCTCTTACATTTCTAGACTGCCACTCAGGGGCACATAGTGAATTGCCTGTTACCTGGAGGGAATGAGGTGAGAATGAAAGACTGAGCCTTATGAACTTTCCAACTGCCAGATGGAGTTCAGAGCAATACCCATGGCCCGGACTTTATCCTTGCATGTAGGTAGGTCTTGGACATATACAGAATGAATTTCATTTTGTAGCTCAATGGTTAGCCCATGTTATTTGGGAGGATGATGGTGAATTGAAGAAGCAAATCTTGCCACCAGTTATCCTTTAAGATTAGTGGTAAGCACCAATATTTTTATATTTTGCTCTTTTCTAACCAGCTACATGTATGTACTTGAAGGGGACTTTCTTTTTTATCCTCATAACAGATAAAGGTTTATGGCTTTAGATTTCTTTATGTGCTTTGCCCACAAACTATCCTTGGCATGCCTGTTACCTGTAAGCCTACATTTATATATTTTTGGCATCCTGCTCTGGAAACTTCTTATACCTCATTGTCTGTTTGTGAGCCGACATCTTTCCTTCTGGAGATTTTGCTTTTAAGGGTCATCTGTCAGCTGTCAGATTCTTTAGTAATGGCCCAGAGCCTGGAGTTACTGAGCCTGCTTGTTCAGTCAGTATTAAGACCCCAAAGGTAATAGCTATCCAGCATTTTTAGCTGCTGAAGGAGGGCCAGTCTGCCAACTGAGTGGGGTTGAGATAAACTCTGAAGGAATCGTTTACTGGTGCTCTTCAACTTATGATCGGATTGAATATTGATAAACCCAACACCCCCACCAAAATATCAAGTCTACAACTCACTGAATATACTTACCCTATTTAACATAACTTAGCAGCATAGGACACCATAGAATTTCTACTAAGGTAATACATTTCTGCATTATCACAATGTCAAAAATTCAGAGGCTGATCTATAACAAGTCAGGCACTGTGTGTATAACAGCGCATGTGCTGTAGGAATCACTGAAAAATAGAGCTTTTGGTAGTTGGGGGAATGTCTTGGACATGTGTTGTCTATCATATCAGCCACTAGCTGTCAGGAGACATCTAGGAGAGGCCAAGGCTAGCAGGTAACTTTCCTGGAGGTGGCTCACTGTTTTTGTATGGTTTATGATAGGTGATCTCTGAGAGGCAAGGTCTCAAGAGACTTCATCTTGCAGCTGATATGTCTTTTCCTATCACTATTATATAGTCTCATGATTTCTAGGCATTAGCCTACTCTATTGGGCAGATTTCCTGCAGATAAACATAAAGATAAATTTTCATGAATTAATGCTGTTTAGATGAATTAATGATTTTATAGAATTCCTGTTTTGATTCAAATAATTTTAGGAAGAAAGTTTTAAGAGATGGTTTCAGTTGCTTTGCTAGAGAGATGTAATGAAGTTAGAATCAAGAATAGAACATGCCCATTCCTCATAAAATAGTAAGTAAAGGCTGAATAATAAGGAATACAATGAGCTTTCATAATTACACTAAAAAGAGAAACAGGCTTGGGACAAATTTGTGATCAAGGAAAAAAACATTCATTCTAGGTCAGATCCAAGGATGAAGCCACAGGTGTGCACTATGATAATATGAGGCCTTGTGAAAATGTTGCTTTGAACTTATAATGATGTTGTAAAATGAAACACTGCTTTGAACTTAATATTAGCATCTTTCTGTAACTCCCCTTTGTGTAACATTTTATCTATGAGGTAATTCTTTTTTTGTTGAGAACTTTTTGTCTAAAAGCTATAAAAAGCTAAAAGCAATAATAAAATTTGGTGTAGCCATTTCTGCTAAATCCAGAATGTGTGTGTCTTCATGTGTCTATGTGTGTGCTTGAATTCTCCCTTTCCTTTTCTTTTCTTTCTGGTTCACAATGAGTTAATAAGCTCCAAGCCTCTTGCCTGGCCAGTCTGGGCAAGAGAGAAAGGAACTCTAACAATTAGTCTTTTGCTTAATTCCCTGCTGCTGCCAACAGGAATCAATTACCAAATGTATATCTGTCTGTTTTCCTATACATATGTACACTTAAGAGTTAAGAGTTTGTCACTGGACATTTTTGCCAGTCCCAGGTCATTAAGTTTTGTTATGTCAGTAGTATTGGCCCTATAAACCAGCTGTCACTGTCATTGTCACTGGGCTTATATGCTGCCAGCATGAACCCGGTTTACCATGCCATACTCCATTTTGCTACCTGCCTTGGTTAACCCTCTGATGTCAAATCTGGCTTTGACAGCTAGCCACACATTGCTATTGAGTGCTTGAATGTATTCAATAAGACAGAAATTACACTTTTAGTTTTATTTACACTCAATGTGCTAAAGTAAGAGTACACGGTTAGTATGCACCCTGTCAGAGAATGAAGAGTTCTTTGCAGGCTCAGGTGGAAGCTCCAAAACTACATTCCATCCAACTTGGTGGTTCCTGGCTCATTTCATCCCTCTTTCCTTGTCCTATTAGAAATACCTGCTTAATATTTCCTTTCCCTTCAGTCATTGTCTTCTCTTCCACCCCTGGGGAGCAAGCCTGAGTGTAGGCCAAATCACATTATTGCTGTGATTGGTCACATTATGGAAGAGTTGAAAGCAACCTCATAGAAACAACTGTCTTCCAGAAACTTAACACTTTGTGCCCTCATAGAAATATGGCTTTATTTTTTTATCCATTTGTTTCCCTTTTCTTCATCATGGAATTGGAACCATGTCTGAATTAACCAGATATGCCTTGGCCTTTATGATTTTTATACCAATGGTAAGAATATCTACTCTGATCATGCTTGTGACTGTTACTACCTCCCAAGTCCCTCAGTGGTCTCCAGGGCTCAGACTGATGATAGCACGTAAGCATAGTGAACAGGCTAACCTGAATTGACCTCTATTGGCTCCAGGATATGGTTCCCTTCAGACTGAGAGCTAGTTTCCTCACCCTTCTGAGCACTGAATCTGGAGGAGGCACTGTACCACAGCCTTGGGGAACATATAAGAGCTCTGGGAAAGACTTATGCCAAATGTTGGGCACCTGACCAGAACAGCTACTGATTCTCATCTCCTTGATCTGCAAGGTCGTGTCTGGGACTCTGACCCTACCACACTATACTCTATAGGAAACAAGGGGCTTTGTGAGTGGGTACATTTCTCTTCTTCCTGGGAAACCTTGCCCCTTACTCTGGTTCCCACCACCATTTTCTGGAGAGTTCTCACTCCAGCTTCAATTCAAACATTATTCTTCAGCCCCTCCTCCAGGCAGTAGTCAGCATTTTGTTCTTGTTGTATTTGGTATAAATAGTTCCTTATCTATTGGTGCTCAGCAATATATTTGTTCTGGGTGTTTGAGCTTTATTTCACCTCTTTAGCTTTTGCCCTAATTACAACTTCTGTCATGTAGCACATGGATGGTGAATGTTGAGGAATGAATGAATGAAAGAAAACACAGTCTCCATTGGCCATCATTCCCAGAAGCTGGGAAGAGGATCCTGAGAATGAGCTGGAATTAGTTTTATCTCCACGATTCCCCAGAATTACCTGGAAACTATTCTATTTCTACTTTCCTACCTGACAATTGCTACTGGGGGTGTCAGCCCAGTCTCCTCTCTGAGCAATTGGAGCCACATCTACGCACTAATCTTTCTTTGGTTTTCACTGCAGAAATTCCTTGTTATGTGAACATGAATGCTGTGGATATAAGTCACATGGTGGAGGTGACCAGCCTGAATTAGCTTGGCACATCCCCACCTTTGTGTAAGCATGTTAAGATAGTTACTCCGGCCTTTAATAATGCTGTACTGTACCTTAAGAATTAAATTTGCCACAGATTTTAAAGTATGAAAGATCAACTCCATTTTTTTAATGTTTATATATTGATGTAGAGATGGCTTTTCTTCCTTGAAAATCTCCCTGAAATTTACTGGGGGACTCAAAAAATTTCTATTTCAAGTCAGCTTTGCTGGTGTCTACCATGCACTACAGCAGGAAGTCAGAAGAACTCTGTGAAGTGTTGTCATTGTTACAGCCTATTCAACTGCCTCTGGTTCTCTTTCCTGTGATTAAGCTTTGATCATAACTGTTAGGACTAGGGACTTGTGTGTCTACCTCAAGGCAGATGTCTAAAGCGTAGGTGCACTCTGATGACTCTGCTGGACTAAACTCCAAAAGGAACCTTCCCTACATTGTCCAACAGTTCACCCAACAGAAAAGCGAGGGTTCTTATTGACAGAGACTATGTCAGGAAGGTGAAAATTCTGTTTACATGCCCAACTTCTAAGAGAAATGACAGTGGCATAGAAGGAATTAGACAGGACAGACCAGTGTTATAAGTCACACACAGAAAGGACTGGGAGCTGAGGCCAGGCCTGGGCATTTTCAGTTACTTCAAGACAATGTTCAAGTTTAATTCACTCTTTTCTAAGAACACAGGACGTTAAGGAAGAGGACACAACAATGATGTACTCTGACTGTATTTTATGACGTGGCTGATAGCAATAATGCAGTACTGAACATGGCGGATAGCTATCTCTTAGAGATACCAGGTTCAACTCCTTTCAATACATCTCCAGAAGTGAAATTTCTAAGGCAGATAGTAATTTTATTTTAACTGTTAGAGGACTCTCTACACTGTCTTTCATAGTGTCTACGTCACCTAATAATCCCAACAATGGTGGACAAGGGCTCCTTAAACCAGCATTTAAAAAATATTTTTTGAGGCCTGGGGGCAGTAGAAGACACCCAGTGCCCTGCCATGGCCTCCTGAGGCAGGGCTGCAGCCACCACTGTAAGGAACAAATGTGTGACGGAGTGGTAGGAGAAACAGAAAAAGGCCTTGGGTCACTTCTCCAGCTCTGTCCTTTGTAGCAGACACCTTGTCTTCTAGGCTCCAGCGGCCTGCATTCCACTGCTGCTGATGTTCTTGGTGGTCATCTCATGGTACTGACATCTCCAAAAACACTGCTGTCTTCTGCTGCAACTGGGCTGCACTTTCACAATTAGCCTCTCATAAGGTCTTTTCATGGTGCCAAGCCTCAACTTCTCTGCATAACCCCTTCAGTCCTGGGCCTTCAACTGCCACTGAGGCTGCACCTTCACCAGTGATCTCTCCTGGCCTCTTACAGAGCCAAACATCAGCTGCTATCCCTTCATGTTTCAAAACCAGTACCACCTGGCTGACTCTTACAAATTGCCAAGTCTGGCTGCCAACACGAGGTAAAACCGTGGCTGCCTCTGGAACACAGCTTCCCAGATTTCACCTTGCTGATGCTGGTCTCTTCTAAATCACTGCTAATTTCTTAGCTCCAGCTAACCAGCATCAATTGTCCCAGTAATGCAAAGGTTTCGATTTAGTAGTTCTGGTATCTTGTTAATCACAGCTGATTCTTCAGCCCCAGCTAACCAAGACCACAGAATCTTCACAATCAAAATAGCAATGACCCCGATAAGAGTCTTTAATCTTCTCTCTGAAATTTCACAAGCCAGACCTCTATCATTTGTACTGTTCTCAACATTATCTTCCAATCTCCTATAGAACATTCCACAGAGCTTTTAACACCCAATGGCACTTCTAGTCCAAAGTTCCAAAGTCCTTCCACAGTATTCCACAAAACATGGTCATGTTGTCCCAGGAATACCCCACTATGCTGGTACCAATTTGTCTTAGTCAGGATTTCTATTCCTGCACAAAACATCATGACTAAGAAGCAAGTTGGGGAGGAAAGGGTTTATTCAACTTACACTTCCACATAGCTGTTCATCACAAAAGAAAGTCAGAACAGGAACTTACACAGGGCAGGAACCTGGAAGCAGAAGCTGATGTAGAGGCCATGGAGGAATGCTGCTTACTGGCTTGCTTCCCCTGCCTTGCTCAGCTTGCTTTCTTTATAGAACCTAGGACTACCAGGCCAGTGATGGCACCACCCATCATGGACTGGGCCCTTCTCTCTTGATCACTAATTGAAAATGCCTTACACCTGGAGCTCATGGAGGCATTTCCTCAACTGAGGCTCCCTTCTCTGTGATAACTCCAGCTTGTGTCACTCAAAACCAGCTACTACAGTGTTCTTCTAGGAGTTCCTTGATTTCAGATGTTATGTTAAAATACTTTTTTAATCTATTTTGAGTTTATTTTTTTCTATGTAGTTTCAAATAATAAGCCAGTTTATTTGTTTGCATGTGGATACTTAGTTATCCCAGCACCATTTACTGATGTGATTATGCTTTCCCCGTATGTCTTCTCTTCTTGGCACTCTTGTCTAAGAGAGGTTGCACATGGTTGGATCTATTTCTGAATGTCCCATTGTCTGTCATGACTATGCATATTATTGTATCAGTATCATTTGCTTTTGGTCTCCACTGTCTTAGTCATATACTTGAAATCAGTGATCGTGAAGTCTCCAAATTTTCCTCTATAAGGAAAATGTAATGTGGCATGGTTTGTGTGTGTGTGTGTGTGTGTGTGTCTGTGCACGCGTGTGCACATGTGCACACACATATAATTGAATGCTATTCTGCTTTAAAAAAGGGAAAGTTCAGCTAAGTAAAATAAGTCAGAAACAGAAGGAAAAATGTTGTGTGGTTCAACTTAAATGAAGAGTTTAAATTGTCAAATTCACAGTAATAGAGACTTTCGTGCTTGTTACCAGGAACTGAGATGAGGAAGAAACTGGTAGGTGTTGGTCAAAGGATACGAGGTTTCCATCATGCAAAATAAAGAGGAGCTTCCTGAAGGTGAATAAGCAATATGGCACTGATTGTGGAGATGGTTTAGATATGAACGTCCCTCTGCACCCAATTATATGCTTTACGTGTACAGTTTTTTTGTGTGACCGACACAGCCCAGTGAGGTGATCTAAGAAAAGATGCAATTCACACAAGTAGCTAGTACATAGTGAACATTCAATGAAACAGACAGAACATTGGACCAAACAGAACGAGGTATTCCCACTTCCACAGGAATATCACACAGACCAGGAGGAACTTATTTTAGGGAAACTCTCACAAACAAAAACGTCATTTACACAGGCTCTTTGCTGTGCTAGCAAGTCAAGATCCATGAATGATGGTGGCATTTGGATACTAAGACTGGAAACACATGAATCTAGTTCATTTCCAAGAGGATAGGATGGAAACCCAGGAAAATTTCCGGTCTGGGATATCAGACAAATGTCCTGGTTCCATGACAACAGATGAGTATTTTGTTGCTTGTCTCTATGTAGTCTTGTAACCACAGACAGTAACATAAATATGTGCACCTATATCTTTAAGGAGCTCTCAGTCCCTGCCATGCCATTAGACAGCACTAGTGTGTGTTGAAATAATCACAATTGGTTCAAACAGCATCAAACTTTCAACATAGCACCCAAACTTTCAGCCAAGGCTACCTGGTGGCAAGAAGTGGATACGAATGCACCGGGCTGAACCAGGCCTCTTTCCTCCGTGGCATGCTGTCGTAGATTAAAAGATCTTTCTCAGTCAGAACAACCAGGGTTGGTTTCCACTGTTTCTCGCTCTCTCCAGGCACCTGAAACAGAAAGCAGAGAACTGTGAAACATCTAGAGCGCAGGATGAACAGAAAAGAGACTTCAGTCAGAGGGCCAAGCAAATCGAGTGGCCTTCAGTTCTGGCTTCAGTAGGTGAAAAGGAAAGAAAGAACTTCAGTGTGGTCCTAGCCATCCCTGATCACTGAAAATATCTGATGTCTCAAGAGCCCTAGATACGCTTTCTATGCAGCTAAGAAGCGGAGAAGCCGCTTCGCAGCTCACCTGTCAGTCACTACTGAATCGTTATTTCACAGTGGGAGGCAAATGCTTGGGGGAGTCAGTGCTCTCATCTCCTGCTCTAGTAGAGCACATTTATTATGAAAAATTTGAGCAAATTTCCAAAGGCACTGAAAAATATCCTGTGGAGGCACGTGCCTCCTCATTTGGGTGTGAGGCATGAAGTCTCAGAAGTCTCGCTCTGGAATTTCTCTAGGGATTTAGGCATCTCTTTAAAATTTCTCTTCTGTGTTGACTGTTGAGTCTTACTCAATGAAGAATACATACTTAACTCAAGGACTGGCATGATCAAGCAGGAACAGGACAGAGAGCATCAATTGCATAATGATATGCACTTTTGCATCCCTTCCAATGCTGAGCCCTGCAGAGATCACCACGAGCTATTCAAATGCTCTTTGTCTGTGCAAGTGCTCTTTGGAACACAGGGACCCAGATTAAGCTTGTTGGGTATGCAGAATCTCAGGCCCATCCAGATGTAGGTTTATTGGAATGCACCGGCGATGTGTATGCTCCTTAAGGGTTAAGAAGGCACTACTCCAAGTTGGGTCAAAGATTCTCTTTGACAGAGTTAGCTCCTCAGTGCAGACAGCTTTTGCATAAGTCATCACTCAAAGTCTATTAAGAATAAAAGTAAACCTAACCACAAGCCAAATTCATATTCCAGCTCATTTCTCCTCCTTTGTATTTTAAAAGTATGTATGTATGTATGTATGTATGTATGTATGTGTATGTATTTATTTTACCTATGTGCTCTTTAGCATACATATAGAGGTTGGAGGACAACTTGCAGGAGTTAGTTCTCTCCTACCATGTGGGTTCTAGAGATCAAATTTATGTTTTCAGACTTAGAGGCAAGCACCTTAACTGGCTAAATCACCTTGCTTGCCCATTCCTTTCATTGTAATAATTTATCATTTATATATACATATACTGTGTGTATATACATATATAAGATTACTATATATAATATATAGTATATATATATATGTATGTAATATAGCCATTACTATATATTACAGTAAATTTTTACTTATTTGTTGAAATGCATTTTTAATTCTATATACTGTTATATTTTTTCTCTTGAGACAGAATCTCACCTAGGCTGGCTCCTCCTGCCCCAGCCTTTTATGGACTGAGATTCCAGGTCTACACTATCATGCCTGGCTTCAGTATCATATTAAGTACCACAGGGAAATCTACACAGAGGGGAAGGCACATTCATGCGGTTTCTTCTCCCACCAGCACCATGGCCAGTGCAGCGGTAACAAGTGTCCAAAGTAGAGAAAACATGCAGCTTGGTGCTCAGGTTGAGTTATCTAAGGTCTCCATGTAACCTGAGGACAGTTCCGGTATTCATGAGTGGTCTTAACTCCTGCTGCTTCCCTGCCCATGCTGACAAACACATGTACCCCCAAAGGTGAGCAATGTAAACCCTGTAGCTAGGAAGCCAGAGCACCAAACCTGCTCCACAGTTGGCTAGCTGTCAATCATCTGATTCCTTTGTATTTTAGTTTCTGCATGTGTAAAATGGCAACTCAGCCTCCGAGCAGAGGAGGCGTGAAGATACACGAGCTCACATCTGTAGAAGGCTTAATGCAGCACTGAGCAAGCACCCGGTGCTCCCCAGGCCATTAGATGGGACTGAGAGTATAATGTGCTTAGCAGCTGGCCGGTGACAGAGACATTGCAGTGCCTCTGATAATTTTTAAAAATAATATTGAAAACGTGCCCTTTAGACATGGAATGAATAAAATAAAGACAATATTTTTCCTTGGGGGAAATTATAAGATGAATTAATGATACCTTTTATACCAACAATGTAATGTTTTCCCTCTACTTTTCCCACGCTCCCTGCCCTGTGGAAGAACTCTTCTTTAACATTTAACACACCACCACCTTCCAGCAATTCCAAACAAAGACTTTCTCTTAAAAGAGCGTCCTCGTCTTAGTGTTTGTAAAGCTATTTATATTAGAATGTGAGTGACTGACTGGTGGTTTATCTTCCCTCCCTTTAATATTTTATGCATATTAAAAGCATCTACCTTTAGTTTATTGACTTTGTACCACTTTCCTACAACAGAACAAGAACATCTGCAAAAGATCAAAATAGATTGAGAAGGAGAAGTACCAGACTTTACAAGGTGAATAAGCTATGTATCTCAAGGCAATTAAGTTGTGGTTTGGGGAAATAGATCGAAATAAAAATTTCCAGCTTCTACATTAAACTTAGTAAATTACCTTTCCAGGTCATTAACTAGGGCTGGAGAAGCTACAAAATGATCCTCCCGGTGTGACTATTTTACTTACCTAGTCAGCTCTGATCCATTAATGTTGACTGAAATCAGTCATTTAACTATGAACATGAAAAGTCATGATTCTTCAGAAACAATTTGAAGTTCTCAGAATGAACCTGGGCAGTAAATATTAATGGTGGCATGCTGACCTCTGTATCCATGGGGTCAGTGACACACAACAACATGTCCAGGGACATGCATCATTCCAAAGCCTTACATACTTTATGGTTTATTCAAGTTACCTATGTGGATCTCTTAAAATACACTGTGAGAAAACTCTGAAGGGCTCTTCCCCACCTCCACTGTGTGTAGATCTGTTGTTTTCATTCTGTATAAATTCTTCTGAGTAGTAGGCTGCCCATGAGAACAACTGCCTTAGTAAGGAAAAAAAAAGTCATAGTAAAGTACATGAGTTTTGGTGCCAGAGAGATGGCATAGTGGATAGAGAGGCTAAAACATTTACTATGCAAGCATCTGGATGTGAGTTCTAATCTCTAGGGCCCACATAGGAGTAGAGTGGTGGCATAGATGCCACCAGTAATCCCAGCATTCAGAGAGCACGGCCAAGGAATCTCTAGGGCTAGCTAGCTGGATTAGTCAGGCATGCTTCAAGTTCAGCAAGACACTCTGTCTATTAGAGTAGAGAGCAATTGGAGAAGAAATGTCCTTGGGCTTGTGTGTGTGTATACCCCAATGCATACGCTTCTCTCTCCATGAAAGGAAAAAAGGAACAGGATTTTGAAAACAAAACAAAAACAAAAGACATGTTCCACACGAGCTCCACACTGAAGCCTGGAAGCACATTTCTTTTTGCTATTCTTGTTGTTGTGGTCAGACTCATGTATTTGTGCTATTGTTCTGGTGACAGCTTCTATTAGAAATCTATTTTCTCTCGCATCCAATGTAGGCGAATGTCAATGCAACACTTCTGGGGTTACATCTGCTTTTTGTTAAAACATGATGTCGTGTCTGCAGTGGCTGTAGCAATGTCCACCTCTACCCTGCATTCTGCTTTGGGTGCTGCAATTGTCAGTTTCTGAAGCACTCACTGCATTTATAATAAAGAAAGAGAAGTACAGGCAATGGGAAGAGAGTCCATTCTGCAGGAATTCAGACGCAGTGTCCTGGTGGACAGAGCCATTTTCACTTCCACAGCGTATCCGAGGGCAGGTTTGCAAACCAGTACAAAGGATGGTAGGGGAGGGGAGAATGACTGGAAGTGGAAAACAAAAAATGGAAATGGAGAGAATTATGGCAAATGAAACCCTTGGAACTGGATTCCCACTGGATCCCAAAAATCAAGTTCAGGGGTAACAAACTTTGTGAACTTGGGTCCTCTGTTTAGATTAAACTGTAAACCATAGAACTTAGTGAAAAACTTGGAATGGGGTTGTGTGCAGGTGGGTGCTGACACCTCATTGACTTTAATTCTTTATCTGTTACCCCTGAGGATGCTTCTTATTGGTCCTGGAATAGCATTTGAAAGACACTGACCTTGTCACCTATGAAATATACAGAATATGCTTCCAAAATGACACTTTTATCAACACCTTTTGAGGCTAAAAAGGGTGGTTACTGTTAATAGAAAGTCAGGCTTCAAGATTAAAGAAATCACTAATAATACCCATGGAGGGCATAACAGAGTGCCCTGCACAGCAAGCAAGCAAGCAAATCTTAGTATTAGCTAGATTGACTATTCCATTAAGTAAGGATAGCGATGGCAGATTCAAGATATGGATAGGCTAGAACAAGGACTGCTTGCCTTTCCTGACTTAATGTCCTCATTGGCTTATGACAAAGTGGGTTTGAGTTAGTGCCAATGGCCTTTGAAGTTTAATCATTTTAAAACTCCCTCCCTCACTCACTCCCTCCCTCACTCCCTCCCTCCCTCTCCCCTCCCTCCCTCTCTTTTCCTCTCTCTCTCTCTCTCTCACTCCTTTTTCCTCCCTTTCTCTCTCTCTCTCTCTCTCTCTCTCTCTCTCTCTCTCTCTCTCTCTCTCTCTCTCTCTCTCTCTCTCTCTCTGTATCATAGAATACAGGATATCAGTTCTCTCCTGCCATAATGTAGGATGCAGGGGTTGAACTTTTATCTTCTCTTCATCTTGGTAACAAGCACCTTTAGCCACTGCATCATTTCACCAGCCCCAAACTCAACTCAGGGTTTTATTTTTCCTTTTACTTTCAAAGTCTCTGCCATAAAGCCACAAAGATTCTTGCTTTACGATTCCTCTTGGTTTCAGGTCTTCTTTTTAGCCCCTCATCTGACTCAGTCTTCCCTATATTCCTTTCCCACTTTTATTTAAATAGTGGTAGTAGAACAAGTTCATGATCTGTGGAGTTAAAAAAAAGAGACTTGCTTCAAAATCTGACTCTGTTACTTCCCAGCTGAGGGGTACGAACAGAGTTCTGAACTTTCAGGTAACTTGTCCTCGGATGTATTACGTGCCAAAAATGGCCTCCCTGCATGCACATTTCGTGAAGACAAAGTGAGAGACATAGAGCAGGTATGAGTGTGTTTGGTTGTCCCCGTGTCATGCTTCAAATGGCTCTGGGGACTGACCTAACTAGGGTGGTGAGTGAATGAGGAAAAGAGAAACACATGGAGATCCAGAAAAGCCATGGTCTGGGATCTCTGGTTGAGAGGCCATAGCACCCAGGAAGTCAGAGTATTTATTATATACAGTTGATCAGGGAGGCAGGAGTACTGCATAAATATAAACAAGGAGGTAGGGCTATTATACAGAGCTGAGCAAAGAGGTAGGTTTGCCTTATCTCAGTAGGCACCATCTCTACAGGGGAACACTCTTCAGGCTTTAAACATCTGAGAGAGGAAGGCTGTGGTGGATATTTCCTATGCACACTGTCAATAATCACAGTTGGACCCAAAGGTTTTGCTATCTTCTGAGTGTCATCTGGGGAAGGTTTTGCCACTCCTATAGGTCTGAGGCATTGGTGTCCTTGACACGGCCTTGCCAAAGTCAGACAATATACACTTCCCGAGGGCTTCACTTATTTCTTGCACTCCCATATCTCTCCTTGCTGTACTTTCTCTCCTTCTTGGGCAGCTTAGAAACTTAGACTCAAATGTAGGGACAGTGACTAATAGCAAGGGAGAAAGTTCTGGAAAAGTTGATGACAACTTTTAAATTGGAGATGCTGGTTATCTTGGCTAACTCTCGACTCGTCTGCTTCTTCCCCTCAGGTTGCCAGCTCTTTGGAACGAAGGAGGAGACACCAGTGTAATAATAAATCAGAATTTATCAGATTCAGAATGCTTCACAGACACCAGGTAATTAACCCCTGTACCATCTTCAGGGACGTTGTTTCAGATAGAACGCAGGCAAAGTGCTCAGCAAGGCTGCTCACACCTCCAACTTCTAGCTCAGGCTAAACGATATGGAGGACCCAGCAATCAGGAGCAATGGACAGTTCCAGGCAAGCGGAAATAGGAAGTCAGAAAGGACAACTTAAATTTTAAAGGAAGAAAGGGACATGGTGAGATGACTTAAACCACTTGCTGTGCAAACCAGAGGACCTGAGTTCAGATTCCCCACACTGTAAAAAACACATGTGATGGTTGACATCTGTAATCCTCATACAAGGGAGGCAGAAATGGGATTCCTGTGGCTCCCTGGCCAACTGGTCTAGCAAATCAGTGAGCTTCATGTTCAGTGAAAGATGATGTCTAAAAAAATTCAGATTGAGAGTGCTAAATATACCTGATGTTGATCTCTGGCCTCTACACATGTACATGCATGCAAGCACATGCAGTCTCTCACACACACAGATAGGCAGACACACACACACACACACACACACACACACATGCCTATGCAGCAAATTAGGCAGAGCAGACAGGTATAGCAACTAGAAAAAGAAGGTATAAGAAAGTATTGTCCAGACCAAACATGGATGAGGATGTGGAGGTCCCTGAATTCTCATATATTTGGTTGGAATGCATACTGTAGGGATTTCTTCAAAGGTTTAACATGCACATATCATTTTGACTCTGCTATTTCTTGCATTTGTATTAAGCCAAAAGAAATTAACATATATGGCTGTATGCAATGCTTAATTTACACTGTCCCTTGACCATGGATTTAGACTCATCCAGGAGTCATACCTCTAGGAACATCTACAATAGGATTTTCAGAGAAGTTGAACTGAGGAGGGAAGACCCATTTGGAGTGGAGACACTACTATCCCATCAGCTACCAGCCAAAACTGAATAAAATAGAGATATCAAGTGTACTACCAGGATCTCGCCTTGCTTCCTGCCTCTGGACCACGTGGAGCAACTGCTTCAAGTTCCTGTTGCCTTGCCTTCTCTGTCACAACGGATTGTGAGTCAATGTGTATCCACTTCCTTCAGTTGTTTTTACCAGATCTTTTGTTCCAACAATGAGAAAAGTAACTAACATGCCACAGAAATACATAGGGACAGCCTTAATAACATTATTTTAAATGTCGGTATTCTCTAGAACTGAATGTCTATCAATAGGGGAATAAGTAACTAAATGCTATATATCTATATAATGGGAAAAGAGGGAAAACAAAATCAAAGAATGAACTATTCATGTATTCCATAACATAGATGAATTCAAATAATTTTGCAACGTAAAATAAGCCACATCTAAATTATATATGGTGTATCATTCAATTTACACAGTCTAGAAAATATGAACTAATTCAGTGGATAGTCGTCTCTTGAGGAAGAAAAAAATTAGAAATTGTTGTTTGGGAAAAGCAGCTTCCAAAACAGTAATACATTACAATAAACTTTGTATTTTCCTAAGATAAACACACATGATGAATTATCCATCGAGAATGGAATTTTAGGTAGTTTTGTTTCATTAGTTTACAATAGACCATGAACAAGCATTGATAATTTAATTTATTAAATATTGTAATAAAGTATTTTAGAGAAACATGGCTTCTCCCAAGATTGCTGAGAGAAAGGCACTGATGCAAGACTCGGGTTTACTGTTTAAACAAGGTCACAAAATCACTAGAATCCTTGGGAGTCATGGCACCCCATTCCCAGACTTCCTAGGGAAGAACAGAGTCAGGGAATCCATCATAATCAAGGGCTGAAATCCAAAGCATTTCAGAGTTCCTTATTCCCTCTCCACATTTGCAAGCAGAGTTGATTTCTTATGAACTGTTGTATTTACCCAGTGTGCGAAGGTCAGATGCTAATACTCTCTAACAGGGACCTTTGGTGACTCTATTAGAGGTAACATTGTGTTCGGTGGACTTCGGAATGGAGCCAACCTCAGGGCAGAGCACATATCCATTGAGACAGGCATGCAGCTTGGTTTTAAATCTCCTTTCCCTGAATCGCATTTGAGATAGATAAGGTGGGTAGCTCAGCCAAGTCTGTTCTCTTTCCCGGAGCCACTCGTACACAGAGGCATGTCAATCATAAGAACTTGGCCTTTCCACAGCCTGTCTCATCTGTTTGCCACTAATGCCACAGCACACTCTATGGGATTCCAACTTGTTCTCTCATGCAAAAAGAAAATAGTGTTGGATCCCCTGTGGGTTATCCCATGTCTATATGTGAGTTCAGAATAAATGGTTAAGTCAGACGAATACCTCAGACCCATCTTCCTGGTGAGACTGTGACTTATCTATCATAAGTTTAGGAGGGTTATCCACTAGCTTTTCTCAGCCACTGAAAACAGAATGACAGCCTTGCTGAGCACTTACTATATATGGGGAGGAAGGGTATCTCTCTCCTCCTTCCTGCTCCGTTATTCACCTTCGTCTAATTACCTTCCCTCAGGAACAGAAGTATCGGTAGCCTGATTATTCCAACATATGAACTATATTCAAATGTATTTTAGTGATAGGCATAGTTACACTTTTCTGGAGCTCTGTCTGTGGTCACCATCAAATCTCCCCATCTGCAAAGCTAGAGTATGTACACTGAGCTGATCCTAGCCTGGCCACTGCCTCCCTTTGCAGACTCAGTCTCCTGGCATGCACAGCAGGTGAATAAGACATACCACTTAGGTCAAGCTCTAAAATGACACATGACGAACCTGTGACCCATGGTATGCATACACCCTAGGAGAACTATGAATGAGGGCTAGCATAAGGTTTGTGAACTTTCTTAAGACACCATGAAATCCTTTTTTTCCCAAATCAATCATCTTGTTCTCAAGCACAAATTTTATACAGAAAATGCTAGTTAAAATGTTGGATCTGGTCAGAATTCTTAATACGTGGTTATTGTTAGCAAGCACTCCATATGGACTGAGGTTGGAAACACCAATAAAGAGAAAGGATGGATTGTCATTTTATCCTAAGTCCCATTCTGAACCACCATGTCGACTCTCAGAAAAATCCCAGCCATGAGCTAGGACTCTGAAAAGGGTTCCACTGTGTATCCATTTTGCGATCCACACTTTGAGCAAATGGTGCGCACTCAACCTGACTGCACTGATTTCAGGACTAGAAGCTTCGTCTTTCCAGAGAATCCTCCATGGTCCTCAAACCCTCTTCATTTCCCAGAATCTCAAAGATTTCTGCATTTCCACTTCTCTGCCATGGAAAGCTTCTCTCAGATCACTCAACTTCAGCCCGAAAAACCCTTGAGGCACCTATCTGGTTTAGAGTCAAACGCGTGTTTGTCACCCACTGTCAGTGCCCTCGACCATGTGGAAACATCCTGTGCCCTCCTGCAGGGTGTGGCCACTTCCTTTGAATAGTTTTAAACATGAGCTGTTTAAAATAAAGACCTGCGGTTTGTATGAAGACACTTTCTAATACTTCATAATGGCTTATTCTTCCCAACCTGTGAATGCCCCTTTTTACTCTTGTTCACTCATTTACTCAGCTCCTTCTTTCCTCAGCAAATTCCAAAAGTAAATTTCAAAACCATACCCTGCCTGAATTGTACAATCTTACTGGACTAAGGTTGGGATTATTTGCAATTTGTTAAATCTTTGGATCTTCTAAAGACAGTCATAAGTTAGAAGGGCAATTGAGAGAAGAAGCTTGGGAGAGAGCTTGGCATATCTGTTGGATTGAGTCATGTAAAGCTGAAGGCTTAAAGGTTTTCAGAATGGAAATAATTCTGTTTATCAAGGAAGAGTAAGAAGTGTGTGTGTGTGTGTGTGTGTGTGTGTGTGTGCGCGCGCACGCATAAGAGAGCCTACACCAAGATCAGCGCAGTTCTCCCAAATCCCTAAGCTGAAACGGTAACACTCAGATTGTTACCTTTGTTGGAGACAGGGCCTCTGTGGATGCACTTTATTACATTAGGATGCATTTCTTTAGAAGTTGGACTCTATATTAGTTATAATGTTGTGACAGAACACCTGAAAAGATTGACTTAGGCAAGGAGTGATTTAACTCATACAGTTAGAGGAGGCACAGTCATCACAGCAAGGAAGTCATGTCCCAAGGACCATAAGCAGTTGGTCAGTCATGCTGCATCCTCAGACAGGAATCAGATAGCAATTCAGACTGGTACTCAGCTTTCTTTCCTCTTTATATTCAGTCCTAGACCTAAGCCCATAGATTTGTGCCATTTGTGTGGTTTTTCCCCACCTCAATTAACTTAATCTAGAAATTTTCTGACATTCCCAGAGAGTTGTTTACAGTATGATTCTAGATCCCATCAAGTTGACAATCCGTGTTCACCATGCTAGGCTCCCTAAATCTAAAATTTTCTGTACACACAGAGAGGAATTTTGAACCTAGACATAGCAAAAAAAAAAAATGAGGTTATGTGAACCATGGGATGGAAATAGGATGCTACATCTTCAAGCCAAAGATCACCAGCAATCTCAGGGTGACTTATCAAAGAAACACAAGACATCATCTTTCTCATAGAGTTAAAAGGAAAACACCCTAGTCTGTATCTTGTCCTTGGACTTCTAGCTTCTAAAACTGAGAGACAAGTTTCTGTTGTTAAGCCACACAGTCTGTGGTTCTATGTTTGGCAACCTTAGCGTGCAAATGCAAGCACCGTGCTATGTTACCAACGCTTTGAGGAATTTATTATTATCCCCATTTAGCAGCAGAAGAAATCATGCCTCTGAAAACTCATTTCACATCCAAGGTTAAAAGCTTAGCGTTATAAAGCTACTGGTGTGCATTCTTGTAGTTAAAACTTGTGCTATTTCCAGATCATAAATTGCCTTCCACAAGAAGAAAATGAGGAATTCCGTGGGAATATCAAGAAAACTGTGGGCAGAAGACATCTGGGAGACCCAGAAGGATAGTCTCCTGCAGGCTGCAGCTCATAGCAACCAGGCAGCACACCATGCCTCCCCTGGGGCCTTCTTGTCAGTCTTTCTTTCTTATTACTTGGCATATGGGGTGATACTCTAAGAAGACAGTAGTTTGGCCCAAATTCCTAAATTCCTTTCTTGGTAATCAAAGCTCTTTATTCTCCAAGCCTCATATCTGATTAAAGTAATTCAAGACCAAGGTGTAGATGACTCACAAGCTTGAAGTATTGCCTCTATTTATAACACGGAGAGTGACAAAATTAGCCACTTAAGTTTACTCATTGAAAAACTGAAGGAATAATATTCGGATCATGGCTTGTTATCGGAAGGAGGAGAAACCTTCTGAATTTGATCTGTGTTTGCTGTGTTGCTACTTTAGCACACCAGTCTCTTCACTGGGGGTGTTTACCCCAGCTCCAATGTTTGCACATCCTTTGAGAGCTGAGTGTGGCTTAATGGTTTGTGCCTTCTTACAAAGAGCACACTTCACAAGTTCAGCAGTATAGGACTCATGAATAGAGTAGCCTAAGGAACCACAGTGGGGAGTTTGTTAGCGCAAAGGTTTTCTATATAGCTAAGTGCTTACAGGAAGTTAAGTTCTAACTCATGGCAGAGGAAGTATTGGATACAAACCCTGGCTTCGGCAGCATGTCAGCTACTGTGTTAACCATGGACTCTTCTTAGACAAGGAATCACAAGGTGTGATGCTGATCAGCAACTAGATGTAAGAAAACTACTGGACTCTGGATTCTACTACTTTGGCCTGCCAACTGCTGGGGTCATAAGCATTAGTCACTACACCTTACTCAACTTCCCAATATTTCAATAGAAGACAGGGAAATGGATGCTTGTATATGAACTTTTAGAAATTGTTGTATTATTTTCCTATTTTCTGCTTCTGGAAGTCAAAAGCTCTAGAGCCAAAGTGTTGGCATGCTGGAAATCTTGGGGAATTTCCACTTTCACAGCCTGCAGAGTCTCTCCTATTGCTCCGCTCCTCAGCCAGAATGCTATTGTCTTTCCTCCTGTCATTCTTTGCCACCATATTTTCTTCTCTTACCTCTGAGACACTTGTCCCCCACCAGAGGATACCTAGCTAGTCTAGTGTGGCCTTCCATATCTTAGGATCCTAAACTTAATCACATTTATACAGGTGCCCTTTCCCACCTAAGTGTAAAATAATACTATCATAGGTTGAAGGAATTGGGATAACAGCATTGAAAGAAAGCTTTTGCTGCCTATTTCGGTCAGCAACTAATTCAAGTTAGATGAACAGTGAATGGAATGATAGGGAATCAAGCATACTTTAGACTTTTCCTCTGTGCTACCCCCAAATATAAAAAGGAACATAGAGTAAATAAGACTGACAAAATATCAACTGGTGAAAATAGGGTGTCAATACTTGAAGGCTTATTGCTTTTTCTTTTATGTAGATTTTAAAGATCCCTGTAGTAAGGAAATTAAATAGCATGTAGACAAAGGAAAATGTATCTGTGAGACAGATTTGTGTTCAGATTGACAGCTGGCTATTAAATGTTTAGCACTAATCTCAGAAATACAAGGCACACACATACACAATCATCTCTAGGGTCATGTTTTATATATCAACTTAACTAGGGTGAGGGACTGTGTACAACTGGTAAAAGACTGTTCCTTGTTGTATCTGTTTCTAGAAAAGATTGGCCCATGGATCAGCTGACTTAGGGAAAAAGTGTCACCCTCATGAATGGAAATGGATACAATTCAATCTGTCAAGGGTTCAGGGAGAACAAAATAAAACAGAAAAAAGGGCCGGGAATGAATCTCTTGGTTTGGTTCTGGAAATGGAGCCCAGTCTTCACACATGACAATGATACACTGTACCCATGAGCTACTGCTCCAAGCCCATATCACTATTTATGTGTGTGTGTGTTTGTGTATGTGTGTGTTTGTATATGTGTGCGTTTGCCCATTGTGTTTAGCAGATTCTGTCTGAGGAACAGCAGAAGCTATACCTGCCCGGCCCTCTCGGGCTTTCATGAACATGTAAATTATTCCTCTAGAGCAATGATTGAGAACTTAGAGGCAAGTGATGCAGAGGCTCTACTGTGGGCAGCCTTCATCCACCCATGGACCCAATTTCCCTTTCCCTTTACCAGATATGAACTGTCCATGGCTACCTTCCAGAGACGGATGAAAGACTGCTTATCATCAGCGACGCTCAGGGATAATTAAATCAGACTCCCCTCAGTCTGGTGGGCAAAGCTAGTTTATACTTTCATTAACTCCAAAATGCCATTTCAATTACAGTCCCAGTTTGGTTAACAAGTTATCTTTGATTTACAGCCCAGGTCTTAACACCCGGGAACCATGCTCTTTAAAGGGTGCTGACAGGGAATAGAAATTCTCCCCTCTTCTCCTTATGAAATCTTTTGAAAGACAGATGTCATTATCTTATAATAATAATAATAATAATAATAATAATAATAATAATAATACAGCCACAATAATAAAGCAGACTCTTTGAGAAAAGCAGTTTCTGCTTTAATGTCCTGTTTTCAGAGGAGAAAAGAGAAAGAAAAAAGAAAGTATTTTGAAGGAAGACAACCATTGTCTCATCAGTTAGCCTCCTGTCAAATCAGTCTGGCATAATGGCTCTTCGGTAATCTTGGACACCCTAATATTACTGATGGATCAAAGAAATATCCACGTACTTGTTCCTAGTTGAATTTATTGTCAGTTTTCACTAAACCACCAAACAAAAACAAAGACGAGTTCATTTTAGAAAAACCTCAGAACTATGAAAGGACTAAGAAGCAATCAAATCCCAGTTTTACTTTTCTTCCACTAGTCCTCCATAAAGGCTGCCCTACTGACGCTGTTCACTATATCTCTCTGGCGGGAGGGACGCAATCTAGTACCACAGACATATATCTTTTTTAAAATTTGAAACAAATAAGTCAAATTAATTTGTCTGTCTGTCTGTCTATGGGTCTATCATCTGTCTGTCTGCCTGTCTGCCTGCCTGCCTGCCTGCCTGCCTGCCTGTCTGTCTGTCTGTCTTTGTATACGTCCAAGAAGTACATGTGGAGGTCAGAAGACTACTGATATGAATGTTTTCACCCTCCAGTCTATAGGTCCCGGGATGATATTCAGATCATCAGGTTTAGTGGACGGCACCCTTACCTACGAGCTACCTCACCACCACCTATCATCCCCCCTAGGCATAAATCTTATCTGCTACCTCTACCTTGCAGCTCAGCTCAGTTCCTTCCCTTGATCCTGAACAAGGTCCTTATCTTTCCCTGGCCTCAGTTTCCTGAAATCTAAGTCAGGGGAGGGGTGTTCAAACTCCCTCTTCTGTCTAGCTTCTATAGACCAGGATGAATTCAGCCAGAGTGTATGAGGGGATTCTAGTAATGTGTCTGGCTATGGCAGAATAAGTTCTCAAAACCCAGAATTTCCCAAAATTTCAACTGTAGTTCACTTGTGCTTGATTTAGCACATATGCTGTTTACAAATCCAGAAACCTTCTCCTCCTAGGATCCATTATTGGAAATTGCTGGAGGCATAATCTATATTTAGAGCAGGAACCGTATGTGTGTCTTGGGCAAAGAACTGGGAGCAATGGCTGTCATCATCATTGTGGTCTTGGATGTGGTATTCCGTTTCTCCCAGTGATTTCTAATGATCTGGACACTTGGCTTCCTTGTCTTCACATCAGCGGGTACCTATTACAACTAGATTCCTTTGTCCTATAATTTATTTATTTTTTATTCACATTATATCCAGCCCCCTCTCTCCTCTCCTCCAAGTCTCACCTTGCAAATCCCTCCCCTTTTTGCACCCTCCCCTTCTGAAAACACCCCTTGGGTATCAGCCCACCCTGGGACATCTAGTTCCAGCAGGACTAAGCACATCCTCTCCCACCAGCTCCAACCAGGAAATCTAGGTTTCCTGGGGGATCCAATGGCAAGGAACAGAGATGGAGAAAGCCTCTGCTCCACTTGTAAAACTGGATTCTTAAATGCCACATCCACTGAATCCTGAAATATAGGGGTTAAGTACACAAATCTGTTTCTATACCTTAGAATATTCTTCTCCTTTGGGATGCACTAGCCCAGGCATTTATTTGGATCCTGAGTGACAACCCCTCTGTTATTTAATGTTATTTAACCATTTAGCCAGTGTCTATGGTACTGAAATAAGTGCCTATTGAGATGGAGTGGCATATACGAAGACACACCCAGGAAATGAAAGACTCACAGGAGCAAATATAGAGACAAAGTGTGGAACAGAGACTGAAGGAAAGGTCGTCCAGAGACTGCCTCACCTGGGGATCCATCCCATATACAGTCACCACATGCAGACACTATTGTTGATGCCAAGAAGTGCTTGCTGACAGGAGCCTGATATAGCTGTCTCCTGAGAGGCTTTGCCAGAGCCTGACATATACAGACATGGATACTCAAAGCCAACCATTGAACTGATCATGGAGTCCCCAATGGAGGAGTTAGAGAAAGGATTGAAGGAGCTGTTCCCCATAGGAAGAGCAACAATATCAACCAAGGGGTCTAAACCACCAACCAAGGAATACACATGGAAGGACCCATGGCTCCAGCCGTACATATAGCAGAGGATGGCCTTGTTAGGCATCAATGGGAGAAGAGGCCCTTGGTCCTGTGAAGGTTCATTGTTTCAGTGTAGGGAAATTCGAGGGTGGGGAGGCAGGAGTGGGTGGGTGGATCAGGGCACACCCTTGTAGAAGCAGGAGGAGAAGGGATGGGATGGGGGTTTCTGGGGGAGGGGATGAGGAAAGGGGATAACATTTGAAATGTAAATAAATAAAAAGAATTAGCTGTTGTAGTTGCATAAATAATAAAGTAAATTCTGAATTATTAAAAAGAAAGAAGGAAAGAAAGAAAGAAAGAAAAGAAAGAAGGAAGGAAGAAAGAAAGGAAGAAAGAAAGGATGGAAGAAAGAAAGAAAGAAAGAAAGAAAGAAAGAAAGAAAGAAAGAAAGAAAGAAAGAAAGAAAGAAAGAAAGGAAGAAAGCCAGCCTTCATGGATCCCCTCTCCCTCACAACTCTCTGGTATTACATTTCATTCCTTTTATGTAGTTTTTCCAAATTACATTCACATGCTGCTGTCTCATTCTTCCTCCATTTACTTTTGTTGTTAAGAAGATACTTGTTACTTTGGGCAACTGGATTAGCTCTTTCTACTTTAACACATAACTATAGATTGAGCAGTCTAAAAAAAAAAAAAGAAAAAAAACCTCAAAAAACCAAAATGCATTTCCCCAGTTTAGGAGGCTGGGAAACACAAGGTCAAGGAGCTCCAAGATGCAGTGTCTGCTGAGGTCTCGCTTCCTGGTCTGCAGGTGACTGTTTCCTTGCCGTGCTCATGAGCCACATGCTCCTTCCTAGAGTAAAACGGTTGATGCCCCAGAGAAGGGGGATGCTAGAGGGGTGAGGTGTGAGTGGGTGGCTGTTTGGGGGAGCACCCTTGAGGCAAAGGGGATAGGGTGGGGGGGTTGTGGAGAGAAGACTGGGAAGGGGGATAACATTTGAAATGTAAATAAATAAAATGATTAATAAATAAGAAATGTTCAACATCATTAGTCATCAGGACAATGCAAATCATAACGACCCTGAGATTCCACTTTATAATGCTTAAAATCAAAATCTCAAGTGACAGCACATCCTGTAGAGGATGTGGAGAAAGAGATTCTTTCTCCTTCATTGCTGATGGGATTGCAAATTGGTACAACCACTCTGGAAATCAATCTGGCGGTTCTTCAGAAAATTGGAAGAGTTCTATGTGAAGACCCAGCTACATCGCTCCTGGGCATATACCCAAAAGATGTTGCACTATACCACAGAGACACATGCTCCACTATGTTCATAGCAGCCTTATTTGTAATAGCCAGAAACAGGAAATAATCTAGATATTCCTCGACCAAAGAATGAATACAGAAAATGTGGTTCATTTACACAATGGAATACTATTCAGCTATTAAAAATAAGGACATCATGAATTTTACAGGCAAATAGATGGGACTAGAAAATATCATCCTGAGAGATGTAACTCAGACCCAAAAGGACATGCATGGTGAGTAGTCACCGATAAGTGGATATTAACCAAAAAGTACAGAATACCCATGATACACTCCACAGACCCAAAGAAGTTTAACAAGAAGGAAGGTCCAAGTAAAGATGCTTCAACTCCACTTAGAAGGGGGAAACAAATAATCACAGGAGGCAGAGAGAGGGAGGGAACTGGGTGAGAGAGGGGAGGGTGATAGAAAGGGGGCAGGATCAGGTAAGGATGAAACAGGAGAGAAGCCAGAGGGCCAGGAGAATGAATAGAAATATGCAGCTGGAGGGAGTGGGAGTTGGGGGAACTTCTAGAAAGTCCCAGAACCCTAGGATGCGAGAGAATCCCAGGACTCAATGGGGGTGACCGTAGCCAAAATGCTCAATAGTAAGGAGATGGAACTTGAAGAGACTACCTCCAGTTGATAGACAGGGCCCCCAGTGGAGGGACAGGGTCACAAACAGACCTTCAAAAAACCTTGACCCAGAATTGTTCCTGTCTAAAAGAAATGGAGCAGAGACTGAAGGAAAGGCCATCCAGTGACTGGTCCAACTTGGGATCCATTCCCCAGATGGGCACCAAACCCTGACACTCTTACTGATGCTATGTTGTGCTTGCAGACAGGAGCCTAACATAGTTGTTCTCTGAGAGGCTCTTCCAGCAGCTGACTGAGATAGATGCAGATATTCACAGCCAACCATTGGACTGAGGTCAGTGACCCCACTGGAAAGTTAGGGGAAGGATTGAAGGAACTGAAGGGGATGGCTACCTCATAGAAAGATCAACAGTATCAACTAACCCAGACCCCGGAGAGCTCCCAAAGACTAAACCACCAACCAAAGATGAGCTGGTCAGTGGCCCCGGGCACATATGTAGCAGAGGACTGCCTGGTCTGGCCTCAGTAGGAGAGGATGGACTTAAACCTATAGAGACTTGATGCCTGAGGGAAGGGGGATGCCTGGGGGAGTGGAGGACTGGGAGCACCCTTTCAGAGGTGAAGGGGAGGGAGGATGGGGTGAAGAACTCTGGAAGCAGGGACCTGGAAGGGGGGGACATTTGGGATGTAAATAAATAAAACAGCAAAGGATGGCCTTATCTGGCATCAATGGGAGGGGAGGCCCTTGGTCCTATGGAAACTCGATGCCCCAGTGTAGGGGGATGCTAGTGGGGTAAGGTGGGAGTGGATAGGGGATCACCCTCATAGAGGTAGGGGGTGGGGTATGGGATAGGGGGCTTTCCGAAGGGAAACTGAGAAGGGGGGCAACAGAAAGGAGATATCTATAGGCAAGACAGAGGAGATCAAGGTTCCATGATACCATTGAACCAGAAGTCACCCTGTGCACACAGATGGTGTGCTAACATAATCTGTTTATACCAGAATGGTTTTTTCCCGAGACAGGGAAGTACTCAGTTGCTTACTTGTAGATGTTCTGCCAATACCTTATACTTGCCTATTTTAAATGGCTAGTAATATCAACTTATAAACTTATGAGAATCAAATGAAGGACCATCCAATAGATGGGAAGCACAATGAATAGCTATAATAGCGTTCCAGGAATATGCATTATAAATGTGAGCACTATTACCTATGATGCTGCCTGTAATCCCCTGTTCACTGGCGATCTGGAGAAACCAATTCATGTGGGAAAATGCCCACTGTTTAATCATCTTGATTCCCACTACTCCTCTGTAACCACACATTGCAACCTAACTTGGTGACACTGCTCTGGTTCCCAGAATGAAGCACTTGTTGATAGTTCTCAGGGAAAGCATGTATAGACTTGTGTAGTAAACAAGATGAACCATAGCCAACCTGGAATTCAGCATGCGGGCTCTCATTCTATTCCTAGATTTCCTTCTCAGAAATTGGTACATTAAACTCTACCCTAAGAGTACGCTTTCATCCCTTCTAACAATCTGATTCTTCCTCAAGCATCTTTCTATGTGCTTTGCATTTACTAAACCCTGGCAAATTTAACTCATTTTATATCAGCTTTTCTCCTATGAAAGGTGTTGATGCTTCTCACCACATTCCCTTGTCTCCTCTCTAGCTGTGTGAAGACTCCATGTTGAATGGCATATGTGGTCTTCTGGATTAATTTGCAGAGATACACAACAGTCCCAGGAGTGTTTGCATTCCTTCTTGGAAGGAAAGTCTAAGATGACCTGGCTTGATACTTTAAAATAAGGGGAGGGTGAGGACCGGGACAGAGTACATTATCCACAACAACAGGATGGGTTGCGGACACCCTACAGCTGGCATCAATAGCTGTCATGCTTCTATGAGTCTGAACATGCTCCGTCTGCACCAGGTCTGCCACCTAATCCCCTGCATCATACCAGCTGAAGCCCAGTGATATTTTGCACAGCTTAGTTGCCCTTAATGTCACACATAGTCCCCCTCCTAGGAAAACTCAACTCTTTCATTTCCTATTATGCAAACAGATGGAAAGATCTATATGGAAGAAGGCAACTTCCTTGGTGCCTAAACATTTTTATCTCAGTGGCTATAAGGACCTCCTTCTATCAAATTAAATTGCAAAAGAGATGGTTCGGGTGGTAGTCGTGGTGGTGGTGGTGGTGGTGGTAGTGGTGGTAGTGACCTCTTCTGTTTAGTTTTGCTTCTTTTGCTTAATAGGATTCAATCTCTTTCTACTGCTTCTATAACAGTAGTTACTGTCTACAGTTGACCTCTTTCATCAGAACAGTGAAATCATCTATGAACTTTCCCCCCAAATAGAATTAAAAGTGCTGAAAACTTTGATGGAAAGATATCAGGACAACAAGACAAAACATAGACCTATACTCCCACCTCATACTATTAAACCGAGAATTAAAAAACAATTTATACTATTAAACGTTCCCTATCTTAACTACACGAGAATCTATAACACTTTGAGTTACAAATACTCACCAAGCACATGCTTTGGCATCAGGTGTTGTGTGAGAATCTAAACATGAGTTACAAGCAAAATCAGATAAGCATTCTCTGAATGGAGCTCGCCGGCTGCTGGAGGGGACAGGCATCGTATAAGCTATAGAGCATATACTGACTTAATCCTTATAAACTGTGGAGACAGTCACCATTCATCACCATAGTTGTTGAAGAGTGCTACAGAGTCAAATCCACTATTTTTCTAGAGGTGTTTCTATTTTTAATTTTGGAATTCCCTTTGAATTACATACCTGTAGGGCAGGCTTGAACAAGGTCAGTGCATTTGAGAGACATACCTGGGATAACAGGTGCATGGAACTTTTTTGGCCTCCTAGAAATGTTTCTGCAAACAGCACATTCCTCTGCGTACGCTCTTTTTTTACCCACACCCTGTTCCCATAATGTTTTTGGTCAAATGTTTATACAGCTGCTAAAAAGACAAACTCGGGGAATGAATAAAAGCAACATTTGAGACTCAAAACAAAAGCAAACCCTCCAAAATAGTTCAGGCACTCCTCTCTTTCTTTGATATTTTCCATCTTCTCATACTTAAAAAAACAAAAAACAATAAGAGCTTTGATTCACCAAAAGGCTAAATAAAGGAAAATGTCAAGTTAAATCATGGCGTCAGAGAAGATAGTAAAGCCAACAGGAGCATGGACACTAACTGAAGCGTGTGTCTTCAGGATCCAGACCTGAAGCCTACCCAGCCTGCAGACACTGAGTAGCTTTATACTCTTTCCATGCAACCGGAAATTCCCAGCAGCAGCCAACAGCTAGGCTTAGCCACTTATCCCAATACACTATTTACAGTGGTAAGAAATGAGGAAAGGCAGAAGGCGCAGATTCATCAATTAGCAAAAGGAACAAAGGAGCCCAGTGGCCTCAAGGCTGTCACTGGGGTACTGACCTGAGTTCAGGAATAAATGGAGGAAGAATTGGGCAAGAGGTACATTTACTTAAGCAGTCTGCTTTAGGTGTGTCATCTGTCATTGTCTTACTTCTGGTTCTGGAAAGGTCCCCAAAGAACTCCTTGCCATGCCATTGCTTGAGGGGATCAATGTGGTTCTTAGGAGAAAATTGCTTCTTCTCAAGGGTGCAGTCTCACCATCATGGTGGGGGTGGCGATGTGTATGTGAGTCTATTTTGCAAGATTCGGCAGTTCCTGGATTCAAGGTGACCAGATTTAACATAATGACTTATCTCTGTGCCTTCAGCCTCGGAGATGAAGCCAACTCTGAGTGATTAACATGTTGACTGGCAGAGTTCAGGAGGTGACTCACAGTAGAGGATCTAGGGGTTAAAACTAACGTTACTGAAAATGAGCTTTTCTTCTGTTTAGTTATCTTGTAGGACTGAGTGAGGAGTCTTTGCTTTTTAGCACAAGCAACATTCTTCAAATATCTATTTCAACTCCACTTGCCATCTGGCCCCATTGTGTCACAGGACGTCGAAGTCTCATGCCTGATACTTTTACCATAGATTCTCGTATCCAATAAAACATGTACCATAGCTCTGGCTATTCACTCCAGAATTGGACAGTGCGTAAGGTCCAAGTAGTCCCTGACCTATAGAGTTGCTATAGCAATAGATAGAAAAGGATGCAAACAGATGATAATGAGATGCATAAACAACAACACAGGTTGTAAGGTTGTTAGGACTGAAGGAATTGGTCTTATGTGAAGTATTTACATGTTAGCAAGGGGCAGAACACTAGGTCCAAGAGATGAATTGTTAAGGATGGGATTTTAATGACAAAACACATTATGAGAAATTTATTTGGGGGCATAAGCAGACATTTACATAGGCTTTTCCTAATCCCACGAACCAACTCATCTATGAAACAACTGGAAGATTGTTCTATCTTAAAGTTGGCCTAAATTCACAAATACAAAGTCTCTGAACAGGGAATATATTGAACTGCTGAGAGGTTCCTTGTTAGAACAGCGTCAGGCAGCAGAGCTAGGAGAGACCTTCATTGGTCCTTTTTCTCAACACTGCATTGTTTGATGTTTCATGATTAATATTTTACTATGAATACGGCAGGGGGGGGATCTTTTTCTACTAAAGAGCTTTGGTCCTAGTGATTTTCAAACCTTGATAAATGATTTAAAATTTCTGAATTTTGTTCAGAGTTTGAATGACCTATTCTAGCATGTTGGAAGGATATATCTGAATCTCATGGGAAGAAATGAAGGCCAGACGGACCCAGGGTAACAGGGGTTATCTGGCGATAAGAAGCTTCGGTGAAGGCAGTTAAGTTCTTTTTTTTTTTTTTTTAACTTTTAGTAGAAATTTTATCTTTTTTAAACTGAAGCTAGAATAGAAGCAGCATTTTGATTAATTCTTATAGGTTAGCTCTTTAAATTCTCTAACAATGGTTATAAGGTACATATGGTTTAAAATTTCTTTAAATGCAGACATTGCTAATATCCCCACTTGGCAGACAAGAAAAGATGCTGTTTTATCATAATACATGTGGAGTTTCAACTTCAGGACGTGTCTCTTGGTAAGTGAGCATGCTGCTATGTAATGTACGACTTCAGTCTTCAGGTTTGGCAGAACTTAGGATTGCCTCCTTCTACCTGGTCCACTGGTGACAGCTTGGAAATAAAATATTTGGTTCTAATACTTCTTTTTTTCTTTTTACTTTTTATTGATTCTTTGTGAGTTTCACATCAGGAATCCCAATCCTACTCGTCTCCCAGTTCTCCCCTGCAACCTCCCTCTCCTAAAGAAAACAAAAACAAAGTATAGAGAACACATTATTCTGTAGTATGTCACAGTATGTCCCACAGTACACCCTTTTGTCCACACATCTTTCCTTGATAGTGTTCATTGCAGTGAGTCACTGGTCTGCTTCAAGGTCTCTGGCTTCTGCTACACCATCAATACTGGATCCTCACTTGGACTCCCCTTAGTTATCCTGTTGTTGCCCTGGGTCATGGAGATCCTGCAGCTTTGAATCTGTAGGACTGGCCCATTCACATGCTCCAGTAGTTCCTAGATTTTGGGGTTGGCCAACTCAAAAGCCCTGAACCTGTGCCTGGATGGTAGCTGAGTTGGTCAGCCTGCTAGCTATCCTGTGTGTGTACCACCAGGCCAAGCTCTCCAGCATTGCTGCCTCCGTCCCTTCCCCTGCTAGTTCACTCAAGGCCAGCAAGGGGCAAGGTCTCTCATTCTCATGACCTAAGGGCTGGCTTACCAGCAACATACCACCAAGGCCAGCTCTACTATGCTGCCCAGGTGAGGTGCAGGGTCCACTCTCCTGAGTACTGCAGCTGGTAAGGACTCTGGAGCTAGCTCTCCCAACTGACAGATGTGGTGAGAGACAAGGGGACAGAGGGCATCTGCCTCATACGCATTCTACCTCACAGCAGATGAATGGTAGGTCCCAGCTCTCCTGTGTTCATGTTGTCGGGGCAGCTCAATCCCACTGCCACTAGGGCCAGCTCTACTGTGCAGTTCAGAGGAGGTACAGAACCCACTCTGACAAGTGATGCCTCAGGGGTGTGTGTGTGTGTGTGTGTGTGTGTGTGTGTGTGTTACCTGTATGTTTGTCTGTGCACTCTCTAGGTGCAGTGCCAATAGAGGCCAGAAGAGGGCCTCCCCCAGGACTAGAGCTACAGATGCTGTGAGCCACTATGTAGCTGCTGGAAATAGAACCTTGGCTGGTCCCCTAGAAGTGCATTTAGTGCTTTTATCCATGGAGCCATCTCTCTACCTCAATACAAAGTCTTGTTATTAATGGGTCATGGATGATGACAATTGAATGTACTTAATCCCACAGAGCTGCACACCGAGAATGATCACTTTTATGTAAGGGCTATTTTAACATGATAGTGAGTTTTAAAATTGAAGCAGGCTTCGAACGGAAGGTTCAGAGCTTTAGATAGACCTTGTCCTCTGTCCTCGTTCAGGATTGAAGACTCAGGTGATTACTATGTCAATCAGTGTTTGCTTCTAAGTAGACTGACTTCCTGATGAGTGTTGCATGCTTACTTCTTCATATGTGTTAATCCGTGTGTATTTACTACATTAAGTCCAAAATTGGTGCTGCTAGTGAATCAAGGTATCTGAAAGTCCTGGAGGAGAATTCTTCCCTTGGCTTTTTTTCTGACTTCTAGAGATGCATTCTTCATGTTCCTTAACCATAGCATTACCTCAAACTTGGCTTCCACCTCATGTCTTCTTCTCTTTCATGTGATGTCTCCTTCTGTCTCCTTCTTACGAAAGTACTTAAGGTTTAGCAAAGGAGCTCACTAATTGCCTAAGGTGGGTGAGACCCACATTTTACCTATACCCATAACCTATCTCACAAATATATAACTGAACTTAGAACCTACCAAAAGAACCCAGAATTTTCTCATCAGTTGAATCATATATGCAAATCATATATGCATCAGTTAATCATATATGCAAAGACTTTTCTCCTTAGAATGCAACATTTACAGGATATTGACCTGAGTTTCCCTGTGAGACATTATTCAGGATTCTACAGTTGTTAAGTAAAATCTGACCTGGAAAAGCAAAAGGGTCCTGTACCAAGGTGGTTAGCAAAGGAGCTGTGGGGAAACCTTAATCCAAAGCTTATAGACCAAAAGTGAGAACAGGCTTTGATCCTTGATTCTTTAACTATTGCCACTTCAAACCAGAACCAAACATTAAAAGTTCATAGCAAACCATATAAATAATACATGATAACGGTGAGCCGTGAGGTTCTAGAGCATCAGAATCTTGCTCTTGCCCCTGAAAGAGTGAGACAGACAAAATGACATTGTACGCTCATGCATCATGAAGCTTCTTTTGTGTTTGTTGTTTGATGGCTGTGCTATAAATATAAATTTTCTGTTTATTTATGTTCTCATTCAAATCAAGTGTGAGAAGTTAACTGTCACTTTTACAGTGATCAAAGCTCTGGGGAGGATGAAGACAATCTTCTGGTTCACCAGCATTCAACTGGACACTGTGGGGGAAAATCGCTTCTGTTCATTTGTTGGATATTAGCCATTTTAGTCCTGAAATTTGTAACTTGAGTAGTAGTTAAAGGTTTATAGTTTCTTCGTATGTCAAAGATGTGTTTTAGATATAAAGATATGAGTCATATAGTTTGTTGCTTTTTTAAAAATGATTGCCACTTCACTTTAAACATATTTTTCCTCTGTACAAATAACAGCTATTGAAGAGGATCTTTTGGTGCAACTAATTAATCCTCCCTTTATTGATCTGGAGCCTAGTTACAGGGCTATTTAGAGTTTGTTATAATTCATCAAGTTGTAATAATGGTGCATGTACACATACTTTTTAAAGAACAGCAATTGCTTATTGTTAGTAAAATCAGGAGATGCAGAGAAGCAAGAAGAAACACATAAAAGACACCACCAAATTGTAGGTCTCTGAATTCTGTGTTGGGGTGTTGCAATTTGACTTTTCTCTCTCCCCTTGCTTGTTTTCTTTGTGGTTTGTAAGATGACTGCAAGTTCATCAAGAGGAAGAACCTGTATTGGCTGGCCTGCCATGCATTTTGACTAGTAGAATATGGTAGTCATGATGCTAAGGGCTTTGAGACCATATGTAACTTCAGTTTCTGGGGACATAAAAGTCCCTTAGCTAGGATCCAACTGCTGTGAAGAGAGATGCTCAGACAAAACAAAGGACACATGGAGATCCAGGTGTTACTATTGCCAACCCCAGGTAAGTTCCCAGTGGAGCACCAGTATTAATGGTCAGTAACTTTTGTGTATATCTTAGATGTCAGACCCTCCAGATCATCATAGCTCCAGCTGGAGGCATGAGAAGCAGAAAGTCCCTTACAGTGAAACATCCAAAAGAATCGTCAGAGATGAAGGAGAACTTGTGGTTTTCAATCTGTCATTCCACGTCAAAAGCATATAATTAGGGCAGACATTCTCTGCGTGTCTATTGTTCAGTCAATTTCTCATAAGTTTGCCTGCATTTTATCTTCATTGAAATATTATGGACACTCTGTGGACTATAGAAAGTTGTGTTCCAGCTTGAAGCAGTCCATGAGATGGTGCTAACAAGAGAATAAAGAGAAACTAAGCTCAGATGAATATTCTAGGGTACTATGTAGAAGGGAGGGGCAAAAAGGCAGAAGGAGACCCACACTAGCCATGCTCTCAGCCTTGTACCATCAGATCAAAGGGTATTTCTGAGTCTGAAGCCAAAAGGACAGTGCATTCCACTACTGGCATACACTCAGTGCTCTGTGCCCATGAGTTCCATGAAAACAAGAAGGTCACAGTAGCAAGGCTGGCTCTTCATGGGGTTAGGCCAGTAGGTGGTGTTATCTGTTCACCCTGCCTACAGTATGCATGGATCAGATATGATGACAGACACTTTCTCTCTGAGGAATTACCCTAAATCCCAGCAAAGACATTCATAGTTTTTGTTGCAATCATTAGGTTTATCTCTAATGAGGGAAGGGAAGTGTTCAGTATGCATGTGGTTTGTGGAGGTGATGGGGACCAAGTCCATACTCAGGGATAGTAAATGGAGTTGTTGGAATTTAGCTTTTGTTAATTTCACAGGGATGCAAATATCTGATATTCTTCTTCAGAAGTTCATTTGCATGAGACCATTTGAAATCATCTTTAAAGAAAACTGAATTTGTGTCTTAGCAAAAATACCTCACAGATATCCCTACCCTAACCTAAGCTTAATCTCACCTCTAACCCAGATGAGAGCTTCACAATGTTGGTTTTTTTTCAAAGATTTATTTATTGTTATATGTAAGTACACTGTAGCTGTCTTCAGACACCCCTGAAGAGGGCATCAGATCTCATTACGGATGGTTGTGAGCCACCATGTGGTTGCTGGGATTCGAACTCAGGACCTTCAGAAGAGCAGTCAGTGCTCTTAACCACTGAGCCATTTCTCCAGCCCCCACCATGTTCTTTATGCTAAAAAGCCAAAGGCCCTTCCATTTAAAATCCTATCTAAACCCTAAAATACAGATGATGTATACAGGTCTAATGCTTAATTCTGGCTGTCCACTTGACTGGATCCAGAATCGGGTAAGAGAGCAGCCTCTGCACAACTCTGATGAGTTTTCTTGATTTCTTTAGCTGAAGTGGAGAACCTCTAGTGGATGTGGGTGGATCCCTGCAGGCATGGCCTGGACATGAGGCCCCAGGAAAGGGAGTTTTGGTTTCAGCCATGTTGCTTTCTCTTTGTATTGACATCTTCTGCCAAGTTCATGTACTCCTTTACCACAGCTCCTACCATTCTTCTTTCACACCAGAACCCGGCTATTTTGTACTTCCAGTGTAGACCAAAGACCAGGGCCTCTTTGGAACTTCCAGGTCTTCAGTGCTATATTGGGGCTAGGAAGGTCCTCAGCCTTGTGACTGAGCAGCTACTGGGTTCTCAGCAGCTTCCCTGTGAAGATAGCTCCAGTGTTAAGAAAATTGTTTTGGCAATGAATTCACGAAATTCCTAGGCAAATGGTCAGATCTTGAAAATATCATCCTTAGTGAGGTAACCCAATCACAAAAGAACACACATGGTATGCAGTCACTGATAAGGGGATATTGACCCAGAATCTCGGAATACCCTAGACACAATCCGCATATCAATAGATTTCTAAAAAGATGGAAGGAGAGACCCCTGGTCCTGGAAAGACTGGATGTAGGGGAACGCCAGGACAGAGTAATGAGAGGGGGTTGAATGGAGAAAAGAGGGAGGGAAGGGGGCTTATGGGACTTTCGGGGAGGGAGGAAACGGGAAAGGGGAAGTGATTTGGAATGTAAATTAAAAAAAATAAAATAAAATAAAATAAAATAAAAAAAAAGAAAATTGTTTTGGAAATGTCCTGATTTGTCATGAGAGACTAGGAGTCAGATAGATCTCTGGTAGACAGAGAGACAGGAAATAGAGGTTCCTGGTAAAGTAATGTGTTTTAAGCATTTCAGATGGTCAACTTCCTGACTTTTCTCACTTACTGAGTCAAAATTGCTGATTCTTTTCGATTTCTAAGACAAAAGACTCGGTAGAATGTTTTTCACAGGAGAAAACAGCTTGCTGTGACTCTCAAATCTGGGAGGCAGGGGAGCCAGTTCCTGTGATGAGAGCCAACCAGCATCCCTTTCTTTATCTGGATTACTCAATTCCCGAAAAGTCCAAATCAGGCAATTCAGGGGAAGAAAGAAAAGTTACTCCACCCCTAAGCATACAAAAGGTTTGACTCTGCAAGACAGAAATATCATCTTTCTGTCCCCTCCCTCTCTGAAAAGTCTGTCTGTTTTTTTACTTGTGTGTGTGTCTTATGTTTGTCTATCTGTCTCCCTATGTATGTCTGTCTCTGTGGGTGTCTGTGCTTGTGTACATCTCTGCATGTGTTTCTGCTTTCAAAAATCCCCTATGTGCTAAGATCTTGCTCTCCTCACCTTCTTATCCTTTCAACCAAGCAAGAAAAAGAATCCATTCCTGCAATCCTGGGCAACCTCACTACAACACCAACAGTATCAAAACATCTAATTTAATTTGTCTCCTTTAAATACTCATTCTATTGGTTCTGCTTTTCTAGAGAACTCTGACTAATAAGACCAGCGATGGCTTTACCCATTGATCTTGTTTCACTTTGTGTCTGATCAGCATCCTACACCTTGCCCTGGGATGGAGGGAGCAGTCAGACCTGGTACACACACATCAGTAAGAATATATCACTGGATTTTTATTTTTGAAAGTGTCATACTAAAGTAGTTTCTTATTCTCCTTGGGCTCATGAAAAAGGTAGTCTGGCTTAATCATCTTGACTAGTCTATAGGATGTGTCCACCATTTTATGCATGCATCCACTTGGCTCAGTCATTCAGTCTTGTTATAATATGCTTAGACACCACAAACACATTACTATCTAGAATCACAAGGGGGAGAGCCATGTAGGGTTCCTGATGTTTGGAGTACTTTCCACAGGTGTTGGTTTGTTTTAGATATAGGTAAGAGAAACCAAACCAAAACCAAACAGAAACAAACCAAAGATTCAGCTGAATTCCATTGTGAAGAGTCTCTAGCTGGTTAGAACATGAAAAACATAGCTCTGACAGGCCTTGACACCCTTCCCCATTCCCTCTTCCTTGCTAAAACCATTAGATTAAATTCCTAAAGCTGACCATCAAGGACTAGTTCCTAATTTGGCCCCTTCCTTTCCCTGAGGCTGACTACCAAGGTTCAGCTACCAAAGTATTGATATCCAGTAATCAAAATTCCCCCTTTGGCTGCCCTAATTAACATGCCTAATTAAAATGAACCAACTCATTCTAACTGTTTTACCTTTAAACTTCCATTTGCATATGAGCCATGTCTGTCTCCTTTCTATCCAGAGGCAGTCCTTTCTTTGTCCCTCCAGGACAAATATTGCTTTCCCTTCTCCCTTAAATCTTTCCCCTTCTCTCTCATCTTCTATCTCCTGTCTGTCCCACTGGGGCAAATGCAAATAAATCTCCTTTGTGCTGAGAACTTGATCTTGGGGTGTCTTGAGCTGACACTGAGGTCCTTACACATTGTGTGTTCTTTCACCAAAACAATTAAAGCTGGGCTTCTATTTCTTTGTTTTGCTGGTATTACCCAAGAATTGCAACAATGAAGACACTTAAAACCATAAGCTAGTTCATTTGCTGGTATGCATGGTGTGCAATTATGCCTATGAATAGAAACCAGTTTCACTGGTGCCCATCTGTGCCCTGAGTGGAGCTGAGCCTGTGCCACAGCCCTCCATACCTAAATACTGCCAGGAGAGGGCTGGTCTTCCAGGAGTGCCAACATACCTGTGAGCCAGGAAAGACCACCACTTCTGCTCAAATTCCTGGCCCAAGAGGGACCTGCCCAGAGCCATCAGGACACAGGAACCAAGGAACAGCTGGGGACAGGATTCTTTTAGTTTCCATCTGAACCCTAGAGCTGACCCTGTGCCACAGCTCTCCATACCCAAATTCTTCCTGGAGAGAACTGGTCTCCCAGGAGTACTGACACACAGACTGGCAGGAGGAACAAGCCACAGTCAGAGAAAGCAAGACCAGCTAACACCAGAGATAACCAGATGGTGAGATGCAAAGGCAAGAACATAAGCCACAGAAACCAAGGCTACTAGGCTTCATCAGAACCTAGCACTCCCACCACATCAAGCCCTGGATACCCCAACACAACAGAAAAGCAAGACTCTGATTTAAAATCACATCTCATGATGATAATAGAGGACTTTAAGAAGGACATAAATAACTCCCTTAAAGAAATACAGAAGAACACAGGTAAACAGGTAGAAGCCCTTAAAGAGGAAACAAAAATCTCTTAAAGAATTACAGGAAAACAGAACCAAACAGGTGAAGGAATTGAACAAAATCATCTGGGATCTAAAACTGGAAATAGAAACAATAAAGAAATTACAAAGGGAGAAAACCCTGGAGATAGAAAACCTAGGAAAGAGGTCAGGAGTCATAGATGCAAGTATCAAAAACAGAATACAAGAGTTAGAAGAGAGAAGAACAGGTGCAGAAGATACCATAGAAAACATTGACACAACAGTCAAAAATTGCAAAGTGCAAAAAGATCCTAAACCAAAACATCCAGGAAATCCAGATGAAAATGAGAAGACCAAACCTAAGGATAATAATTATAGAAGAGAGCAAAGATTCCCAACTTAAAGGGCCAGTAAATGTCTTCAACAAAATTATAGAATAAAACTTCCCTAACCTAAAGAAAGAGATGCCCATAAACAAACAAGAGGCTTACAGAACTCCAAATAGATTGGACCAGAAAAGAAATTCCTCCTGTCACATAATAGTCAAAATACCAAATGCACAAAACAAAGAATATTAAAAGCAGTAAGGGGAAAAGGTCAAGTAACATATAAAGGTAGACCTTTCAGAATTACACCAGACTTCTCACCAGAGACTATGAAAACTAGAAGATCCTGGGCAGATGTTATACAGACCCTAAGAGAATACAAATGCTAGCCCAGGCTACTATACCCAGCAAAACTATCAATTAACATAGATAGAGAAACCAAGGTATTCCATGAAAAAAACAAATTTATACAATATCTGTCCACAAATCCAGCCATACAAAGGATAATAGATGGAAAACACCAACACAAGGAGGGAAACTACACCCTAGAAAAAGCAAGAAAGTAATCTTCTTTGAACCAACCCAAAAAAGATTGTCACACAAACATAAAAATAACGTCAAAAATAACAGGAAGCAATAATCACTATTCTTTAATATCTCTTAACATCAGTGGACTCAATTCCCCAATAAAAAGACATAGACTAACAGACTGGATACATAAAGAGGACTTTAGTGGCTATTCCTGGTTGTCAACTTGACTATATCTGGAATGAACTACAATCGAGAATTGGAAGGCTCACCTATAATCCTAATCTGAAGGCTCAGAGATACAAGTTTCTGACTTGGATCTTGGCATGGAGATCTTGAAGCATAGTGGCTATGCATTCCAGAAGATTAAGAGAGGGAAATTTCTGAGTTCAAGGTCATCTGGGATTAAAGGCTTGGTGGCACACACCTTTAATCTGGGCCACACCCTCTGCTGGAGATCTACATAAGGACATTGGAAGAAGACTGACTCACTCTCCTTTACCTGCTTGCCTCATTGGACTGAGCAACTGCTAGATCCTTGGACTTCCATCCACAGCTGCTGCTGACCATTGTTGGGGAGTTGGACTACAGACTGTAAGTCACCAACAAATTCCCTAACTATCTAGAGACTACCCATACATTCTGTGACTCTAGAGAACCCTGACTAATATAAGGACCTAGCATTTTGCTGCATACAGGAAACACACCTCAGTGGCAAAGACAGATTAAAGGGCTGGAAAACAGTTTTCAAGCAAATGGTTCCAAGAAACAAACTGGAGTAGCCATTTAATATCAAATAAAATGAACTTCCAACCAAAAGTTATCAAATAGGATAAGGAAGGACACTTCATATTCATCAAAGGAAAAATCTACCAAGAAGAATTCTCAACTCTGAACATCTATGCTCCAAATGCAAGAGTACCCGCATTTATAAAAGAAACTTTACTAAAGCTCAAAACACACTTTGCACCTCACACAATAATAGTGGAAGACTTCAACACCCCACTCTCATCAACACACAGATCATGGAAACAGAAACTAAACAGAGACGTAATGAATCTAACAGAAGGTATAGACCAAATGGATTTGACAGATATCTATAGAACATTTCATCCTAAAACAAAAGAATATACCTTCTTCTCAGCATCTCATGGTATCTTCTCCAAAATTGACCAAATATTTGGTCACCAAACAGGCCTCAACCCATACAAGAAGATTGATATAATCTCTTGCATCCTCTCAGATCACCACGGACTAAGGCTGGTCTTCAATAGCAACAAAAACAACAGAAAGCCCTTGGGAGCTGAACAATGTCCCACTCAATGATAACTTGGTCAAGGAGGAAATAAAGAAAGAAATTAAGGATTTTTTAGAATTCAATGAAAATGAAGGCACAATATACCCAAACTTATGGGACACAATGAAAGCAGTGCTAAGAGGAAAACTCAGCTCTGAGTGCCTCCAAAAAGAAACTAGAGAGAGCATACTCTATCAGCCTAACAGCAGACATTAAAGCTCTAGAAAAAAAAGAAGCAAATACACCCAAGAGGAATAGATGGTAGGGAATAATCAAACTCAAGGCTGAAATCGACCAAGAAGAAAGAAAAAGAACTATACAAAGAATCAACAAAACAAGAAGCTGGTTCTTTGAGAAAATCAACAAGAAAGGTAAACCCTTAGCCAGACTAACCAGAGGGCACAGAGACAGTATCCAAATTAACAAAATCAGAAAAGAAAAAGGAGATATAACAATAGAAACTTAAAAATTAAAAAAAAAACCATCAGATCCTACTACAAAAGCCTATATTCAACAAAACTGAATAATCTGGATGAAGGACAATTTTCTAGATAGATACCAAATACCAATGTTAAATCAGGATTAGATAAACCATCCATACAGTCCCATAACCCCTGAATAAATAGAAGCAGTCTTTAAAAGTCTCCCAACCAAAAAAAAGTCCAGGACCAGATAGGTTTAGTGAAGAATTCTATCAGACCTTCAAAGAAGACCTAACACCAATACTCTTCAAACTATTTCACAAAATAGAAACAGAAGGAACACTACCCAATTCATTCGATGAAGCCACAGCTATGCTGTGTATTTTCCCTTGGAGATGGATTGGTTTCTGTCTAATCAGGAACTTGTAACAATTTCCTTTCATAGAGGACTTCATAAGGGATTTTTTCTACTTCTATCACGTTTAATGTTCCAAATAGATTTGAAAAACTGGTTTCGTGCATATTACTTTTCACTTCAGAAGATATCATATATATTTAAGAGGCATTTAACTACTATAAGTTATTTGGATGACTTAAAAAATGTCAATACTGAGTTGTTTATTTTAAAATAAATTTTGTTACTTTAATAAAAAAAAAAAGAAACCAGTTTCACACACTCATACTTTTACAACATATGATGTAAAATTTCTTATTCCCTGAAGTTTCCAGAAAAGAGCTGTACTCACAGTAAACATTCTACAAACTGACTGGCTGATTAGAACATCAATAATTGTAGAAACTTGGAATGTTACAAGGACAGAGACAAAGAAAAGGAGGGAGGGTGGGGAGGGGAGGGAGAGGGAGGGACTCGGAGGAGAGGAAGGAGGGGAACCTCCTATCGGATATAAAGTAAATACATAAGTTAATTAATAAAAAAAACCCAACCTCCTAAATAGTCATTTGTTGTCCATCTCATAACAAACATTCTTGTGACTATTAGTTAAGTCCTTTGTGGATGTATGAACAGATCATAATTTCCACCAACCCCAAAGCTAAGAAATCATCTACTAGCTCATATGGCCTGTGTCAGAGCTTTCTCCTCTTTGCTGTAACTGTTCAGTTTTTATCACTATTTAAAAGTATCTTGATTTAGGATTTTCTTTGTTATGTTACTATAAAAACTTCATAAAATTGTAACCATGTTGGAACATTATATTTGAGGCCAACTAAATCTCTGTTTCTGAGCCAGGGAGACTCCCAGTCTTCTGTTTGAGATGAGAACTGCACTTTTTGCATAGATCATGCTACAGAGTTCAGCTATAGAGTTCTACTATCTGGTCAAACACAGTCAAGGACAAGATATCATTGTGAGTATGAGATGTGATTAGTCTTTAAGTCAGTAGGCTTTGAGCAAAGATCACCCTCTGTCTATCACATGATAGACATGTGAGCAAGTCTCATCCCCTGGGCCAAAGGATTCCTCATCCAGGAAGGAACTCTCCTCGACACTGCCTTTAGACTCAAAGACAACAGCTTCAGTGTTGGCTAGAATTTCCAGCCTCCATAATCACATAAGCCAGCTCCTTAAAATAAATGTCTTTCTCTCTTTGTGCACATCCTGTTGCTTTCATTTCCCTGGAGATGAAGGCACTAGATAAACTACATCCTAGTCTGTATTATTTAATGACAAGAAAAAGAAATTCTGTTCCTGCCTGCCAATTTCAGGACCCACTAATAAGTGATGACTTTCATAAATCTGTATTGTTACCTTGTTATTTATACAAAGCGCTCTCCCATAGGAGGAACACAGTTCAATACTTTTTATTTAGATCTGTAGCATTGTGGACCTAATAGCATAGTTAATTTGAAAGCAATTTCATTGCTTCTAAAGGAAATCCTGAACCATTTGTTAATCCTACCCCGGTGTTCCTCTGAGAAACACTGGTCAGAGGCCTCTCAAGGTGTGCTACGGAGCTAACATTATCAGTGTTTTTTGGGAGGAACTTGTTTGAATGTAAATTCCCACCCCAGAAACTACCATAGTGGGGCCTAGCAACATGCTTTTAATAAATACACTGTCAAGTAGACTCTGGTGTATGTCAAAATTTGGGAGGCGCTTATATGAAGAACATTATATGAAGCCCTCTGCTTTCCTTGGAACAGACATCTCCTGGGATCCCCATCATCCATAGACTCTGTGGGATTCAAGTTTCATCCACAAATCATTTCCAAAAGTTATGCCCAATTTTCAGTTCAGCAATTAATTTACTAACTACCTTAAGGTCAAAACTAAGTAGATACTGAGGCAGCTAAGGGTGAAGAGTCACAAAAGTGGGCCTGCTTTTCCAAGGCTTGTTGCCCAGTGTCTGTGAGTCACAGGTTGCTTTGTTCTAGAGTCCCTAGTGACAAGGGGAAAAGGGGGAGCCTTAAGGAACCAAATTAAGGGGAGTGTGTGAGGTGAGGCCCCAAAGGTCTCACTGAACCCAAAGAGCATAGAGAAAGGGATCCAGTCCTCTTAAGAAAGGGAATGTCGAGTTGGGACCGCCAGGCTCAGAGACAGACAGGCATAATATCGCTTCGGTTTCAGGCAGCTTGGGTGTAACCTGCTCCCAGGTGCTGGGCTGATCTGCAGTAACCAGCGCGCCAGTTCCGCGGTGGGACCTTCTGCCTGCTGGAGGGACCCCGCGCAGGGAGGGAGCCCGCCAGCTTCCCTTCCGCGACCTCTGTTCCCGCGGACTGCGCTGGAGAGACCGGTACCCAGGCTCTCCCCCCGATATAACATCACTTGGGACACGGCCTGTTGGGGCTTCCGTCTGTGCCCGAGGGCGGGTTGGCGCTGTAGTCGTCTGGGCGCCAGATCGGCGGGCCATCGTGACCACAGGGTGAGCGGCGCCACGGAGACTGCCCTCCGCCATCTTTGCTCCAGTGACCAGGTAGTTGGGACCGCCAGGCTCAGAGACAGACAGGCATAATATCGCTTCGGTTTCAGGCAGCTTGGGTGTAACCTGCTCCCAGGTGCTGGGCTGATCTGCAGTAACCAGCGCGCCAGTTCCGCGGTGGGACCTTCTGCCTGCTGGAGGGACCCCGCGCAGGGAGGGAGCCCGCCAGCTTCCCTTCCGCGACCTCTGTTCCCGCGGACTGCGCTGGAGAGACCGGTACCCAGGCTCTCCCCCCCGATATAACATCACTTGGGACACGGCCTGTTGGGGCTTCCATCTGTGCCCGAGGGCGGGTTGGCGCTGTAGTCGTCTGGGCGCCAGATCGGCGGGCCATCGTGACCACAGGGTGAGCGGCGCCACGGAGACTGCCCTCCGCCATCTTTGCTCCAGTGACCAGGTAGTTGGGACCGCCAGGCTCAGAGACAGACAGGCATAATATCGCTTCAGTTTCAGGCAGCTTGGGTGTAACCTGCTCCCAGGTGCTGGGCTGATCTGCAGTAACCAGCGCGCCAGTTCCGCGGTGGGACCTTCTGCCTGGTGGAGGGACCCTGCGCAGGGAGGGAGCCCGCCAGCTTCCCATCCGCGACCTCTGTTCCCGCGGACTGCGCTGGAGAGACCGGTACCCAGGCTCTCCCCCCAATATAACATCACTTGGGACACGGCCTGTTGGGGCTTCCTTCTGTGCCCGAGGGCGGGTTGGCGCTGTGGTCGTCTGGGTGCCAGATCGGCGGGCCATCGTGACCACAGGGTGAGCGGCGCCACGGAGAGTGCCCTCCGCCATCTTTGCTCCAGTGACCAGGTAGTTGGGACCACCAGGCTCAGAGACAGACAGGCATAATATCGCTTCGGGTTCAGGCAGCTTGTGTGTAACCTGCCCCCAGGTGCTGGGCTGATCTGCAGTGACCAGCGCGCCAGATCTGCTGTGGGACTTCTGCCTGGCAGAGGGACGCCCCCTCCCCCCCCCAGGAGAGATCACACACCCCTGCACAGGGCAGGAGCCTGCCAGCCTCCCTTTGGCGACCTCTGCTCCAGGAATCCACTAGGCTGAGCCTTTAGATGTGCAAGGCCTCCCCAATATAAGATCACTTGGGGCAAAGCACATTAGGGCTCCAAAGTCACTCAGGAGCAGGCAGGCCCCAGAAATCGGTGCCAGGGGAATCCTGGTAATCCAGGGGGGGGCAGAAATAGCTTTGCAGGCTCACAGGAGGTCCAACCAACAGCCAGTGGCAGCAGGACCAACTAACACCAGAGGTATCCAGATGGCAAAAGGCAAACGTAGGAATGTTACTAACAGTAATCAAAGTAATGTAGGACCATCCGAACCCAACTCTCCAACAGCAGCAAGTCCTGGATACCCCACCACACCCGAAAGACAAGATCTGGATTTAAAATCACTTCTCATGATGCTATTAGAGGATCACAAGAAGGACACAAATAAATCTCATAAAGAGTTACAGGAGACCATGAATCAACGGTTAGAAGCCCTTACAAAGGAAACACAAAAATCGCTTAGAGAAATGCGGGAGAACATGGATCAAAAGATGGAGGCGCACAAGGAGACAACACAAAAATCGCTTAACGAGATGAATCAACGGGTAGATGCACTCACAAAGGAATCACAAAATTTGCATAAAGAAATGCAGAAGAATATGGGTCAACAGACGGATGCCCATAAGGAGGCAACACAAAAATTGCTTAAAGAAATGAATCAACGGTTAGATGCCCTTACAAAGGAAACACGAGAACTGCTTAAAGAAATGCAGGAGACGATGGATCAACAGATGGAATCCCATGAGGAGGAAACACAAAAATCGCTCAGAGAAATGCAGGAGAACGTGGGTCATCAGGAAGAAATCCTGAAAGAGGTAATGCAAAATTACCTTAAAGAAATACAGGAAAATACAAACAAGCAAGTGAAGGATCTCAGCAAATCCATCCAGGAACTAAAAAAGGAAGTAGAAACAACTAAGAAATCACAAAGGGAGACAACTTTGGAGATAGAAAACCTTGGGAAGAAATCAGGAGTCATAGATGCAAACATCAACAATAGAATACAAGAGATGGAAGAAAGAATCTCAGGTGCTGAAGATTCCATAGAAAGCATCGACTCAACAGTCAAAGAAAATGCAAAATGCAAAAAACGCGTAACCCAAAACATCCAGGAAATCCAGGACACAATGAGAAGACCAAACCTAAGGATTATAGGTATAGATGAGAGTGAAGATTTGCAACTTAAAGGGCCAGTAAACATCTTCAACAAAATTATGGAGGAAAACTTCCCTAACTTAAAGAGAGAGATGCCGATGAACATACAAGAAGCCTACAGAACTCCAAACAGACTGGACCAGAACAGAAATACCTCCCGTCACATAATAATCAAAACACCGAATGTTCTAAACAAAGAAAGAATACTAAATGCAGTAAGAGAAAAGGGCCAAGTAACATACAAAGGAAGACCTATCCGAATCACATCAGACTTCTCACCAGAGACTATGAAAGCCAGAAGATCCTGGGCAGATCTCATGCAGACACTAAGACAGCACAAATGCCAGCCTAGACTACTATACCCAGCAAAACTCTCAATCACCATAGATGGAGAGACCAAGATATTCCATGATAAAACCAAATTTTCACAATATCTTTCCACAAATCCAGCCCTGCAACGGATAATAGGTGGAAACCTCCAATACAGGGAGAGAAACAACACCCTGGAAAAAATGAGATAATAACCTTCTTGAATCAAACCCAAAAGTAGAGAACCACTCAAACATAAAGATAGCGTCAAGAATGGCAGATGGCAATAATCACTATGCCTTAATCTCTCTTAATATCAATGGTCTCAATTCCCCAATTAAAAGACATAGACTAGCAGACTGGATACGTAAACAGGACCCAGCTTTTTGCTGCATGCAGGAAACGCACCTCAGTGTCAAAGACAAACACTACCTCAGAGTAAAAGGCTGGAAAACAATTTTACAAGCAAATGGCCCCAAGAAACGAGGTGGAGTAGCCATCCTAATATCGGATAAAATTGATTTTCAACCCAAAGTCATCAAAAAAGACACAGAAGGACACTACATACTGATCAAGGGAAAAATCCACCATCAAGAACTCTCAATCCTGAATATCTATGCTCCAAATGCAAGGGCACCCTCATTCGTAAAAGAAACTTTACTAAAACTCAAAGCACACATCGCACCGCACACAATAATAGTGGGTGACTTCAACACCCCGCTCTCTGAAATGGATCGTTCAGGAAAGCAGAAACTAAACAGGGACACAGTGAATCTAATTGAAGCCTTGGACCAAATGGAACTAACTGATATATATAGAACATTTCATCCTAGAGCTAAAGAATACACCTTCTTCTCAGCTCCTCATGGTACCTTCTCCAAAATTGACCATATAATTGGTCACAAATCAGACCTCAACAGATACAAGAAGATAGAAATAATCCCATGCCTCCTATCAGATCACTATGGAATAAGGGTGGTCTTCAATGGCAACAAAAACAAAAGAAAACCCACGTACACATGGAGGCTGAACAATGCTCTACTCAATGATAACTTGGTCAAGGTGGAAATAAAGAAAGAAATCAAAGACTTTTTGAAAGTTAATGAAAATGAAGGCACAACATACCCTAACTTATGGGACACAATGAAAGCAGTGCTAAGAGGAAAATTCATAGCCCTGAGTGCCGCCAAAAAGAAACGGGAGACAGCATACACTAACAGCTTAATGGCACACCTGAAAGCCCTGGAACAAAAAGAAGCAAATACACCAAAGAGGAGTAGAAGGCAGGAAATCATCAAACTCAGGGCTGAAATCAATCAAGTAGAAACAAATAAAACCATACAAAGAATCAACAAAACGAGGAGTTGGTTCTTTGAGAAAATCAACAAGATAGATAAGCCCTTAGCCAGACTAACCAGAGGGCACAGAGATAGTATCCAAATTAATAAAATCAGAAACGAAAAGGGAGAGATAACAACAGAAACTGAGGAAATTCAAAAAATCATCAGATCCTACTACAAAAACCTGTATTCAACACAACTAGAAAATCTTGAGGAAATGGACAATTTCCTTGACAGATACCAAGTACCAAAATTAAATCAGGATCAAATAGACCATCTAAACCGTCCTATAACCCCTGAAGAAATAGAAGTTGTCATTGGAAGTCTTCCAACCAAAAAAAGCACAGGTCCAGATGGTTTTAGTGCAGAATTCTATCAGACCTTCAAAGAAGACCTAACACCAATACTCTTCAAACTGTTCCACAAAATAGAAACAGAAGGAACACTACCCAACTCGTTCTATGAAGCCACAATTACACTAATACCAAAAGCACACAAAGATCCGACAAAGAAAGAGAATCTCAGGCCAATCTCTCTTATGAATATCGATGCAAAAATACTCAATAAAATTCTTGCCAACCGAATCCAAGAACACATCAAAACGATCATTCACCACGATCAAGTAGGCTTCATCCCAGGGATGCAGGGATGGTTCAATATAAGGAAATCCATCAATGTAATCCACTACATAAACAATCTCAAAGAAAAAAACCACATGGTCATCTCATTAGATGCTGAGAAAGCATTTGACAAAATTCAGCATCCTTTCATGCTAAAGGTCTTGGAAAGATCAGGAATTCAAGGCCCATATCTAAACATAGTAAAAGCAATTTACAGCAAACCAGTAGCCAGCATCAATCTAAACGGAGAGAAACTTGAAGCAATCCCACTAAAATCAGGGACTAGACAAGGCTGCCCTCTCTCTCCATATCTTTTCAATATAGTACTTGAAGTTCTAGCTAGAGCAATTAGACAAGAAAAAGAGGTCAAAGGGATACAAATTGGAAAGGAAGAAGTCAAACTATCACTATTTGCAGACGATATGATAGTATACATAAGCGACCCAAAGAACTCCACCAGAGAACTCCTACAGCTGATAAACGACTTCAGCAAAGTGGCCGGATATAAAATCAACTCAAGCAAGTCAGAAGCCTTCCTATACTCAAAGGATAAGCAGGCTGAGAAAGAAGTAAGAGAAATAATACCCTTTACGATAGCCACAAACCATATTAAGTATCTTGGCGTGACGCTAACCAAACAAGTGAAAGATCTGTATGACAAGAACTTCAAGTCTCTGAAGAAAGAAATTGAAGAAGACCTCGGAAGATGGAAAAATCTGCCATGCTCATGGATTGGCAGGATTAATATAGTAAAAATGAGCATCTTACCAAAAGTAATACACAGATTCAATGCAATCCCCATCAAAATCCCAACTCAATTCTTCATAGAGTTAGAAAGAGCAATTCAAAAATTCATCTGGAATAACAGAAAACCCAGAATAGCTAAAACTATTCTCAAGAGTAAAAGAACCTCTGGGGGAATCAGTATCCCGGACCTCAAGCTGTACTACAGAGCAATAGTGTTAAAAACTGCATGGTATTGGTACAGTAACAGACATGTAGATCAATGGAACAGAATTGAAGACCCAGAAATGAATCCACACTCCTATGGTCACTTGATCTTTGACAAAGGAGCTAAAACCATCCAGTGGAAAAAAGATAGCCTTTTCAACAAATGGTGCTGGCTCAGCTGGAGGTCAACATGCAGAAGAATGCAAATTGACCCATCCTTATCTCCTTGCACTAAGCTCAATTCTAAGTGGATCAAAGATCTCCACATAAAACCAGACACACTGAAACTAATAGAAGGGAAACTAGGGAAGAACCTTGAACATATGGGCACAGGGGAGAATTTCCTGAACAGAACTCCAATAGCTTATACTCTAAGATCAAGAATAGACAAATGGGACCTCATTAAATTACAAAGTTTTTGCAAGGCAAAAGACACCGTCAAAAAGACAAAGCGGCAACCAACTAACTGGGAAATGATCTTTACCAACCTTACATCCGACAGAGGGCTAATATCCAAGATATACAAAGAACTCAAGAAGTTAAACTCCAGAGAGGCAAGTAACCCTATTAAAAAATGGGGTACAGAGCTCCACAAAGAGTTCTCACCTGAAGAATATCTAATGGCTGAGAAGCACCTAAAGAGATGTTCATCATCCTTAGTCATTAGGGAAATGCAAATCAAAACAACCCTGAGATTCCATCTCACACCAGTCAGGATGGCTAAGATCAAAAACACAGGAGACAGCAGTTGTTGGCGAGGATGTGGAGAAAGAGGAACACTCCTCCACTGCTGGTGGAATTGCAGGCTGGTACAACCACTCTGGAAAGCAGTCTGGCGGCTCCTCAGAAAACTGGGCATGACACTTCCGGAGGATCCGGCTATACCACTCCTGGGCATATACCCAGAGACTTTACCTGCATGCAATAAGGACACATGCTCCACTATATTCATAGCAGCCTTATTTATAATAGCCAGAAGCTGGAAAGAACCCAGATGTCCCTCAACGGAGGAATGGATTCAGAAGATGTGGTATATTTACACAATGGAATACTACTCTGCAATTAAAAACAATGAATTCACGAAATTCCTAGGCAAATGGTCAGAACTTGAAAATATCATCCTTAGTGAGGTAACCCAATCACAAAAGATCACACATGGTATGAAGTCACTGATAAGGGGATATTGACCCAGAATCTCAGAATACCCTAGACACAATCAGCATATCAATAGATTTCTAAAAAGATGGAAGGAGAGACCCCTGGTCCTGGAAAGACTGGATGTAGGGGAACGCCAGGACAGAGTAATGAGAGGGGGTTGAACGGAGAAAAGAGGGAGGGAAGGGGGCTTATGGGACTTTCGGGGAGGGAGGAAACGGGAAAGGGGAAGTGATTTGGAATGTAAATTAAAAAAATAAAATAAAATTAAATTAAAAAAAAAAAAAAAAAAAAAAAAAAAAAAAAAAAAAAAGAAAGGGAATGTCTTCCACAGTGGGAGCAATCTCTTTCTCTGTCACTATCCTTTCTGCTTCTCCACCTGTGCAGCCTTCCTTCCCTGCACAGGGGTGTCCTCTACTTTCCCGTGCTACCGCTGTACTCTTAGTACCTGGGTCTCCTTTAAAGGCCACTTAGAATGATGCCCATCTTTGTGCTCATCCTAAGGATCAATCTCTTTTTCCCAATGAGGTCATATCACAGGCCACTGGTTAGCTCATGGATGAAAATCTATGACTTTTATGTCTATACATCCAACTGTGCTTTAAAAGAATCACCAGAGCTGGGTGTGGCAAATGCCTGTCATCCCAGCATTTGAGGAGAAGAGTTGAGAGGATCAGGAGTTCTAGGCCAGCCTCATCTACATAGTGAGTTTGAGAACAGCTTGGGATGCATGAGACCCTGTCTGAAAATATCCTCTGAATAATAATAATGATAGTACCATCACCACTACTACTACTACTAATAAACAATAATAAAAATCTTTCAACAACAGGACAAAGTATTCCAACAAACCAAAGAACAAAACAATTGAAAATGTTAAGCATGAGAGGTGAAGGCTGAACTTAGTTTAGAAACCATTCCTGGAAAAAGGTATAACTCTGGATCCTCAGTTGGACAGTTGTTTCTAAGAAGACATTCTCGGATATCCAAGCCATAGACATTATAGAGACTCCAGGAATATATTACACATATCACAAATCATTGCACAGGGACAGGATCTTGAATTCCTATGTAGAGGTTCATCCTGTATTTTTGTCTCCTGCCAACTAATGTATGATTTTGGGTTGGTGGCAGCATATTCCTGCATCCAAATTCATTCTTGCACAAAGAGTACATGATACATGGATTTTCTTTTATGTTCACTTGGGTCAGCATCATTGGCCCAGCAGTTCCTTTTTCTGAAGCTTGGAGTAAGAGGATATAGGTTCAGTATATGCTGTGGATAAGCATTTATGAAATTTTGCTTTCAGGAGTTAATGTGCTTCCCCTATGCTCAATTTGTTCTACAAGAGTTTCTACTTCCTCTGCCTCCCTGGTATTTAAATTCTAGAGAATAATCTACAAAGTTAGCAGCTTGAACTTTACTTTCCAGTAGGTTGTACCACAAACCACTGTGGTTCTTTATAAGCTTCATGTATATGGTGAAGTGGAAACTTAAGGGTTCTTTGCAAAGTTGGTTGGATGGTATTTTGCTGGGGCAAACATGTGAAGGAATGTTTCTTTAAAGTGGACACAGGTGTGAAAGGCGAAGGCAGAGTCGTGAAGGAACGTTTTGCTGAGGCAGACACAGGAGAGAGGATGTTCTGCTAAAGAAAGCACATGAAAGGACATGATGAAGGATGCTTTGCTAGCAGCACACATGTATTGGTTTGCCTTACATTGTGTAGTTGAGCTGCATTTGTTAGGACTCCATAGAGAGAAGTGCACCAAAAACCAACCAACCAAACAAACAAATAAAACTTCTGGTGGTGTTGTGCAGTTTCTTGCTGCTTCCTTGGATTTAAGCTGTTTGGCAAAGTGATGTCAGCTGAGACAGATGCACGTGCTGAGACCTGACACGTACTGAGGCAAGACATATGGAGGACATGTGATGTTTGGAGGCTATAAACAGAATGCGACAGACAGTGACAGAGGCTGACCTTGGGCTTGCTTATGTGCTGAGGCAAGACCCATGCTGAGACAACACATGTGCTAAAGTAAAACTCGTACTGAGGCAAAGCATGTGGAGAACACATGATGTTTGGAGTGTATAAGTAGGACTCCACGGAGTGACGGAGAGAGCTTGTCTTGCAGGTATAGCTAGTTGTACGCTTGTGGGCTATACATCTTCACTGATCTTTGCTTCTCTGAGAGAGGCACAGCTAAGAACTTCTCCTGGTGTCCTTCTAGGTCCCTCCTGCTGACTTGAGCTGAGACTGAGGCCTGGCTGTCTCTGCTAGGTCTTGCTACCATTTCTGGTTCCTGTTTGCTGTCCCAACTCGACCGGACTGGACTGCTGATGTATCTCTGAAGTACAAATGGATCAAGCTGCCACTGCTAACCCATGACCTGAACTGCCGATTTCCAGCCAACCCAGATGGGAGCCACTCCAGAGAATCTTTCTAAACAGGTCCAGTTCCCCCATATCCTTTCTTTTCCACTATCTCTGGGTGTGTGGTGGGCTACAAGGGAGGTTAAAGCACTTAGGAACTATCACTGAAAATAAGGTTTACAAAAATTAAAATTGTAATATGGGACTGGAGAGATGGCTCAGTGGAATTCCCAACACCCACATGGTAGCTCACAGCTGTCTGAAATTCAAATTCCAGGGGATCCAATATGTTTTCCTGTATATGGTGCACAGAGTGGCATGTATGCAGGCCCAACACATAAAATAATAGATAAAGCGATCTTTTTTTTTTTTTTAAAAAGAGGCATGCCCTCAAACCTTCTTTTAAAAAATGGGAATTTTGTGGACAGACTCTTTCACGTACACTCCTACAAAATCCAAGTCAAGTCAAACCTCAATTTGTTCTTGAGTAAATCTGCACTGTAAACCCCAAGAATTTTTGCTTCAGGTGAGTGAGGTGAATCCATGGCTTGTGATACCAGCTAAAGGAGCCCCCTTCAGGAAAGATGCAGTCCTGAAGGTGAGACCTCTGCAGAGAGACTTCCTTTGTGCTAATGAAGAGAGCCCCTTCCAGTTGAGGACAGCTTTGCCAAGGTAGAATCTCATTTGGATTTCATCTTTACATAGCCCTGGCTTCTGCATCTGCGTAGCTGTGTGGAGTGCACAAGCCACACAACTTTTCTCAGTGGCTCTTTGTAAATGCCACCGACCATGAAAACACAAACAGATCCGAATGGGGATTCATAATGCTTTATACAAACAACACGAAACAGCAGTTACCCTGATACTTTAGCACGAATAAGCCTAAATCCTTAGACCACATTTTTTTTTAACTAGAATGACCAGATTTCAATTATCAATTTAGAGTAAACTAGGCAAAATGTTTACCTGTAGGAATTACTGAAGGTTATTAGCAGCTGGGGTAAAATGTTTAATAATGTCTTTAAAAGATTATTGGACAAACTGGGCATTTTCTGTGTCTCACAAAACAAAGTGACTGTGAAATTCAATCCAATAATCTCTAAGAAAGTGCTTTTGAATCATAAAGACAGAAATGTCTTGTACTTTAATTTCCAAGTTGAGTAGCATAAAGCTTAGCAAGAATCTATCAGGATCATCCCAGTTCAAGTTAGGGAAACTCAACAATGCTTTTCAGCCCACCTTATATAATGTTATGAAGGTAGTACCAACTGAGCAAGGCAAATGAGATAAGGGGGAAAAAGGACAGGGTGACATAATTATAGCTGGGGGTTGACGTATTTTATACCTAGAAAACTCAAGAGAGGTCATTGGAAAACTGTCATCAATGACAAAATAAACCAAGTTTTATATATAAAAAAATAACATAAAATTACAGTCTTCATATATTAAAACCAGCAATCTATAGATATTAAATTATGAAAGCTTTCAAGATTAACAACTAAAATAAATAAAAAATTGTAGCTACAAATTCAGAGAAAGAGAAATGTAAAGTTTACAAAGAAAATCTAAACAAATACTCAATTCTTGGAAGAGACTATTCATGTCTCATGTATAATACTAAAGAATTTACCATTTAACCTTTATGTGCCAATAAAAGTAGTACATGTATAGAGATGGTGGATAAATTCTGACTCATGTCTGGAAACTATAATAAAAGAAAACCAGTGACAACTGATATGAAGTAAAGAGTCAGTGGTATGGTCAACAGAAAGACATGGGAAGAATGAAGGAAAGATTGTTGGCATCTATAACAAAGGACAAGATTTAGTAGTCTATAGGAAGAGCTGGAAGCTGATTCATCCCATGGGCATACACTAGAATTGGACACTCTAATTGATGTTTATGTATATTTTGGACCCTTGAGGGGCTACATAGTTAATGAAAGGGTAGATAGCCTTTGCCTCAACCCTGTGATTTAGATAGAATAAAAGGTCTATTTTGATAACCATAGGCTCCAGTCTCAAAAGGATGTGGGGTTGGCATTTATACTGCCTACGCAGTCCAGAAAATCCTAAGCTCTGTGGCTGTCATTGGCACTGGCCTAAGCCATTGAACTGCTATCAGTTACCTGATAGATCTTCCAGGACAAAACTACTCTATAGGGACACAATTTTGATCCATTCTCATAGACTTCTCAAAATTAAACAACAAAAGGACATGAGCTCACACCTCAATATTTTGAAATACATGAAAACAATTCCACTATGAGAAGAAATCACATAGGAATGTTGAATTCTGTCACACCCTAAATTCATCTCTAATTCAGATACTGATGGTGTAGCTTTTGGTACTGGTACCAAAGATATGATGAAACTTTTAAAGAGGTAGTTAAGTTAAAATAAAGTCATAAGTTTGAGCTTTAATAAAGTATCTCTACACGATAAGATTAGACATGGATAAACAGGTATATGCACAACAATAAGAGAACTACATGCAAGCCAAGAACAAGAATGCAGAAGAAATCAAGCTTGTTGGTACTTTAATCCCAGACTATCAGCCTCTAGAACAGTAAGAAAATAAATATGTTCAGCCTCACGGTCTGTGGTTCTTTGTTAAAGCATCATTAGCTGCCTAGTACAACTTAGAATAAATAATAAAAAGACAGAGACTGTACTAGAAGCTCTCTAAGAATATTTGTTCTAAAACACAAAATGAAGTCAGGTAGGATACCACACACCTATAATCTCGGCACGTAGGGGTCAGAGACCAGAAGATTTCTGTGAGTTCAAGATCAGCCTGGTCAGCCTGGTCTACATAGTGAGTTCCAGGACAGCCAGAATTATTTAAAGAGACCCCATCTCAACAAATAAGCAAGCAAGCAAGCAAGCAAGCAAACAAACAGAAGCAATCCCCCACAGAATAAAGTGAAATGAGTCAGACTCAGAGAGACAAATTTCATGTGTTTTCTTTCATGGATGGAAATGGAGACTTTAAAAAGTATAGGACATAAAAGTAGAAAAGGGCTATTTGTGGCAAGAAAGGGAGTCATGAGGAGTGAGGAGGTGGAACACGAAAGAGCAATGGAGTGACAGTGAATACATTAAAATACAATACATAATGTATGAAAATATCATAATGGAGCCAATTAGTTTATAAAAGAAACACATGCTCAAAACAGGACTTGTAAGAAGATACCCTTGAAAAGTGGAAAGGTCTATCACTCTACAAACACAGCAATAGCAAGAACAACACAGAAAAGGAAAGACTTTATGAAGGAAAGCAAGGTCTCTAGGAATGTTGAACAAATAAATCAACCTGTCTGTAAGTATCTGTCACATAAAATGAGTGAGAAAGAATAATAACCAATTTAGAGACTAGCAAATAATACAATGAACACAATATCATTTAATGTTAAACAATTAAGAAAAGCTTCCTAAGATCCTTATATTAGGAATGAGGCTATATTAGAGTTAATTTTGTTTAGTTTTTTAAGTCACATATAAATTTTAAAAATTAAAATATACTAAACGAACATATGAAGACCATTTAATAAGATTTAATCCCAAACTAGTACATGGTGTGTGTGTGTGTGGGGGGGGGTGTTGTTGGATAAAATAAATCTAGTAGTGGACAAGAAAAATATAAAAAGAAACAGAAAACACAGAATTCAGTGTTTACTGTGGAGCAGAGACTCCTACTTCTCACTAAAGTAGTTAATGTTGAATATTCCTTAACTGGTAGATAACCATGGGGTAGACTAGATATCTGTTGTATGCTAGCATTTTTCTTTTACCATCTACCTATGTGTGTAATCTGATGTCCACCTGCCAGCAGCAATACTGCCACCAGAAATCAGGGACTAAAGAGGCCACACCCAGCCACTGGAAGAGATGGCTTCTGGGAAAAATTTTGAAGTTCCAACTGACCTGGCCCTCTAAAGGTACTGGAAAACTCTGTTACCAGGTGATACATAAAGTATTACCAGGATAATACTTTGAGGACAGCTGGCAGGCTAGTCATCTTTGTTGAATATATATCACATAAAAATAAGTAGAAAATAGGTTTCACAAGAAGCATCATTAATGTTTAAGAAGAAAGATTAACTTTTTTTTTGAGACAAGATCTCCTATAGCCCAGGCTTTGCCTCCAACTTGATGTGATGACAAGAATGATTTTAAACTCCTGTTTGCTGCAATGTCTGAGTGCTAGCATCACTGGCATGTGACACCTTAGGCCAGCTCAGGAAAATTAATTGGTACAACGTAATGGAATTAATTAACCACTATCTGATTGGAATAAAAGCCTACTCCATGAGATGGAACCTATGCTGGGCACTGCTTCAGTGGCCAAGAACCTGAGACTAGATAGGTTATAGACAGGGGAAAGCCAAATACTCCTGTTCTGATAAATGAAATGACTCCTAACTTTCTTAGTCATCATCATAGAAGGCTCTACCTGCAGTAGATGGGAACAAATAGAGAGACCCATGACTGGACAGCGTACAGAGAGTGAGAGACCTTGGGAACAATTAGTCCTATATAGAATCAGTCCATTAAACCCTCACCCTCTCAGGTGTCTCAGAACTCTGCAGAAGAGGAGACTGAAAGATTGGAAGAGTCAGTGGAGATGGAAGATACCAAGGAAGCAAGATCTTCTAGACAAAAGTCTGATGGACATATGAAATCTGAGAGACTTTGGCAGTATACAGAGGTATAAGCCAGATGGGGGTCCCAGGGCTGAGAAAGGATGTGGACATAGCTCCCATCCCTAAACCAGAGGCTATCTCTAATTGATAACCACTCACAAAGGAATACTTAGTTTTCTGCAATGGAGTTTCATTGGGTATACAAACCACATGTGCGGGCAGGCCCCATGCCTAGCAGTAGATGGCCAACACAAAATGACCTCAATGATAATTTTGGAGGGCTTGCTTCTGTGTTTTGTTGTTATTGCTTTGTAATTCATAATTGTGATCTTTTGTTCATATATTATGATTATTGATGTTGTATTTTTGGATTTTTATGTGTGTCTCTGCATCTGTATGTACTTCTTGCGCTTTTTCATTGGCTGTTTCTTTCTGCTCATTTATTTTGTATTATTCTGTTTTTTTTAATTTTTACTTCATTTTCAGATACTTGATAGTTTTCTAATAAGAGAGAGAAGAAATGAGTGTGGATTTGCATGGGTGGGAGTTGGTAAGGATCTTGGAGGAGGAGGGGAAAGAGGAGGAGGAAGAGAAATTGTAATCAGTATATGGTGTATAGAAAATATTTATTTTCAATAAAAAATAAAATTAATGCATGAAAGTAATTCTGAGGCAACAGAACATAAACTGCATAATTCTTCCCCAAACCCCTTTCTGCCCAGCAGGGAGAAGAACAAAAGGTCTCCCTTTACTGCTACACACTACATATTCTATAAGCACATTGTTTATATACATAGCGACTGCAGCTCTCCCACTGTGGTAATTTAATAATAACCCCCTAGTCTTTCAGGAAGCATCCAAAATTGGAACCCATAGCAGAGACCTAATGATGCCTTCAAAGGTGATGGTCACAGCATTCATTCTTTTCATCCAACTCTTTCTCTTCAGAACTCTTTTTTAGGCTAGACCAAAGTTCCTAGCTCCTTGATCTTCTGTTTCTCTAGCTAAACACACACAAAGATATATAACGATTTAAGGCACAGTAGAATGTTTTGCATTGCAGGTGTATTTTTTTTCTATTATGCATAATTGGATTTTGAAATGTATCAATTTGTTGTTTCCTCCTTTAATCAATTTCTAAGAACTCGAGGATGGGGGCCAAGTAACGTATTTGTAATGTACTCCAGGTTCTGAGCAGGACTGGCCCTATAGCAGGCGCTTCAGTTAAAATCACTAAATTGTTTTGTGAACGGAGAATGAAGTGCTTAAGCAATTAGTTCAGATTATTATCCATTGCTAAGCTTGGAATCACCTCCTGGCAATTAGAACTTTACATATGGTCACTTTTGTCACCTGGTAACTCCTTATTCTTTTACCAAGCAGGAAGAGAAGAAAATTTAGCTAAATAAAAGTAAGCAAATAGCAATTAGAAGCTGACGAGAAAACATCACTTCTTGAAGAAACCTGAGATATCATTTTAAATTCTTTAAAGTATTTTTATATTTCCAGAAATAAGTTGTAAAGAAAATTAAGTTAGACAAAGAATAATTATGTTTGAGACCTGTGGTGGTAACAGGAAGGCATCACACCCAAGTTACCAAAACAAATAAAGTTTCCTTGGATTTCCTGAACAAACTCAAGATCTTTCCATTTTCAAGCCTAAGAGTAGAATTTCTTCATACTCTAGAAACACATATTTCAAGGTGGTCAACTATCATCTCTAAAGAGGTTTTCAGAGTCCCTCCAGACACAAGGAGTAACTGAATTGCTTAGAATTTACCCATGTATCCCCTGTTTTTCACTTCATGGCATCCATAATCAACCGACAAAATATCCCTCCAGTCCTGAACTGTGCATTGGAGGGAAATGGTTTTGAGTAACTGGTGTTCCCACTGCACAGCCACAGCAACAGTGGCGCTACCTAGGAGGTCTTCTTTTCTCAGATACATGAATAAGTACACTGCATACATCAATCACCTTATTTAATCGTCACAGTCTGCAAAGTAGCTCTACTGCCCATTTCTCAAACAAGAGAACAAGTTTAAAAGTGTATTCAACTCAACTAGAAAATCTCGAGGAAATGGACAATTTCCTTGACAGATATCAAATACCAAAATTAAATCAGGATCAAATAGACCATCTAAACTGTCCTATAACCCCTGAAGAAATAGAAGTTGTCATTGGAAGTCTTCCAACCAAAAAAAGCACAGGTCCAGATGATTTTACTGCAGAATTCTATCAGACCTTCAAAGAAGACCTAACACCAATACTCTTCAAACTGTTCCACAAAATAGAAACAGAAGGAACAGTACCCAACTCGTTCTATGAAGTCACAATTACACTAATACCAAAAGCACACAAAGATCCGACAAAGAAAGAGAATTTCAGGCCAATCTCTCTTATGAATATCGATGCAAAAATACTCAATAAAATTCTTGCCAACCGAATCCAAGAACACATCAAAACGATCATTCACTATGATCAAGTAGGCTTCATCCTAGGGATGCAGGGATGGTTCAATATAAGGAAATCCATCAATGTAATCTACTATATAAACAATCTCAAAGAAAAAAACCACATGGACATCTCATTAGATGCTGAGAAAGCATTTGACAAAATTCAGCATCCTTTCATGCTAAAGGTCTTGGAAAGATCAGGAATTCGAGGCCCATATCTAAACATAGTAAAAGCAATTTACAGCAAACTGGTAGCCAGCATCAATCTAAATGGAGAGAAACTTGAAGCAATCTCACTAAAATCAGGGACTAGACAAGGCTGCCCTCTCTCTCCATATCTTTTCAATATAGTACTTGAAGTTCTAGCTAGAGCAATTAGACAACAAAAAGAGGTCAAAGGGATACAAATTGGAAAGGAAGAAGTCAAACTATCACTATTTGCAGACGATATGATAGTATACTTAAGCAACCCAAAGAACTCCACCAGAGAACTCCTACAGCTGATAAATGACTTCAGCAAAGTGGCCGGATATAAAATCAACTCAAGCAAGTCAGTAGCCTTCCTATACTCAAAGGATAAGCAGGCTGAGAAAGAAGTAAGAGAAATGATACCCTTCACGATAGCCACAAACCATATAAAGTATCTTGGTGTGACTCTAACCAAAGAAGTGAAAGATTTGTATGACAAGAACTTCAAGTCTCTGAAGAAAGAAATTGAAGAAGACCTCAGAAGATGGAAAAATCTGCCATGCTCATGGATTGGCAGGATTAATATAGTAAAAATGACCATTTTACCAAAAGTAATATACAGATTCAATGCAATCCCCATCAAAATCCCAACTCAATTCTTCATAGAGTTAGAAAGAGCAATTCAAAAATTCATCTGGAATAACAGAAAACCCAGAATAGCTAAAACTATTCTCAAGAGTAAAAGAACCTCTGGGGGAATCAGTATCCCGGACCTCAAGCTGTACTACAGAGCAATAGTGTTAAAAACCACATGGTATTGGTACAGTGACAGGCATGTAGATCAATGGAACAGAATTGAAGACCCAGAAATGAATCCACACTCCTATGGTCACTTGATCTTTGACAAAGGAGCTAAAACCATCCAGTGGAAAAAAGATAGCCTTTTCAATAAATGGTGCTGGCTCAGCTGGAGGTCAACATGCAGAAGAACGCAAATTGACCCATTCTTATCTCCTTGCACTAAGCTCAATTCCAAGTGGATCAAGGACTTCCACATAAAACCAGACACACTGAAACTAATAGAAAGGAAACTAGGGAAGACCCTTGAACATATGGGCACAGGGGAGAATTTCCTGAACAGAACTCTAATAGCTTATGCTCTAAGATCAAGAATAGACAAATGGGACCTCATTAAATTACAAAGTTTTTGCAAGGCAAAAGACAGTGTCAAAAAGACAAAGCGGCAACCAACTAACTGGGAAATGATCTTTACCAACCCTACATCAGACAGAGGGCTAATATCCAATATATACAAAGAACTCAAGAAGTTAAACTCCAGAGAACCAAGTAACCCTATTAAAAAATGGAGTACAGAACTAAACAAAGAGTTCTCACCTGAAGAATATCTAATGGCTGAGAATCACCTAAAGAGATGTTCATCATCCTTAGTCATTAGGGAAATGCAAATCAAAACAACCCTGAGATTCCATCTCACACCAGTCAGGATGGCTAAGATCAAAAACACAGGAGACAGCAGTTGTTGGCGAGGATGTGGAGAAAGAGGAACACTCCTCCACTGCTGGTGGGATTGCAAACTGGTACAACCACTCTGGAAAGTAGTCTGGTGGTTCCTCAGAAAACTGGGCATGACACTCCTGGAGGATCCGGCTATACCACTCCTGGGCATATACCCAGAGGCTTTACCTGCATGCAATAAGGACACATGTTCCACTATGTTCATAGCAGCCTTATTTATAATAGCCAGAAGCTGGAAAGAACCCAGATGTCCCTCAACAGAGGAATGGATTCAGAAGATGTGGTATATTTACACAATGGAATACTACTCTGCAATTAAAAACAATGAATTCACGAAATTCCTAGGCAAATGGTCAGAACTTGAAAATATCATCCTTAGTGAGGTAACCCAATCACAAAAGAACACACATGGTATGCAGTCACTGATCAGGGGATATTAACCCAGAATCTTGGAATACCCTAGACACAATTCGCATATCAATAGATTTCTAAGAAGATGGAAGGAGAGACCCCTGGTCCTGGAAAGACTGGATGTAGGGGAATGCCAGGACAGAGAAGCAAGAGGGGGTTGAATGGGGAAAAGAGGGAGGGAAGGGGGCTTATAGGACTTTCGGGGAGGGAGGAAATGGGAAAGGGGAAATGATTTGGAATGTAAATAAAAAAAACTTAGAAAATAAAATTTAAAAAAAATTGTCTTCTCAGGTCATGACACCAGTGAGCTGCAAAGAAAGTGGAATAACTCTACTGTTTGTGTGTTTCTTTTCTCCATAGTAAGCTTCATTTATACACTGGACTTTCCTGGGAACAGATGCAAAATAGAGATTCCCCAGGCCACCTTGTTTTTCTGTCTCAGAGGATTGTGGGTAGACCCTAATGTCTTCATTTCTGTCTCATGTCATTATTCCCTGGGCATCACGGTTGCAGGTCCTATAGGACTCTTGAGAAACAATGTGAATCCCACTACCTTACAACAGCCAAGTACTATAACAGCATGGAGCAGTGGGTATTCAGTCAGTGACAAAGAATGAATAAATACAACGACTTAAGCCATTTCTGAAAATCAACTGTATGCCATTTTCTCTACAGTGGTAAAGACAAGGAGTTATAATGTGAGATGGACTCAGGTACTACATTCCTAAGGAAATTGAAATGGGTTCTTTCTATCAGTATGTATTAAAGCCTTAATGCTTCTCAAATGGGAAAATGTAGCATTATCTCCAAAGTTGATTCCCAACTATAGTATTTTTCACATGTGGATTTCATTTTCAACTTAAGAAACAGTTGGGAAAGCAGTATCTTTGAAAAGAAATGAATAACAATAGCCTATGTGGGGCTTTGAAGTACCCCCAGAGCTGCTTTTGCATGCATTATTATGACCATTTGTTTATAGGAGCTCAGAGAAACTGCCAGGGTTTTCCTCCAACCTCCCACTTGCCCCACCCTGCCCCAAGAAACCAATGCTTGAAAGAACAGAATGGGGTTGAAAATTGGGTCTTCCTCATGATAGTACATCAGGTGCTATGTTTTTCTCATAAAACCAGAGTGCACAGATGCAACTGTGCACACTCACTCTTTATTCCTGCGTCCCTGTTTTCTCTGGAGGTGGTTAAAACAAATTTTTGCAAGTCGAGACAGTCACCCTATCTTAGTAGCAGGACTGAGTTTACAATCCACTTTGCTTTGCTTCCTTTTCCTCTCTTCTCTCCTCTCCCTTCTCTCCCATCCCCTTCCCTTATCCTTTCTTTCTTTTAAAAATAGGAGCTCATGTATTCCAGTCTAGCCTCAGACCCTCTATGTTTCCTAGGGTGGTCTTCACGTATGATAGGCAAGCACTCTATCAACTGAGCTACTTTCATACCTCAACAATCACTTGAACTAAACCCGCCTTGTATTAGGAGCCAGGAAGTGGCTCTCTGGAGACACTCACGGATTGGATACAATCTTTCTCTGGCATAGTATGTGTCTCCCAGCATGCAATGGAAAGAAATTTTGCATACAGCTTCCCATTGGAAAACTGTTGTAAAGGCCAGAGGAGTATGCCCTTGGGTGCCCTGGATCTGGCTGGGCATGTCATGAAAAAGATAGACAGCATTAATGTCTTGAAATATCACCAACACCAATGTACTTGTGGTCAGGGACACATGGCCTGTCTAGAGAGGTCTTAAATCTACTCTGACTGAACATCAAGGTTAGATATCAGTTTACTTCTTGGTAATAAAACTCATTACTTGGCTCTTCAAACACCTCAACATTTCTCCTTAGTTCACACTTCATAAAGCATTCTCTCATGTGGAGGGAATAACTTTTAATTTATGAGAAGATGCATGACCGTGTTTCCCTTATCCCTTGATTACATATCATGTCCTATAAGTCATGGAACCTGTTCTGCAACCCAGCTTTTCTAATTGCTCATCTCTCTGATGATGCCTGTGCACTCATAGCTGCTCCTTCCCGACTCCATCTCACTGTGTATCTGGCAATTGCACTGGTTTAATATGTACACTATGCGACTCATTAGCTATGCATCAGTATCTGAGCCAAGAAGCAACATGACGGATCCAACAATATGTGTGAGCTCAGGTCAACATCTCAGCTGAGGGTTCACGAAATGCAAAGGTCAGCAGCTTGGCTAGGCTCTTGGTACATCCTGCTCTAAGTAGGCACTGGAGAAGGTAGCAAATATGAGGTCACCTAAAAGTTCAGGGGAGAGGCATTCCTTGGCAGGACCCCAGAGCTTCATGATTATCAATTTGCTTTTCTGCTCACACGAAGAACTGATTGAGTTTATCGTCAAAATAAGAGAAAAGGAGAAAGCTGAATATCCACATGACATTATCATATTTCCAGGAATGAAATATTGACATCCAAGTGAGCAGTCACTGGGTCAGGCTGAAAGTTTAAAGTAAGCCTGTTTAACATCAAGTGTTATTTTTATCATCCAAATAGCATAAGCTAAATAACACACCTCCAATTCAGGCATGCACAATGATCATTGCATGCATTCCTTCTTTTTATTCTCTTCTTTCTTTCTTTCTTTCTTTCTTTCTTTCTTTCTTTCTTTCTTTCTTTCTTTCTTTCTTTCTTTCTTTCTTTCTTTCTTTCTTTCCTATCTTCAGTAATGGGATGCAATAATAAACAAGCCTTTAAAAAAGTTTCATCATACCTGAGCTCCCAAACTCTCTCCCTCATGCCCCTCCTCCTTCACCATTTTAAACACACTGTTTACACACTTCTTTTTCTTTCCTTCTTTTTTCTTTTTTCTTCCATCTCTCCCTCTCTCCTCTCCTTCTTTTCCTCCTTTCTTTCTTTATTCTTTATTTTTCTCTTTGTCTCTCTGTCTCTTCTTTCTTTCTTTCTTTCTTTCTTTCATTCTTTCTTTCTTTCTTTCTTTCTTTCTTTCTTTCTTTCTTTCTTTCTTTCAATAAACCCTTGCAGGAGCAGAACAACCAGGGCAGAAAAGTTCCCACATATTCCAGGTGGGTCACGATTCAAAGTAGATACAAAGCAGATGTGTTAGGGGTGTCAATTTCCCTTTCTGAGTGGCACAAAAAAACTATACTTTCAGCAATTGGTGATTTTAGAGATGAAGACTGATGGAATTTTTATAGCAAGCTTGGGTTTTTTTTTTTTTTTGGATTTTTTTTTAAAAAAAGTTTAGGTGGCTTTTTAGTTAGAGTCAGTTTGGATTTGAATGAAAATGAACAAAGAAAATATTGTGTGTAAAATCCCAGGATCTGCCATGGTTGGATTTTTCTAAGATCACTTTAGAATAAAGGCTCAGAGAATGAAATTTGTTGTCAACACAATTCAAAAGGCAGACTTTGTTTTCAACGCTCACACATATAGGGTAGGTGCAGAATCTCAATAAGTACTTTGTACTGAGACAGCCAGAAGACACTTCCACAAGTGACGGAGCCTGGGCTTGTCCTGAGAGGGAGCAGGGCTACTGCAGAGCTGGGCAGCCAATCACCTTAAACAGAGGTGTGTGTTCCATTCACTCAGAGGTTGAGTGAATGAAAGGTTGTGCAGAATCTTAGCCATTTACAATAACTGGTGAAGATTAAATCACTCTATAAGACATCAAGAAAATGTTTATTTACGCACTTAAAACTTGTATAGTTCTTAAGAATTAAAACACCATGGAAGCACAATTTTAAGCGATGGAAGATTGGAATGCTCATGTGCAGATCTATTTTTAGCCCCATCCATAAAGCCTTAGACTGTGTTTCATGAAAAGCAATGGAACGCATCTCTCTCAAATATCAAATTCATATATACATCTTATGACTACTTTAGCACACCAAAGTAGTACTGACATTACAGAATTCAGCTCCCCAGGGTGACAGAACTTGCTGGTCACCCCTGGTTGATTCAGCAACATGCTAATGCCCATTCTCTTTTTCACAATTTACCTCCAGGTTCCTGGCTCTGGGAGCCTGGATCTACAAGTGAAAGGGGAGTAGAGGGGGAGAAAGAGAGAAAGAAAATATATACATTTGCTCCAAAGGGGATGCCATGTGACTTTGGCTGATTTTTATACTCTGCAAAAGGTTATCTTTGAAGCCATCCAAAGAATTCCAAAAGTGTAATTCAGCAGCATAGGGATGAGGTACAAAGGAGATTGCTGACAAAAGCAATCAGTATCACCTGAACACACAGACACATGAGAGAGAGAGAGAGAGAGAGAGAGAGAGAGAGAGAGAGAGAGAGAGAGAGAGAGAGAGAGAGAGAGAGAATTTTCCAGTGTTTCAGCCATAGAAGATTAATGGTTATTCTGAAATGAGGACATGCATTTCTGGGGCTTTTAGCTTGCCATCCTGAGTCTTTCTATCTGATCTTAATATTCTACTTAAAGATCTCCCTTAACCTCCCAGGCGAAGGTAGCTGATTTTTCTTTCTTTGATCCCTATAGATTTAGCGCAGAGGTGCATTACCAAATGTAGTGCTCTATTTTAAATGCATAACTCTGTGTTTATATTTCTTGTTCGTTTGTGAGTCCTCAGGGAACGTTTTTGTGTATTTCCAACTCTTGACTATTATGAACAATGACTGAGAAGCAATTTCTTCTTCCTACCTTCACCTCGACCAGTCTTTGTAACATTTCCCATCAAATTGTCAGTTCATACATATTCTCCCGCTCCTCTGCTGCAGCGAAAGTTCCACCATAGCAGCCATCTTGTTCATTCCATTCATCATCATGGTTTCAGTCCTTACACTTGTGGGGCATGTTGCATGTGTTAAATACTCCAGTTTAACTGATGAGTGAACTGGAGGTGATGCATGACATTTAGTACATGGATAAGTAAATTCCAACTGTATGTTTTCATTACAAATAAGAATCTTGCTGTGATTCTCAAGCAAAACTGTGTCAAGCCCTTAAAAGATGAGTGACGAATTAAAAAAAAAAAAAAGACAAAATAAAACAAAACAAAACACCAACCCTCACCCTTTACCACTAAGATTCTTGTAGTGGTTCCAGTTTGGTTTTAGAGCATTTTTACCTCACATAAGAGGTTAGGTGGAGAAAACCTCTCTAGGTGGCAGGAAAAGCTTGAAAATGACCTTTCAACCCAGTTATTATACACAATAAAGCCTCTGTGCTTTTGACAGGAGAAAAACATCTCAGTGACGGATCGAATGGTGGGAGACCTTGTACCAGGAGGAGCTGGTTTCTGCATTCCTGACCTCACTCTGACAGAATAATACCAAGGTGCACACAACGCTTCCAGAAAGCTATTTTTAAATGTGAACACAAGGTCCACAAGAGAAACTTGAACCCTTTAACCCACTGAAGCCTCTACAAGGCCAATGATCTGATGAGAACTTTGAAGAGGGGTGGGAATGTTGCAGATCCACGCCTAATTATAATTTATCTCAGGCCATCTTTGACTTCCTTATTGTCCCTTTCCCATCTTTGAGTCTTATCTCACACATCCTTGTATCTGGTGAAACCTTCTTAAAATGCACTAGCTTAGCAGGCCACTAGTTCCCACCAACCAAAAAAGCTAAGATTGGTGTTAGGTGGCCTCCGAGGCTGTGTTGGAGGCTCCCCCATTGTTGTAAACCCCACTCTCACGTGTCAACCATTGTATATGCAAAGAGCCTTGGTTTATGTCTTTCTTCTGTTACTTTAAAAATCTTTGGGAAACTGCTTCCATGTTGGAACATGGAATCCAGTGTGACCTAAGTCTGTGTTCTTGGGCCATGCTCACTCGGAGTTGGCTCTAGAATAAGCCCTTGTTCCCTCTGGTGTGAGGGCAGAGCAAAATAGCTACTGTTTTAAGGTTCCTTTCTTTTTTTCCAACATGATATTTTTACTGATTATTTGGGAGTCTCATACTCTGCATCCTGATCGTGTTCTTTCCCGTGTTTGCACCCTGCCCTTTTCCAGAGAAGGGTCCAACTACCTCCTTTCCACTGCACTTACTGGAGGAAAGCATCTGCAGGTAGTGAGTAGCCAGAAGTTAGAGTTTTGGAAGATGGAAGCATACAAAAGTAAATGCTCACCTGAAGATTTCGTGAAACATCCAAGGATGCGTCTGAACTCTCTCTTCATTGGTGGGGTTCTCTAAAACATTTTCTATACATTGTTTCAGACAAAACTCCAGTTAAACTGAGCTTCCTTTCTTCATTTTTTTTCACATTCATTAGTAGGGGGTACCCATGATGAACAAGGTAGTGCAACCAGGGGACAGCTATCTAGAGACAAGTATGTAGCCAAGTCCAGATGCCCTCACCTGAGAAATATTAGGTTATAGTTCATACAGTATTTGTTCTGTTTCCTGCAAATCTGGGAAAATGAGAATATGAACTAGGGGAAGGGAGGAGGAGTGCAGGAAGGCAGGGAGGCCAGAGAGTTAGATGAACTGCCAGCCATGTGTTTTGTGAATGAAAGTAGACAGGCTAATACAATAACACAGGGATTTGTAATTCTTCTATACCAGGGCTGGTACCTAGAGACCACTGAAGACTGACATGAAGTGTCTGTGCTTCCTAAGAAATGAAGGTTCTTGGTCAATGGGCATTATAGCCAGACTTTCACCACATCTTCCCTCTCCTCTTGATGCAGCTTAGAGTTCTTCTCCACCTTCCTCCATTCCTCTTATTCCAAGAGAACTTTTCTACTTTTTGACTATTCCTTTCTAGGAGGTAGAGACCCTAATTTGTGTCTACCTCTGTTTTTACCCAAGTTTCAGGTACTCCAGTAGATTTCCCTTACAGTCCCCAGTGATAGTAGAGCAAGGACATGCATTCACATAATTCTGAATAGACTTGATAGTGCTTTGCATACATGATGAGATGCAAACCAGAAAGCCAATTATGCCTGGTGAGAAAGTCAGAGAGAGTAGGGCTCGTGATTATTGCAAACTAGTTGCAAGACTATGGTTAACTTCCATAAATTGCTAATTCGTATTCTGTTGTATTTTTCTTTTAGCTCCAGAGTTCTGTAAAGATTCATGGTTCTAGTGAACATAGAAAAAGCAAGGCATACATCTGGGTTTTAATTTCTGGGGGGCAAAAGAGCAATCAGAGAGCAGTTCCTGACACCCAGTCTAGAGCTATTATAATGTAAAAGAATGATGCATTCATAAAGAATGAAAATCAGCCACTCAAAGATCATCACACCTCCATCTCATTCAAGATTAAGAAACTTAGCATTTCAAGTAAGGCAATCCTTAATTGACTAAGTTCATGGGATCAACACTTCTTGAAAGGGGGATTTGTTTTGAACACAGAAATGAGGGCTAGAGACTTACTTTGTAAAGTGCTTGCCTAGTGCACAGGAAACCCTGGGTTCAATCTCCAGAACTACATAAACTGGGTATGATTGTTCCTGGCTATAATCTCAGCACTGGGGTGGTGGAAGCAAAGGATCAGACGTTCAAGGTTCAAGGTTTTCCTATGTTACATACTGAATTGGACATCAGCCTGAGGTCTATAACCGCCTATAAGGGGGGGAAAAAAAAAGACCACAGAACTCCAACTTTAGCCCAGAAATTTTTGGAAGAGCACTTTGGAGACAGAATGTAATTTCTATTTTATTTCAGAGAACATACACTGTAGCACTAGGAGCTCATGTTCTGGCTACTGCTATTACCAATATACCACCATATTCATTGAGCAGTCGCGGGTTGACTTTTTTTCCCAGACACTGCCTAGGTGCTGGAGCCCCAGTCCATTTTCTTTGCAAGATTACAGTCTGCGGGGCAAAAACACTTCAGGTGACAGTGCTTTTCCTTGAATAATTGTGCTGGGATGGAATATGAAGACTGTCATGAGCAAACCTAAGCATGGAGGGTGGTGGCGAAAGATTCTGCATGTCTCAGAATTGCCTACTGGTCATCCGTTCCTTATCTAAGGACCTCAGGGACAATTGCTCAAGTTCTTCCCTTGGGGAAGTGATTATTGTAGACATTGTTGTTTTCCCATAAAAATGACCCTAATAGGAAGGCCAACCTGATGCAGGGTAATTAATACACACTCTTTCCTTCTTCAGAGATCATGCTTTAGGTGGCAGGTAAGTCCCTTCTCCCATCTCCAGCTATCATAGCCAATGCCTGGTTCAGAGCAGAGATAAAATCTCTTGGCTTAACCTGTGAGAGCTCTGGGTGTAGAAGTGGTACCCAGAGCTGTGAGGCTTAGCTGAAGTCAGAGTTCAGCTGTTCCCATGGACTTGTTCATCTTCCTCCCTTGTTTCCTGCTTCACTCACTTCCCCAGGGTCTCCTTCTAAGACCTTCCATCAGCAAAACCCTCCCCAAGACTCAACAGTTAAAATGATTCGATAAAAGAATCTAAGTTATCAGTGAATGCAAGGCCCAATGACTACTGTATGATAAAATGTCATGTGTTGCTTTGACAGCTCCCATGATGCATACTGGTAAGCTCCCATGATGCATACTGGTGAGCTCTGCTTTCCTTTGATACATCCTGCAGCCTCCAAGAAACATTTTCCATCCCATTTTTCTCAGGTCATCAGGAACAGGTTGAGGACTTCCACTGGATCCTTAAAAAGAATTTATCTGCATAACATCCGGGTCACATCCTCCTACAGGAGCACAGGGGACTCTCCCTCTTGTCCCTTCTAAGCATGCTTTACACATTGATTTACATGCTGGCTCACTCAGCTCCCTAATGCATCCTCCATGTGGCCCCATATCCTGTGTAGCGTCCTTCATCCTCAAGCCATGAGGATATGTGGCTAACAACTGCTCTGTTCAGGGTGAGGTACATCCTGTTCAGGTATTTCACCCTGTTCAGGGCAGAGAATCTCTTCCTCAATGATAGGGTGAATAGGAAGTGCTTAGAAAAAACAAAGGGGGGAACATTTAGAAATTATCTTTTCTTTACTCAAGTCAGGTTTTTCTAGCTCATAAACGATGGACAACCTGTAATGTCTAAACCATAGAACAATGTGATCACAGTTTAATAGTTATTAAATCAGGTCCAGAGAGTCTTCTGTCTTGAGTTCAATCATGTTCTCCAAAGAGATTTCAGCAGGCACACAGTAAGATGTATGAGTCATCCCACAAGGGGTGAAATGCTCATAATCCCACTTGCACCTTGGAGATTGCAAATGACTCATGATACTAAACTGTGCCTCATAAAATCACAAGGACCAGTAGCATATGCTTATGTGTTCATTATGGTACCCACCCATACATCCCCAATGTAAATATCTGATGTTTTATGTGAAAGAATGGAAGTGTGTGTAGGGGAAAACTGAGGCACCTAAATCCATACTGGCTCACTGAGCCTAAAATGCCAAGAAGGAAGATCCCCAAGCTGTTGCCAGGTTTTCCTCAGCCTTGTTCCATCCCAAATGTGACTCATTCAGGAACTCAAAGACTGCTTTTTCAAGCAGTACAACAGGTCTATTAGTACTTAATTGCATTAGCAGTCTGGTTCCCAACATAACCAACCTTCTTGATTTAGGGATGATGGAAGGAGCCTGCACAGCACTTCTATTTCCATCTCTTATCAGATGGGAGTTCCTTCAGGCTCGAAACTATTTTCTCTCTGTAAGGACTGGTGGGAAATTCTGACTTAGGTAAATTTTAGGCAGATGGTAAGTGATTTTATTTAGAGACTCCAGAAATATCCCTTCATTAATTACATGGTTGAGAACTTGATTACCAGGAGCTTGCTGATGCTGGCCAGGGCTGTCTCACATTTACACTTGAGATTCTTTTAATGGATCTGGGCAAGGGAGCCCGAAAATGTGAAGGTGGAATGGTTGGTTGGCTTTATCTGAAATTTGGTGGGGGTGCTGTGGATAAATCATTACTGCTGAGGACTGAGGACCAACGAGGACATAGGTGAGAAAATAGAACACAAAGACCAACACACACACACACACACACACACACACACACACACACAGAGAGAGAGAGAGAGAGAGAGAAGGCTCTGTATAGTACATAGAAAAAGAGACAGAGATGAACACAGAAATGGGAGAGAGGGAGACAGGGAGAGGAAAAGAGGGTGAGGGAAAGGAGGTGTGTGTGTGTGTGTCTTTGTCTGTGTCAGTGTCTGTGTCTGTGTGTATGTGTATAAGAGAAAGGAGGAGATGGAGGGAGAGAGAGAGGAAAAGAGAGGGAGAGAGAGAGGGAGAGAGAGGAAGAGAGAGGGAGAGAGAGGGAGAGAGAGAGGGAGAGAGAGGAAGAGAGAGGGAGAGGGGGGAGAGAGGGGGGAGGGAGAGAGAGGGAGAGGGGGAGAGAGAGGGAGAGAGAGAGGGGGAGAGAGAGGGAGAGAGAGACGGGGAGAGAGAGGGAGAGAGAGAGGGGGAGAGAGAGGGAGAGAGAGAGGGGGAGAGAGGGGTTCCTGCTTTTACACACAATGCTAAGCAGTAAAATTGACTATGAGAGCTGAAACTACACAATGGGATGTAATAGAATGTAGCACGATGTAATGATTAGTTTGGAACATAAGGATGATTCCATGTTTCTCAACAATTTTTATCAATATCCTATAAATATACAGGGAAGCATAACTATTACTTTATTTCCTTGGCATTTATTTAACAATTATTTAGACGTTAGAAAGACTGGGAATGACAATGCATCTTTCCTTTGTACACAAGACACTTTAATTTGTAATACTTTGAAGAGACCTTCCTTGCCTTCTTTGCCTCATCACTTTTGAGACAGAACAGCCTGTTTTCTGTGTCCTGGAAAAGGGTCTTACCTTTCTAAGTTTTCATTAACTAACAACATTGTATCCTTTGTATTTTTTCTGTTATATATTTAATACAATATATAAAATTCTGTTGAATCAGCATCTCACTGTGTCACCCAGGCTGGCTACACTCCTCCCGCCTGTCTGACTGTTGGAACAGTGACCATCCCTTTACCCTTAAATGATGTAAAATGTGTCTATGGATTCCTCCCATGTGAACTTTCACTGTCCCTACTTCCTCTGGGGTCTTTCACCCTTTGCCACAGACACTCTCTTATCTTTGCCTTTGAGTCTACCTCCACCATGTTCTGGTTGTCAATTCATTAACAATGCCTTGAATGGTGTCAATATCAACATGCCCAGAGGCAGCTATTTCTTTTAAATTTCCACCAATATTCGGTTCAAATTTTATTTTTACAGTTATCACTGGTCTATTTTTTTGTATTCATCCCTGCTTATTTATTCATTCTTGGGGAATGCCATGTAGATGTAACACTTGTAGACAAAGAGAAAAATCACCCATCCACTTTACTGTATGGCTGTGGATTGACTACAAACTGCTGACGTATTACACATAGACCTTGGATAGAGGGAAGTGCTATGTTACTACTTAAGAGGCATATCTTTCATCTACATAATGATCTGTCGACTGAGGAGCATATACTACAGTTGACTGTTCATACTTAGGGTACCATGGCAACTATAACTCTTTAGTCGTGCCAATATGCAAACTGTGTGACTAGAAACATTGTTTTCCCTCATTGTGTCTCATCACACACTATTCCAGACTTCTTTACACTTTAATAGCATAAAAATTGGAAGAAAGGAAGAAGTCTTGTTGTATGGAAAATAAAGGAAAGGCTTAAGCAGAGAAGTCTAATTAGTTGACATCGTCAAGTGGGTATTAAGGAAGAATCTCTGACTTTCTTCTCTTAGTGTCATAAATGGATGAGAACAAGATAATAATGGATGGGAAAGGATGATAGCTAATATTACAAGTGTTGTTCTTTCCTTGTTATATGATTGTAAAGGATACTACTTCTTATTAGATGTTTCTTAGTTTTGAAACTGCTTTCTTGGTGTGTGATGCTGCAGGGGGGTGTTCTCTGGGAAACCTTTCTCATAAGGGCAGGTATTTCCTGGGCCCCTTTACTGGCTCAGTCTGATGGAAAGTGCTAGAAAGAGAAGCTGAGATTTTAGAAAAGGGATCTCAAAAAGGTTCCATGGGGTTTTCAGGCTTACTTAATGGGACTGAAACTACTAAAACACATTGCCTAAAACAGAGTAGTCACAATATGAATAACCAACGTCCTCTGTGTCAACCATGTGAAGGCACAGCTACAAAGAAGTTGCATTGAAAAGAATCTGAAATAACAATAAGTAAAACCGAGAATCTACTTGCATCTCGAAGCTCCCAAACAGGTGTTTTGGTTTACTGTGTTGCATTTCTAATCTAACGTGGAATCACCTGCAAATTAATCCTAAGACAATCCAAATGCCCAATACAAGGGGACACACAACAGACTTCAAAGGATCTATTAAGCCCATTTACTATTGTTTCTCTATGCATTCAGAAAGTGAGAACATATCTTTCTAATGTAAAACAGGACCACTGAAAACACTGCAATGCATAATTGAAAAATTATTTTAAAAATTGAAAAAATCAGTGTGAGGTAGAATACATATTATAAGTTATGGGCAGAACTTGGTACTTATGGAACTTGTGAGAACAGACTAGAGGCATGTGGAAAGGCTTTCCCCTGACTTATGCAACTTGCCTCTGGGTTTAGTGTTCATTGGGAAACACAATATGGGGATAATGTATGACCTAGAGAGTAGAGAGCCACAGTCCACAGCCTGTGGTGGCATTGACAATGCAGAGTCTGAGAAAGGGTACTAGGACTGAAGGAAAGAAGGAAATGGCTGTACTGAATGATTGGCAAGGGATTCTTCTAAAGACTAAATCACGAAATAATTTTACCCTAGTGTTGTCCCATGGTGTCATGATTTCTATGTGTGAACTTTGAGTGTGACTTTAGATAAAACACCTTCCATTCTGGAGTCTGCATTTCCTCTTTGGTAAGAACAAGAAGTTGGTTAGGTCAGCTTGGAGTTCCTTTATCTCTGTTTTTGCATGTAGACACTTTTTCCTGTTCACTAATCCAGACTTAGATCATTGTGTCATTCTCCATATCTTCCACAAAAGGCTGAAGGGATGGCCGAATAGGTAAGAATGTTTGCTGTGCAAGTATAAGAACCTGAATGGGCATCCCAGCATGCACAGTAAAGGCCAGATGTAGCCATGTACATCCCAGGAACTCTGAGAGCTATGAGGGCCAGACACAAGATGATGGCCAGGGCTTATGGGCCACTGGCCTAGCCCCAGGTCAATGAGAGACCATGTTTTAAGGATGGCAATGATTCAGCAGATCATTTGATGTACTTCCCTGTCCTCTGCAAGCATTCATTGGCATGGGTACCCTTCTGACACATCTACATAACACACACACACACATACACACACACACACACACACACTACACATGTATCCATGTGCACACATTCAGACACACACATGCATGCATGCATGTACATACATACACACACACACACACACATGTTTCATTAAGTCAATGCTATTCATGCATGACAGCAGAGCCTGCAAAACAGTCTCTGGTGTGTCCTTTGCCTGTCCTCCCCATAAACTGAACTATTGTATACCCACACTCTTTTCTTCTTATCCTCTCTGGCAGTTCAGTAAACTCCCCAGTCATTGGCGGTCTCATGGTTTTTAAAGAGCCATCTTGCAACTCCCTCAACTGTCTCAAGAAGAGAAGGGTGTTAGTATTCAGTTTTCTTCCTGTGTAGAGTCAAGGAAGTCTTGGGATTTGCATGGAACAGGATTTCACAAAGGAAATTGATGCTGCTTCACCTTATGCTTATGTAAGCCTTCCTTGTAAAACCTTGGAATTAAATATGGTTTGCATAGTCCTGTCATGGATCTCCTATTATTCATCCCCAAATCAAAGCTTAACAGTATAGTGAAAGACAAAGAACATCAATTTAAGGTAAATTGTAGGTGGATATATATAGGATCACATTTTATATCTTTACAAATACCAAGGAAATTTTGATATTTGTGATAAGAAAGGCACAGTATTAAGGATTTGCCATTCATTGTATTTGGCTAAAAGCCATGCATATGAATCTACACTAGAATTTTGTATTAAATGTCTATTCAAAAATAAGCCTTATTTGGATTTGTTCCCTTGGACTTGATGTATGGTAATGTTTTTGAGAGATTTAGAGTTAAAAGCAATAAAGGATATTCTTGCTTATAATAATTGTCCATGATAAGTCATTATTGCTCTTATAAATACACTGAAGCACACACTCAAGGAGACATCTGCAATAATTATTTGAAATTATATTGTAAGAATAATGGCAATCCCAGAACAGAAAGAGCTTTTTATGTGCTCTTATTACTGCTCCATGGGAACACCTAATAATGGCCTATGGATGACTGGGATAAGCCAAAGGCATAACTCAGTTTTTAAGTAAAAAATGTTAGAACCTCTCTGGAAACACAGCCGGTATCACTAGGACTGATACAATGTCACTTTTCAACTACCTGAACAATAATGATTTTAAATCAGATTAGGATTGAAGAGACGTGAGAGGGATGGCTGAAGAAAAGAGTGTGGCGTGCAATGAATCAGCTTGTTTAGACTGTTCTTAAGGCGAGGGTACATGAATAGCACTTAAAGATATATGTGTATGTGTGCATGTGTGTGTGTATACACACATGTATATGTATATGTGTGTTTGTTATATATCCATGTGACAGGAGGGTACACATGCCTACATGCCTATGAATATAGGCTTGGAAGATGTACGTGCTGGCAGGAACCCACATACATGCCAGATCCAACTTGTGCCTTTTCACATCCTTCCGTGAGTCCTGGGATGCTCATGCACATCAGCAAACTTTACCAGTGCTCATCCTTTGACTCTTGCTCCAGGGTAGCCTCATCCTTTGAGAAATCAGAACACAACACCATTAACCAGGGGTTGGCAGGAGCTGGCTTTCTCTACTAAAGACTATGTGTGGGGGTAACCTGCCTTTATCTACAGCCATGAAGCTTGATGGTTTCAGTTCCTGCTCCTGCCCATGCCCTTTCAGGTCAAAGGATAGCACAGCATCTCGTGTCTATTCTCAAGAGCTTCTTCATGTGTTTCCTGCATCTTAGCTACACTGGATCACTAAACTACCTCTGCTTTAAATCCCTTTAGTCATTAATTTGAATTCCTACTTCTCTCTGCTAGGACACTGAAGATTTGTTCCATTTCCTCTCCTAGGACTATTCATGTTAACTCAGGGCCTTAACCAAATGAAGACCCATTCCATCCCAATAGGTCCCTATTCTTGTCCTTCTATAAAGAGTGTCTGCTGCTTCCATCTCTCCTGTATATACATTTATTATTCTAAGTTTTCTATTACAAAGAAAAAAATGCCCCTTTGGGGTTTGAAGCTTTGTTGGTAGAGTGCTTACTTACCATATACAGAACCCTGTATTTGATACCCAGTACCACATAAACCAGGCATGATGACATTTTGCTTGCAATCCCAGAAGATTAGAAGTTTTGGAGATTCTTAGCTACACAATGAGTTCAACATCAAATTGGGATACATGGTCTCAAAAAAAATCAGAACAGTCATGATGATACTCTCCCCAAAGAAAAATCTGTACCTTTATGGTGGCACACACATGACATATCATCTCTTAGAAGGCTGAGACATTGTATACTTAATTGGGCTATATAGGAAGACTCTCACATAGACCTCTTTCCAGTGCTGCCCAAAATAAAACTACTCTTCTTTATTTTTCAATGGACATGACTTGGTTCATCCTGATCTCAGCACAACTGGAACTCTAAATATGACCCAAGACAATCAATCTAATTAGATTTAATATCAGGGCCTTTGTTCGAAGGGGTAGAGCACAGAGGCTTTAACTTAAAGACAGCCAAGAGTAAGAAAAGGAACATGAAATGTTCAGGTCAAGGAGAGATAAATTCTTTGAGAATAAGTCATCAAAGGAGATAGAAACACAAAGAAGTGGAAAGGTGTGACTAATATCATTAAGTACATCCTGGGCACACTGGAAGCTTATCCTGGAACACAGCCTGCACAAACCCCCCTGAGATCAAGCAGAGTTGAGTTTCTGTCATTTGAAACTGCAGGGTTGCTCAACAATAGGTCTCCCCCAAAAGAAACACACCAGAGAAAGTAAATGGTGGCCAGTGTTAGCAACTGTGACTTTGCAAATGCCAACTGTGCACGTTTCCTGTACTATTTTCATTAAGAACACCAACTCAAAACATGTCCATTCATATCAAGACCGCAGAAATCTCTATGAAGAAATAGTCCATTACCACAGATTTCCCTATGACTACTCTATCATAGTCACACAGCTGCCTCCACTTCTGGTCATCTTCTGAGCTAGCAAATAATGACAGACTTCCCAAGGTTCTAAGGTCTTATGATATTGAAGCCCCTAACATCTCTGCTGCCTTTTAGTTCTCTGACATCTGAGAGATGGGACAACCCCAAACCAAACAACCCACTCTGCACTGAATGTTGTGGCCCAGATCCATGTGTGAACAGGTGCCTATGAAGAACCATGGTGGGAAACAGTCAAATGGTCTGTTCAGGTGTTATGTCCAAGTGCCATTTGACTGGGTATTCTCAGATGACAGGATTCATTGGCAGGAAAAATGTGATTGCAACATCTCTATTCCCATTTACCATCTATTGGAAGAGGAGTCATGGGGAGGTCAAATTGTCTCAAAGCCCAGTGTTCAGAAGCCCTAGAAGTACTGCAGGTTCAAGGGACAGCAATCAGATATAAGAACAATGGCCAAGGCTCAATCCTTTAAGCCTTACTATCCCCAACATAGCACATGCTTTGGGAAAGGAAATCTGAGTAACGGTCTTAATGTTACATACAAAATTGTTTTATGGAAGCTGTTCTCCATGAGACACAGTTGTCTTCATCATCATCATCATCATCATGTAAATGAACTATTTTTTAAATCCATCATTTATGTAAAGGCCAAATAGTGACACATTCCACATTAGCCCATCTTTGCCTCAGAGATCCTTATTTAATTGCCTGATAATCTAAGTAATGACTTTATGAATTATATTTACAGCATAAATCTAAACTTCTGCAGTTGCAACCCTTTGTTTGATTTTCATCTTGTCCTTTTGGTTAAACACATGTATGACTTCTTACATACACATGTAAAAGGAGAAATGGGAATGATCTAGGAAAAGGAAGAAGACTGGCCTAAGGGAGAAAGAAACAAGGAGTGTAGATATGATATACACATATATGTGTATATATACATATAAACATATATATGCCTTTATGAAACCCATGATTTTTATGAAAAATATACTCTAATAACTATTTTTATGCCACTTACTGTTCCAATGCTGCCATGTACTCATTTTAAATATGAATCTTGCCATTCTTGCCTAAACCTGCATCCCATACAAAATCGATGCTCATTAAGAAATCTACTTGTTTAAAAGTACAAGTAAAAGATATGGTGGTAATGAATCAGCACAAAGTTGTTGCTCAGTAAATCCTCATTATTAATATCATTTTTGTCACTTGTAAACATATGATTCCTAAAGGATCTGGTTAATTAATGGGTAGGTTCATTAAAACCCACATAAATGCATTCTGAGCAACCATTTCAACTCCCTTCCTCCTAGATGCTGTACTAGAGCACACAACAGAAATCAAAATACTCATTTAGCCCCCTCATTTATCCACTGAGCAGTTAGGGACCATGTGTAATTTGCCACATATTTGAAATTATGCTAGGAAATGAATGTTGATTAACACAAATTCCCCACATACTGCAATGTTATGAGATCTTCTGCGATGGACAAGAAATCCAATTACTCATAAGAAGAGAAGCAGCTTATAAAATGAGTGAATTTCAGTGGAGGAACCGATGGGCAATTGACAAGGAGACTTTCTCTTACCTTTTCTGCAAGCCAGCCAAGATGCCTGATCTCACGACTGCCGGCAATGCCTGTCTTCCCCAGCTGCTCCCTGATGTCAGCAACCACACGGGTCAGCAGGTCACCAACGTTGGAATGAATGGCACTGAACCAGGCTTGGGCAGTGGCAGAGTCCTTACTCCTCAGGATCACTGTGTGCTTAGCATCTGGAGAGTGAATTTCTAGCTGCCTAGGGAGGCAAACAGAGGAGATGCAGGATGACCTGGTAGTTCTTGCTTCTTCACAGCCCACCTTTCTAAGGCGAACACAATGTTTATTCTGGACATTTACCTTTATGGTTCCACTATTCCATCATTCATGGATTCATTTATTCAATCATCAGTTGCCCAGGCTCTGGTCTGTGCCTTTACAACATCATTACAACCACCAACCCGCCCCCCCCGCCCCCAGATTAAGGATATCTCATTTTACTGTGACACAGCTTATTCTAAGATCATATTAATTCAGTTGCACAGAGAATTTTAGTATTGCCTCCACACCATTCCTGCTGTGGTAGGAAGCAGACCACAGTAACTACAATATATTAAGATACAAGATTTGAGACCCTGTCTCAAAAAAGAAAGAATATCAGAGAATATGAAATGTGATCTTTTTTTTTTTATTTTAAAATATCTTAATTGACTAAGTGGGAAACAGAGTTAAGAAGAGTTGGAGGGTGGATGGGGGAGGAATAAAATCTGGATTATTAAATAACAAACAAACAAACAAACAGTGGGCCAAGTTCCAGTTCCATCAAGTAGCAGAACTTGGTATCGTCGGCATCATGGTTCTGGCTTTAGAGTGTAGGATACAAGAAAAGGGTTGTGGAATCTCTCATCACAGCTAAACCAAAAAAGCTGCCAAGACCAGGCATATGTCAGGAGCGTCACTGCATGGAGGCCCAGGGAGACCATTGTGGGATGCTGTAAAGGGGAAGCCCAGATTGTGCTGGAGACCCTAAGATGTTGGAGATGCCAGGGCTGTGGGATACCTGCCAAGGAAAGCTGCAGACCAGGTATGGAACTGTCCCAAAACAGAGAAGTTTGCTGCAGTCAATGAAGCTGAAAGGAATTGGAGACCTGAAGAACCTTTTGGCAGCAAACATGGAAATAAAGAATTTGGAGTTTTGCCAGTCTAGTTGTGGTCTTGCTTTGGCCCAGAATTTCCTCACTATGAGCTTCCTTTCTTCTCTTTTGGAATGGAAATATATATTCTGTGCCATAGGGCATTGGAAGTAGGTGTTCTGTTTTTGGTTTCAATTTTATAGGGGTTATAATGAAGAGAACCCATGAGTCTCATAAGGGACTTTGAACTTTGGATCTTTAGACAGTATTGACACTGTGATAGACTATGGGGGCTTTTGAAGTTGGACTGAACATACTTTTGAATTAAGATATGGCTACAAGCCTATAGGGGTCAGTGTGTGGCATGTGGTGGTATGAATAAGAATGGCTCCTACAGGCTCATATATTGGAATGCTTAGTCACCAGAGGCTGGAACTCTGATAGAATTAGAAACATTAGGAGATGTGGTCTTGTTGAAGAAGGGTGTCACTGGGGTTTTGGGGGGGGTGAAGTTTTGAGATTTCAAGGGATTATGTTAGGTTCTCTTTGTCACCTTTGAGTCCTGCAGATCAGGATATAGCTCTCTGCTACTGTTCCAGCACCATGCTTCTTGCCATGATGTTAATGGACTAAGACTCTGAAACTGTAAGCAAGCCCCTAATTACATGCTTTCTTTTATAAGAGTTGCCTTGATCATGGTGTCACTTCACAGCAACAGAACAGTGACTGAGATGGATAATGTTTCCTTTTAATTTCTTAATGTGAGGAAATTACACATTAATGTGGATGTGTACAAACAGTACAGAATGGTCTGTCCTGCCCCACCCAGCTTCCCTGATGATTTTATATACTAGACTTTAGCAACCAAACAAGGACACTGGCATTGGTATAGTTTATGTGCCTATGCAGTCTCATCCCATGTAGGTTTGTGTATAGGCCACTGTAATCCTTTGTAAACCACTATCCAACCACCACAATGATCTCCCAGCAACCTTCTAACCACCATGCCAGATTGCCTTAAGTTCTCCAGCTCCGTACTTTTCAATATAGTTATTTTCTATTGCAGGGAAAATATTTATGTTTTTATTCACTGATGTTGGTATTGGGAACCTCAAACAGAATTAAAATATCCATGCATTAATTTCCTCTCACTGCTAAATAACCACACTACAGTCCACTAAAAATTTGCTACATTCCAGGCAAAGTTTGTAATCCTTTAATATAATCATAGCAGGATGTTCTCAATAATTATATGACTTCCATTGTTAACCGATTTAACATTATTGAAAATTGAAGTTTGAATGGGCAGGGAAATAATTTACCTAAGGCTACACAGATAGTAATTCTGGGATTCAAACACATGTGTTTAAAAACAGATTACAATACCTCTGTTTTAGATTAGGTAGCATCTAAGAGGGAGGCAACTGTTGTCTTCTGTAGCAGTCTGAAGACTGGAATTCATCACCTGGGATGCATCCAATAATGTCCTATTTAGCTCCTGCCTTGGAAGATAACTATTTTTCAGATCACATGAACATTAGACATCTCAAGGCAACCTGGCCCCATTAACATTTGAAACTGACCTTTGAAGAAAATCATTTAACTCAGAAACCCGAACTGTAGAAAAAAATGATTTGGAAAGTGGGATGTCTCTAAGGAGTTTGAGCAACAATTAGCATTCTTTGTAAGGAATTTGAAAACAAGCCTTAACAGCCTGAGGTTTTATGTGAAGAGTCAGGGGACTCTAACATTGACATCTGTCCCAACCCAGGAGAAAAACAATGCGATGCCTCTTAGGGACTTTCCAAAGAAGACACAGGACATCAAGGGTCGGTAGGCCTGGGATTCTACAAGCACATTAAAGAACACTCTTGACCTGTCTCTTAAATTCTATCACTATTTATTGTTCTAGAAAGTTAAAACATGGAAGTACTTCATCAACAGTGTTTTCTTTTGAATATCTGGATTTTTTTTAAATGACAGTTTGCAAAGCCATCATTCTCTCTCTCTCTCTCTCTCTCTCTCTCTCTCTCTCTCTCTCTCTCTCTCTCTCACACACACACACACACACACACACGCACACACACACACAGTTTTGCTTAGTATGTTGCCAAAATGTCTCTAGGAGAAGGACGACTTGCCCTCTGGAGACAAGGCTCTTTCCTTTGGATTTTGACAGCCTTTATCAATATTAGTAAATTTAAGTAAAGTTTAAGAACCATAAAACTCAGAAAAATACACTGATTATATCTATACAAACTGATTTTTCTCTCTTCTCTTCTCTTCTCTTCTCTTCTCCCCTCTCTCCTCTCCCCCCCCTCTTTCCACATTCTTGCTATGTTAACTTTTGAACTTGCAATCTTTCTTCTCAGCATCCTGAATGCTGGAATTACAAATGTGGACCATATATCCAACCTTTGAATGTGTTCTAGGAAGTGGATATATGCATGCAATTTCAAACTGGATCAAGCAATAGGAAACTGAAGGCATCTCAGAAGTCCTTGCTGTCCTCTGTCTCCAGTGACCATCCACCAAAATATCTACTCTTAGACTTTCTGTAATCACCATTAGAGCATGATAATTTTGAAGTTACTTTTATTTATTACCTTCCTGATGCTGGGGATTAAACATAAGCTTATGCTTGCTAAGTACAAACTCTCCAATTAAGCATGGTCCTCAGCCCTTAAAAAATTTTTTTGAGACACAATCTCTTTAAATTGTCTAGGCTGCCTTAGATCCTGCTGCATACAACATTTATGTCTTAAACTCACTCCTGCCTTAAACTCATCCTGTAGATCAGGCAAGACTTGAATGTGTGATCTTGTCTTTGCCTTCCAGGTACCTGAGTTGACTGGACTGTGCCACCACCTGCCCCGGACAGGACAGTCTTTCCTGACCTAAAATTGTGGGGTTATTGGAACAGTGTGTATATGGGTGGGGAGGGTAGAGAGGTGAGAGGAGAAAGACAGAGCGAGAGAGAAAAAGAGAATCAGAGACAGAGACACAGAGAGACAGACAGGAGGGAAAGGAGGTAATAAGAGGAGGAGATAGGAAAGGAGGGAGAAGGGGAGAGGAGGAAGGGAGGCAGGAAGAGAGAGGGAGAGGGATGGAGGGACAGAGGGAGGTAGGAGGGAGGGAGGGAGGGAGGGAGGGAGGGAGAGAGAGAGAGAGAGAGAGAGAGAGAGAGAGAGAGAGAGAGAGAGAGAGAGAGAGAGAGCGAGCTCTTAAGAGTGTTTCTGAGGCAAAGTTTAAATATGGAGTCCCCTTGTGTTCCTCAATGGCCCTCAAAGTGTGGCCAAGCCCAGCAGCAGGTCCATCTTACTCAGAACTTAAAAGTAATATTTGCTAGTTGGTTCCCTTTTCAGCGCTATTTAGGAATCCTGGGGGCAGGTGTCAGCAACTTGGCAGGCAAACTAGATTTGTGATTCTGGTTGTAGAAAAGCCACTGTGTAGGCTCATAAGAGACTCAGTATAGCTGCTGCCAGACTTTCCCAGCAGCTGAGGAGAATAAGTTACTGAATGGTGAGTTGAAATCTTCAATTAATCCTCAAAGAAGGGGAGCAGATGACCCAGAGCAGAAGAGGGACAATAGAGGAGGTTCTCAATGAAAGGATACCTCGGAAACATGGAGTATATTTCTTTTACAACATCATTTAGTTAAATACAGATGCTTAAAGCTTACCCCAGACTTATCAAGTAAAACTCTCAAGTAGTCAAAGCCTGGCAATATGCTTTAAAATGTTCACGAATTGTATAGATTGAATGGAGAGTATCACCACTAAGCCCAGCCTTTCAAGTACCTACAGATAAGCTTGGCTCAGATTGCTTTCTTATATAACTCAAGACTACCAGCCCAGAAATGGTACCACCCACAAGGGGTCCTCTCCGCTTGATCACTAATTGAGAAAATGCCCTACAGCTGGATCTCATGGAGGCATTTCCCCAACTGAAGCTCCTTTCTCTGTGATATCAAGCAATATCTGATTTGACTTAAAGCCCATTCCCAACACTGCTTGGGTGACCAAGAGCCACAGACTATCGTTATGTTATATTGTTATATTTATCATTTTGTAATCTTTTAGAAGCCTGTTTGTTTTCTAATGGTAGGTAGAAAGGGATTGGATCCAGATGGGAGGAGAGCTGAGGAGGAACTGGAGTAGAGGAAAACTGTAATCAGGATAAATTATGTGAGAAAAACATCTTCTTTCAATAAGAGAGAGAGAGAGAGAGAGAGAGAGAGAGAATCTATAGGTGGCTTTCAAGACAAGCCAATAGAAGACAGGTGAGCATGATGGTTATCTACTGCTAAGAAACAAGATCCCTCAAAACCATGTGATTTAAACTCCAAACACTTATCTCACAGTTTCTCTGGGTCAGAAATTGGGAGGCAGAGTGTAGCTGAACTGAGTCAGCTGTAACCACAGATCTGATGATGGTTATCTTGCCGTTCAGAAGGGAGTAGTCTTGGGCAGAACAAGGCAGGGCTGAGACCATATCCACACAGAGCTGGTACTTCAATGTCTCTTCTGCTGTGCTCGCTTTCTTTCCTTTAGCCAGTTCAAGCTAGGTTACTGTGAAATACAATGGGAAGCCTACTTGTACTGTGATGACAAGTGAGAGATTTAATTTCTATAAGCCTTAAATGTCTTCATCCCCTATACAAGAGCACTGGTGGCAATTATGATGAAAGTGGCGATTCTGATGATAATGCCTATAAATACTCCTCACAAGGAGATTTGGGCAACACTTTTTGACTGATAAATCCTGACATTAACCACTGTCAATATTTAAGATTCCTAAATTAGTAAGTGGGAAAAGGAACTTTGTTAGTAAATAAAAGACACTAGTGTTTTCTTCATATAGTGACTTTTGTGTTAGCTTCCTCTTCCTATTTAAAAATTTAAAATTACATCTATTTAGGGTGTGTGTGTGTGTGTGTGTGTGTGTGTGTGCGTTGGACAAATGCAAAAGAAAATATCTTTTAATTCCAGCATACTTACAGTGTATCTAGCATGTTTTGGGTGCTATAGAAACAAGTTAGCTACTTGGTCAGAGTCTCCAAAGAACTTATCACCTGCAGTGCGTTGATCAGTGTGTTCCCAAAATTCAAGTCCAAACAGAACCTTAGACTGATCTTCTTTTGGAAATGGAATCCTTGTAGATATAGTTCAGGCAAGGAAAGAGAGATTCTTTTATCCCACTAACCTACTCACTGGAATGAGGTCAGGTGGGTCTCACTGTAAGACACAGAAGAGGAGCAGTGAGTCAGCATGAGCTGTTCATGGGTAAATATATTTGCCTCCAATCCTGCCAACCTGAGCTCAATCCCTGGAATCTAGAATCTGTGGTTGAAGGAGAGCGTGAATTTCTGAATGTTGTTCTCTAGCTTGTACATCATGATATATGTATATTTACTTGGACACACACACACACACACACACACGCACGCACACACACAATACAAAAAATAAAAAGGGGTCAGAAAAGGGGCAGAGATGAAAGGCTAAGATGATGATGGAGAGATGCAGCAATGGGGCAAGCTTTGAGGTTTCACAGGAAGCTAGGAGTTAAGTCTGTTATGGCTTCTCCATTCTGTCTTCCAGAAGGAACCCACCCTGTCAACACAATGATGTCAGGTCTCCAGAGTCTGAAACCTGAGGTGGATCAATTTCTATCATTTCCAGCTACCAAGTGATACTTGATTATATTATACAACCATCTTCCTTCCCATCATGGGATCAGGACTATTCTAAAGTTTAAAATCCATGGAAGCTCAAAGAGAGGCCCAAGATAGGTCAGTTAGAGCTGTGTCTATCATGTATCCATTACAGTACACTTGGACTAAAAACCTTTATAACAAAAATGTCCATTCCCACTAACATCCTATCCTCTCATATAGAAGGAAAAAATGGAACCTGCTGGAAATGACCACGAAAACACAGTCTTGGGAAAATGTTGGCTCATAGTAGGGCTCCATTCAGCCAGTAAACACACCCTCTACTCCCTTCTCCAGATACAAAAATTTGAGATAACTCCCTTGCTAACTGTGAGTCCTACATTTCTGGAACTGGGGGTGAGGAAGGAGGAGGGAGTTGAGGAGCAATAAAGCCAGGAAGGCTGATGGGAGCTATTTTGAGCAGGCCAGTCTTTTATAACTCCTATTTCGTTCCCCGGTTGAAGTGACCACTGCTTGATGAATTGTGTTTATCTGTAGTTCAGCGATAAAGTTCTCTTTTAATTCCCCATTGAATAGAAATATTTAGGGCAATGCCACAGCTGTGTTTATTCACACAGTCCGACACAGTTATGTAAATACTGCCTATGGAACTATTTCTGATAAAGGACCCATACCAACCCCGAGGAATTAGATGCTCACTCTAGATGTCTGCCAAGATGAGCAGTTTCGACTCAGCTTGGCAGAGCTGTGAATGGTATCTCAGCTTCTCAGAGATCATTTGGCAAACCTCACGGTGAAAGAAGAGGCTCTTTCTTCCCTTGCTCTTGTAAAGCTTCCACTAAGCCAAATACTTTTTAGCATCTTCCAGTTCTCCAGCTTAGAAATATGAAGCCAATATAAAACTTGAGGCCCCCTAACATAAAATTAATAAGTAAAACAGAAGTTGAAACGTGGAAGCTGTCCTCTGATGTGAAGCTGGAGAAAACAAAGGTGAAGCCATTGGCTTTCCACAACCAGGAGTCACTGGGATGACTACGTGACCAATATGTCTGCTCCCAGGTCTCAGATCCATAATTCCTGTGGCACCTAAGAACCATTTTCTAAAAGACAGAGGTAGAAGCCTGGATGCCAGAGTTTTGATATATTTTTATTTCTACCTTCATGTTTTTCTTCACTTCTCAAAAATGTCTTACAATGTAACCAGAAAAAAGAAAATTACCTATTTTTTATTTGTTAAAGAAAAACATGTTTGTGTTTAGAAAATTTTAACAAAGCCAACAGAGAAATATATGCTAAGTAAAAAAAAAAGTGCTATGGTAAGAAAAAAATGTGTCTTAGATAACACTACAGAAAATAGATGAAAGTAATAAATATGTATTATAACTAAAAGACTTGAGAAATATTTTATAAATTTACTTTTATTTTATATGCATTGGTGTTTTGCCTTCATATATGTCTGTGTGAGGCTGTCAGAACATCTAGAAGTGGAGTTACAGACATTTGTGAGCTTCCATGTGAGTGCTGAGAATTGAGCCCTGGACCTCTGAAAGAGCCACGAATGCTCCTTACCTCTGGGCCACCCATTTTTAAAAAGGTAATAACAACATTTAAAATGAGGGCTAGTATTTGTTCTATTGGGGTGAAAACCACACATGCACACACACAGGCACACACATCCACACCCATGGATGGTTTTTCTTTTTGTCTTCACCTAGCCAGACTAGGAGCTGAATCATATGGCATCCATTCCATTGTGTAAAAAGTGCTCCATTAGAGGAATCAACTCATCTAGGCTCATCCAGACAGCAATAAAGCACATTGTGACTGGAGTCAAAGTCATCCAGCTTGAATACCTATGCCTTATTTATTACACAGCTCTGGTTTAAACATGGCAGTACCACGAAGGCTCATACATATCCCAGGTAATTTCTTGTTACGGTAAATACACATGTGACAAGAGCAACTTAAAGGAAGAAGGGGTTTATTTTACAGTTTGAGGGTACTGTCCTTTAGGACAAGGTAGGCATGGCTATAGCAGTATGAGACATCTGGTCACATTGTATTTGAACTCTGGAATCAGAGAGGTGGTGGACGCTTAGACTCAGGAAGCTTTCTCTTTTTAATTTAGACCTTGATCCTTGACCAGGGAATGGTACCATAAACATCTGAGACAGATCTTCCCACTCCATTAACCTAGTCTAGCAATCCCTTCATAGACATGTCAGAGGCTTGTCTCTTTGGTAAGTCTTGACCTTGTCAAATTGACAATCACCATTAACTAGTAAATGGGTAGAAGGTTTAGTCTCTATACCATTGTGAGATGCTGTGGACCTTAAAGAGAAGAAGCTTTATTAGAATTTTTGAAGTTCCAGGAGTTTCCCTTTAAAGGGCTTGGCGGGAGCTGGGTTTCTCACTCTTTTCCTGTTTCACAGCTTATGTCTGTAGATGCTTCCATCCTTGCCAGAGGCCCAAGCAAACTGAACTGTTTGATCATGGATTTGAACCTCCAGCTTGTGAGCTGAATAACCCTCTTTCTCATAATAAGTTAATTGTCTCAGGCATTATCTTGTGAAGCTGACTAGTACATGTCACACTCATTGCCGGTTTATAAAACATGCCTCCTTTAAGAGTGGGGACTATTTTGCATCCTGTTTGCTGCTCAGCATCTTTGGAACACCATCCCAGTAAACGTGGAAAGTTTCTAAAAATTGTAGGTAGAGCTTCTCCATGGCATCGAGCAGAATTAAATTTTTATCTTTCACTGTCGCCTGGGAACTAGGCCATTCGTACAAACTAGCCATGCCAACAGAGTCGATGCATGAGGGAGTGCACAGACTCCATCTCTGGGAAGATGTGATGTGGAGGCATCCAGCTCTCAGAGGCAGGGTTTGGCCAGTGTCACAGGGCTGTGGTGCAAGCAGAGATAGTTGTGTAAACTGCAAGATTACTGCTAAGTAGTGTGGCAACAGTACCATTTCCCTCGCTCAGCTGTAGTCATGGGATTGGCTGTTGAGTTTTTAATCTAGTTTGTGGAAATCTTTAGGAGATACAGGAGAACTCCAACTTCCTAGCCGGACTTTATACTCTTGCCAAAATCTACAATCCCCAGCTAAAAATGGAGACCTAGGAAGCAGGTTGCTATGATGAAAGCTAATGAGATCATTGAAAGACTGTGTCAAGTGTGAGCAGTTAATAGGAAAAAGAAAGCCAGAGTCTGTGCTGCTTTGCACAAAATCCTATTTGGAAAACAGGTCATGCATGCTAATAGCTTTCTGAGCTCCGAGGGAACCTGACAGTATCTCTCCTGCTGGCAGGATGCCAATTTTACAATGACATATACATTTATGAAATATGAGAAGAATTTCAGCATGCTGACCTCTCCTGGGGAAATTGTGTCCTCATCGAAGTTTGAAGAGAGAAGTCAGCTAAAGTCAGAAGTCGAGAAAACTTCCCATGTTCCCACACCAACTTCATCAGTACTTTGCAAACTATTTTGTTGTTTGTTCTTATTCAACTGGTTAGAAAAATCTTACACAGGTGCTATGTCAGTGAAATACCGTACTTTTGCCTCTAGAATCCGGTAGCTTACACTGATGAGTGATTTGTCCTACAGTCCAACGCAGAGGATAAATATCTGGCTTCTGAGAGTTTGTTTGTCCATCCTTTGAATTAGAACTCTATTGGGCTAGGATGGCTGAATTCAGCAAATACGGTAAGATTCCTAGTTCAATGTGAGCTTCAGATAAGGGACAATTTCTTACTGTATGTCCTTAGACATTTCAAATGAGAGAGAGAGAGAGAGAGAGAGAGAGAGAGAGAGAGAGAGAGAAAGTACACAGATGAAAATATGAATAGCATGAATAGAGAATAAATCTGGGTCTTAGGATAAATATACCATAGAGGTGCAGGAGGGTTTAATGACAAGATACTGCCAGGTAACTGGATTAGGTAATAAATGGGGGGAGGGGAGGCAATGAGATTAGTGATGGAAAACTGAAAAAGACCCAGATTTTGAGAGAAACTTTGTGTCTGGAATGTGTTCATCCTAGTGTGATTAAGTGACGTAAACATATCATCATAGTCCAGGCTAGGTGATCCTATCTTTCAGGATAATTTTTGCACACTTATCTGCACCAGATCTCTAGAGTTTAACAGAACCAACTAGGTGTTATTACCCACTGAGAGCTGACCAGACTGTAAGTTTCAAAAGTTACCACATTTTCTCAGCAGTGCTGAGGGAGTTACTTCCCTTGATGGGGTGACAGTTTTACTGCACAGGACAAACTTGATTAACTGGTACTGGCTGCTAGACACAATGTGAAAAGTGTTGAAGTCCCAGTCTACATAGGATCTTGGCCTAAAGGTCAGCAAATGATGGATGAAATTTCATTTGAAACTTAACTTGGAATGTGTTCTAACCATTGATTGATGGTTGCCATGGATAGGGAAGTGCCTCTTGACTATTTCGAGGAATATTTGGGCTTAGAGCTCTCCAGAAACAAAAGATTCTGTTTTTCCTAGTTACCCTCCCATCAAAGAGGCTCATGGCCTTTCATCTGATCATGTCTTTTTAAAGCTCATCCTTTTATATGGTTTATTTTCCCCATTAGATGGTAAATTCCAGAAGGCAACAGACATATCAGAATTTTCTTATGTATCTCGGATGGCTTACAGATGAAGTCAGTATTGTAGAAATACTAGGCCAATGGAATAGATGACTGTGCTTCCTTCTATACATGTATTCCATCTGGTTGCTGGTCCCCATTCTCGTCAAGTTCTATAACTACCTCTCTTTACACTGTTATTTTTCCTTTGCTGACTTCTAACCCTTCTATTCTGAAACAGTAGTTAACTCTACAGTACACAGTCCTTCAGTTCTAAAGCAAGTTGCTCAGTGTAAGATGCAACTAGCCCATGAGAAAACTAATTCCCACAGAGAGCATACAGCAGTTATCAACACCAAAATGGTTACCCAACATTATGACATAGACATGATTTTCTTGGACCAAAATAATGTGTGATATTGTGGACCTTTATCAGATTAGATAGAGAAACAAAGTGACTTGCAAGTGTGGGAGGCAGGATAAACAGACCATAGAAAGATATGGGAACTAGGACGACTACTCCCAAATGCAGATAACGAAGAGACATCAGTGAATACCATTTAGCTCATTTATGGAGGATTGCTTTTTTTGTAAATTAATGAGATTTGTCTGTATGGTTCAATTATCAAGTTGAAACAAAAGTGTTCTTTCATTACAAACTTACCAATTATTTTTCAAGGATCCAGGACCTTCCAGATCTGGCATTAGGCACAAGGAGAGAGAAGTCAACAGAGGTATCTTTTCTAAAATCACTGACATTCTTACCATCTGGCACAAGAAAACACTTTCTTATGTTTCTAAAGAATGTAGGGATAAATTCTATCTGTTGTAAGAACACAGAATCTTTTGGTTCACAACAAAACACTACTGTTTAAGCAATAACCACATGAAGTTGGTAGATACTACATGTGTTAAGAATAAGGGAAAATAATAAGAAAAGGGAAAATATTTTCGCTTTTAAAGATTAATCCCTCCTCAGGTCTTTTGTTACAGTATCGGAAAGCTAGCTATCACTTTGTGGAAGGTACTATTTTAAGCCATCAATATTCATGAATCCTTAAGCAGGGATTTCTAGTAGCTCCTACCCCCAAAGAAAAGATGGTTCCAAGAAGACATCAAGGAGAAGACTATAAAAAAGAAGAAAGTGAAGAAGGTATGCCCCATGGAGGGATAAAGGGAAGTTGGAGTGTGGAAATGGAAAACACCACAGTCAAGCTGTGTTAGTAGGAGGGAGATAAATACAGGGGAAAAAGCTGAAGCCAAAGCAACTTCAATTTCATGCATGAACAAATGGAAGAACAAAAGTCAGAAGGAATCTTCAGAACGAATCAGTCTTAGGTACGAAGCCTAAATTCTGGAGGAAAGAAGTGAATTGTATGTTACAAATGTAGGTAGTAGTATTATAGAGCCTAGAGTCCAGGTTTCTTAACAACCAAGTTGTTCCAAATTTGGGGAATAAAGGAGGATTGGAAATCCAAAATGTGCTGAACATAAATTTAAGCTCAGACTTTTCCAGAAGTGAGGTTGTCAGCTTTGGGCCAGTGATTCTTTCTGTGTTTGAAACTCACTGAAGTATGCTGCAGATAGTTCACTGTCAACATCTTTGTGACAATGACAGCTTCGTAATTATTTCCTCTCTGGACGCCTGTGCTCAAAGACACTTTGACCTCTCTTGTAGATAGCAGTAATCATTTTCATTACCTGGCAGATTTAAACAAGTGCAAACAAATAAATCAGCTACCCACAGAAATTGCTGTTTTTCAAATCTGTATCTGAACTATCTAGACAAGTTTTAAATTGTTATGCGATTTTGTGCTGGTTGCAAAAGAAGGCGAAAATCAGAATCATGCAAATGTTCATCTCATATTTTTAAAAGGTCACATGACACAAAGTTCAATCTTCTTTATTCTCCTAGTAAATGCCAAGGTGTCAGACAAGTTGTGAAGACAGGTAGTACTTGTGGCATAGTGGTGGGGTTAGATTTGTTTGCTTTGACTATATCAGTTTTTTTTTTAATGCACAAAACTTGTAAGAAAAATTGCCACAGATAAAGAAAATAAACTCAAAGCTTTCTAATTTCTGATGTGAGGACCATGCACAGAAGGGAATAAGGATATGGCTTCTATGGTGTTCTGATTCTATCTGACTTGCAGCACCCCAAAGTGGGTGTTTACTCCAGATTAGTCTCAGGTGATTGTTCTTCATCCCCAAAATCATGGCTCAGAGAATCCACAAAGGGAGTGCTCACCAGTTACCATGAACTGCTTTTGATGACCACTTCAATACACCCTGTCCCAGGAAACAAGTCGAAGAAAGCCAGCCTTGAGAGTAAGGCAAAGAAATAGCCTTCATCACAAATGAATCACTCCCTAAAACATAGCTACTGAGTGCCCTCCCTCTGCTCAGTAATCACGTAGGTGCTAAGGGCACCTAGACAACAGGGTTGGCCTTCAAGGTGTCTACTGTCCAAAGGGCCTGCAGAGGGTTGAGCAGAGGGCTGATAAGGAACACAAGTGGCCATATGTGACACACTGGGTAATGTCCTTCATGGAGACACTGACTTGGTCCCTATGCTGGCTATGTGCTAAGGAATTCAACTTTTCTGCATTTTGGTTTCGCATCTACAGACAGGAAGGAATTGCACCCTACCAGGGACAATGACTACCACAAGTGGTGACCTCATAGCTCACTTTAAATGAAAGAGCAAACATTAGTTAATCCTAAATAAGAACTAGAGGTGGAGAAGCATCTCAAAGAATGTGGTGTTCTGAGCGACAGGCATACATGTGTGAAACTATATTGGTTATGGTAGAATCATTGAGAAGCTCTTAGAAGCAAAAAGAAGAGATAACAAAGAAACTGGAGAAAAGCAAGAGAGTCTGAAGGCACCTCTGGGTAGAATTATATCAGCAGAGTGCCACAACTGAGCTTGGACTACATGGCATCATGCCCAGGAAGATCAGAGAGAGAACAGAGGTGTAGAGATAATATGCAACATCTACATGATTGCAGGGGAAACAGCAACAGAAAGATACATATTCCCCTGGGAAAAGAGAGAACATCCTGTGATAGCCATTTGATTCCTAAATAAATGCTTGTGATTGCTAAATACCAAGTCCATGGAAAATTCACCTATGGACACAAAACTTAACTAGTGGGTATGGGGGGGCTGGGAATATAGAGAGAGGACTAGGTGTAGCCCAGGTTATGTCTTGAAGGCTGAAGCTGATGGTACCAGTGTTCCTAGAGTATACAGCAGATGTCATGTGACACTGAAAGTGTGGGTACTGAAGGAAGAAAAGACATGCTTAGCTTCAGGGCCAGAAAGTCCTTCAGGAAGATGGTGGCGCCTGAGATGGGCTGACACAAAGACACCCAGAGGATGGAAAGAGGGCTGGACGATGGGGACACTGTGGCCAGGGACATACAGAGTGTGTTCAGAAAGAGAAAAATCATTCCATGCAGCCATACAATTATTTCTATAGCTTCAGTTAATCTTGAACAGCTTTGCTAAGGCAAAACTGAAATAAAGTCAGTTGTACACATTTTAAAAACAAATATTAAGGCATATGTATGTGTTTCATGGTGACTTCACGCCATTTTTCTTGGTGTAGATTAGTTTCCATTTTATGTAATTTCATTAAGTGGAATCACATAGTGTGAGTTCATTTACACAGCCTATTCTGCAGTTCCTTTATGTTGAGGCAATGTGCTGATATTTCCCCTGTCCCTTTCACTGCCAAGCAGTAATCCACCGTGGCTTTCTGCAGACCTTGTGAAGTTTTCAAGTTTGAGAGGTGGCAAAACTAATGTTGCCATGGGCGTATATGTATGAGTTCTTTGCCTACATGTATTTATGGGCGTATATGTATGAGTTCATGTATTTATGCACCGTGTGAGTGCCTGGTGCCCACAGTATTTAAGAAGAGACACCAAAATCCTTTGGAACTGGAGTTATGGACAGTTGTGAACCGATGTGCCGTGTGGGTGCCAGAAACCAAACCCTGAGCCTTGACAAGAGCAGCACCCTAGACCATCTTTCCAGCCCTTTTCGGATTTGTTTGGCCACAGGCTTTCATTTCTCTCGGGAGAACAGCTAGAAGTGAATTGCTGGTTCACTTGATATGTTTGTTTAGCATGTGAAGGAATTACCAATAATATCAAAGTTGTACCATCTTTCATTCTCAAGCAGAATAACGGGTTTTGAGTTTCTCCGCATACTTGCCAGCAGTCTTATTAATCTTTAAATTAATACATGTGTAGTGGCATACTGCTATTGCTCTAATTTTCATGCTTACAGTGACTAGCAATGTGATGCATCTCTGTCTACATCCTGTGTGTCTATATGATGATGAAGTGTTTATGTGAATATTTCCTATTGTTTAAAATAATTATTTTATGTGTGTAGCTTCTTGGGTGCATGTATATATGTATGTATATATGTGTACCATGTGCATGCAAATCTTCAGAGGTCAGAAGTGGTTGTCAGATTCCCTGGAACTGGAGTTACATGAAGGTGTTAAATCCCATGTGGGTGCTGGGAACCAAACCTGGGTCTTTTACAAGATTGACAGTGCTCTTAACTGCTGAGGTGTCTTTCCAGCTCCTATTTTCTTTTTGTAAAAGTTGCATTGGTTTGGAGAGGGGAAACCAGGAAAGGGGATAACATTTGAAATGTAAACAAATAATATATCCAATTTTTTTTTTTAAAAAAGGAACTGGCAGCTGTAGATGTTGAATGTGTTGAGTAATGAATGTTATTAGACACACGTTTGGGGGCAAAAAAGGAAATTATTAGACCTTTGATTTTCAAATGTTTTTTAAAAGCCACATGATATTACAATTTATTTTGAAACTGACATACATATTCAAGTTAGTGAAAATCTATCTGAAAGGATGAGATCGAATAGCCACAGAGGATAATCTTAGAGAATGATAAATGGCTATCACTGGCTAAACAGAGAAAGTCATGGCCACTTTTAAGTAAAGTAAAGTCTACTTTAGAATACTGTAATATATAATGTGACATTGTCAATAAAATTAGCTTTTGAGTCAATATGGGGATAAAATAAATAAAGATGGGGTTTAAAAAGGTTACATTGAATTTTTAATATTGAGGTCAGAAATTTGTATACTTGCAAATATATGTATATATACATACATACACCCATACATATATATGCATATATGTATATATGTGTGCATGATATAAATTATATCTATCTATCTATCTATCTATCTATCTATCTATCTATCTATCTATCTATCTATCTATCTATCTATCTATCTGTTTATTTATCTATCTATCTATGTACATGTGCAAATTCTGGATACAACTCACTTATACATAATAAATACTGTTTGCAAATATTTTCTTCAAAATCTGTTTTAACACTCTTAAGGATGAAACGTGTTTTTAAAATATGATAATGAAATCTGAGCCAGGCAGTGGTGGCACACGCCTTTAGTCCCAGCACTTGGGAGGCAGAGGCAGGCGGATTTCTGAGTTCAAGGCCAGCCTGGTCTACAGAGAGAGTTCCAGGACAGCCAGGGCTACACAGAGAAACCCTGTCTCAAAAAACCAAAAAGAATGATGTTCAAAGTTCTTCTAGTGGTGTATCAGCAGCTTTCTTCATTATCCTGCATTGTCTTTCAAGATTTTCTTTTTGTTTCTGCTGTGGAGCATAGTGACTCCAAGGAGCCCTCATATAATTTGCCTCACGTTTCTCGTCAGAAGACTTATAAAATTTGGAGAGTTTTCAGAAACTATTTCAACTTTTTTCCAGGGGTGGGAGGCTTCTTTTCCCTTTCTGAGGACTCTCAAGTGTCCTAAGAAGCTTGTATTGGGAGCACGGCCCATGGGTTCTCTGTATGTCTATTTATTTAGACAGACTGACTACATAGTCCAGGTTGGCACTGAACTTGGGATCCTCGTGACTAAGTCTGCTGAAGTGCTAAGGCTGACCACCTCGGACCACTACACCTGTCTATTCTGTTCCTTTTCTGTGGTTCACTTTGGATGGCAGTTCTCTGCTACCTGTCGGATCTTGACCTGTGTTTTCATTTTACACATCATAATTTCAACCTCCAGAAGCTCGATTAGGATCTCATTTCAAACAAAATGACTGTTTTTATATCACCATTTGATAGTGTTGCATTAATTATTTTAATACTCATTTTGGGTAATTCTAACATCCATACCAGTCTTGGGTCACCATTCGCTTGTGCTTTTTTCCACTACTTTATGACTCTTCTTATTTCTTTGAATGACTGGCTATTTTAAAGCAGATACCAGTCTTTGTAAATTTTAAATTATTGAGCGTTAGATATTTCTGGATTTCTAAAAATACTCTATGGTGCTCTTTCCTCAGGACACAACTATGTGGGGAGCATTTGATCTTCTCAGCTGTGTATTCGGACTGCCAGGCAGGACCAGCACTGAACTCTCCTTGGGGTATCATCGTCTCTCCTGAGTGGAGCCTTCAATATGCTCTATCTAACAATCCAGAGGTCATTATGTTTGGCGAGAAAGGTTTCAGGGATTGAGTACATTCCACTGACACCCCTTGGTGAATGTGTGAGATGTTTTCTTTGACCTTATATAGGTTTCTCACACATGAGCTACACACCACACCTTCAAACTTCCAAAATCTTTATGGAAGTCTCATTTTTAGTATCTACCTTGTGAACATGAGCTGCTTGGTCAACCTACACTCTTATCTCTGTCTTGATGTCCCATGGGATCTGGCGAGCTCTACTGAGCTTCCTTCTCCAGGGGCCATGGCCTGGCAACTCACTCAAGGTAGTATGTTAGGACAAACATAAGAGTCCCTTTATGCATCTTCTTTTCCCCAGACACCATTATCTGAGGGACAAGGTTTGGCATTGTTCATAGTAAACTTGGTTTATTTCTGATTTGTTTCAGGTAGGAGAATAACTGTCACTTCATCTTAGTCAGAGGAGAAGTCTCATCTCTCACCTTTTTTTAAGATACACCTTTAAAGTGCAAGCATGGCAGCATTTGTTACTGATGATATTCGTTGCCTGATTAGATTCCATTCACTTCAGGGCAGTTCAGAGGTATTTACTGATGAGCTACTGTATACCTGGCACTGTGTCTATAAAGATGGACCAGTCCCAAGGGTCTCTGTATTCCTTGCATCCGTTTACAAATAATAGATAATTAAAAGACACCAATAATAGGTCTTGCATATTATTCATGCTTTTAATATTATCTCACTTCTGGTGCCTGCCAACATGACCACTAATTTTACATCAAGAACAGCTGGAGAAAATAAGAAACTCAAACCATGTCATTTTACTAATTGTAAATAGTCTTCATAGAAGACTTGGGGGCAGAAGTTGAAGCTCTAGAGGGAAATACTTTATGCTGATGAGTTGTTGATCTCATAACAACAATACAAACCAGATAGGAGCAAATAACACTTCAAATGCGTCTACCCTAGGATCGGAGGGAACGCAGCAGGTTGAGGTGAGAGTAAGAAATTGATGATGCCGTAGGGGTAGATTTTCCACCACAGTTCCAGTTTTGCAATGGGCATTATGTAAAGTTTGAAGCTGGTTGTTGATTGTTCACGAAGCCTGGCATTCTGCCTGGCTCTAGGCGAAGTGGATGCTTTCTAGGGGAGAGATCAGCTTCCCATGTGCACCAACAGGATGCTTTGCTATCGTTTGTTAAAGCTTTATTTCCAAGGCACTGAGTGAATTCAATTAATCCCACCCCAACCATCCCCTTCTTAGTAAATTTCTCACATACGTGAATTCACTGGGAAATTAGATTTCATCTTTACAAAACAAACAAAAAAAAAAAGGACATCCAACTAAAGCATGAGAGATTAGTGTGGTGAAAAACCCATGACCTACTCCAAATGAACATGCCTGTCAAACTGTAATGGGATGAATTATATTAAAATCTGATTCCACCGGCAGGGGGACTCAGCATTTCCTATAAACCTCCAGGGGATATGGAGCTGTTCATTTCCCTGAGGCACACCTTTGAGTAGCAAGGAGCTATAAAAGGCAAGATGCCCTTCACTGTCTTATTTTGGTCTGAATCATTGCTGGAAACAGGGAATCCTTCTCAATTGGACCTCAGTTTAACCGATTATAAAACTTCCTCTCGTCAGCTCCTGAAACTATAGCATGTTCTGTAAAGTATGGGTGAACTTTCCCAGTTGCTGCTCATTAATTCACTCGTCCTACGGGTAGACATTTATTGAAGAGATATTAAAGTACTGGCTAATTAAATATGTACTCTTTCAAACCCCAGCATGAGGACATCAATTCAGAGACAATCAGACATTAATAATGTGATGTCATGCCTACTATTAGAGCAGTTTAAGCAATAGTTAAGGGAACACAGAGTTCTGAAAGTAGTTTCTCTCTCTCTCTCTCTCTCTCTCTCTCTCTCTCTCTCTCTTTCTTTTTTTAAGAGAGGCTTGATTGATTCATTTTTCTAGCATAAAACATATGTAGTAGCCGAAGCAGGAGACAGAGTCCCTTGCATGTAGACTCTAGTGTGGGTTTTCACAAGTTGGTTTGTGAATTGCTTATAGGAAGAGTTGATGAGTATGATACCTTTCTAGAGTTCAGTTTCTGAGCAACAAGGAGACTGGACAAAGGATAGTGTCATCATTCTGGATTTTTGCCTAATATTTGCCACCGAATCACCAGAGGGCTAATTAGGCACAGGTTACTAGGTCCCACGCCCAGATCTCCTGAAATGAATTTTCATTCTTTAACAAATTTCTATGATTGTTAGCATTGCTTGGCTGCTGGTCTCATACACAATTTCAGAATCCCTTTAAGGCATTGTTCTGTGCTTTCATGCACAATGATGAAAAACATACAGTGCTGCACTGTACAGTGGATGATTAGAGGGTCATTCATGATTGGGTAGAAGAAATTCTATTTCCTTTCCTTCCCTATACAGCGAGATTAGTACACCTTCAGAAAGGGTTTGAAGATAAGGTGCAGTGTGATGATTCTGTGCTTTGTGAGGGTGAGAGTGTCAGGCAGGGTTGGGCTTAAACCTTGTTCTGTCACTTACAGTTTTGGGTTTTTGTACAGCAAGTAACAGAAACACGACACAAGTTCTGGAGGCACTAACAGGAAATACTCCATTTTGACCTCAGGAAGTAGAAACACTCCCCAATGCTAGCGCTGTCTGCATGAGGTCTGCATGATTTCTGGGGTTTGTGAAGCAGGTCTATTAGGAGAATGTGGGCAAGGTGCTGAGTAGACGGTCCCAAGCAGAAGTCACCAGAGTGCCAATTCACATGTTGATGTATTCAGTACGTGTACATTTTATGCAGCTCTGTAAATGTAACAAAAAATAAAAACCCTGGAATCCTATGGCTATTTCCTGTCTGAAGTCAGAAGGACGTCAGGTTCCAGTGGAAAGTGCACGGCAGACATGGACTCTGAGCTCTAGAGCTGTCTCCTAGTAGCTCTGCAGAGGCCAATTGCCATGTTTTCATCTCCAGTGCAGCGGTGCAGTATCATGCTACCACTAAGACACAGGAGAATCTGAGCTTTGACCTCGGGAAGATGGATGAGGCTTTGCGCATTGGGCGTTTTGATCCTGTTGGTATTTTCAAAGGAGTATTTATCATACCTATTCAATGACTAGACTCATCCCTAGAGAATTTGCCAAGGCCCCTTTTCTGGAGGTTACAAGTCTGTAGGCCTGCAGTGGGAACAGGAATCTGTAATTTTTAACCACTGAATATCTCCCATTACTCAGATGAGTCTTATTTTGGAGGGAAGTTTGGAAGCACTATTTATTACCCATGATAGAGGGTCAAACTATCTGCCAGAAATTCCTATCAACCAAGAAACTGAGATTGCAACATTGTTTAGAAATAGGATTTTACAGGTACAATTAGTTAAAATGGAATAATATTGAATTAGGAGGGCTCAACATCCAATGAGAAGGGGTCCTCACAGGAAAGGGCCTTCACAGGAAGAGGCCCTGACAGGAAGAGGCCCTGACAGGAAGGGGCCCTGACAGGAAGGGGCCCTGACAGGAAGGGGTCCTCACAGGAAGGGGCCCTCACAGGAAGGGGCCCTCACAGGAAGGGGTCCTCACAGGAAGGGGCCCACACAGGAAGGGGATAGGGTTTACAAAGGCACAGCTGAGGCAAGTGCTGGGGTATATGTTTGTAACCTCAGTCCTTGAGACTGACAAAGTAGAATGAGAGTCTGAGGGTAGTCTGGGGTATAAAAGTACGATTTCAAAAAATAATAAAAAAGGAAGAAAAAAAAACCCAAAAAAACAGAAACAGCCAGTAAAGACAGAAGCAAGGAGATAGGAGTGATGGGCTATAAGGTAAGAAATGTTAAGTGTTACATGGAGCTGTGAGAAGCTGGGAAAGACAAAGGAGGAGTCTCCCTAGAGCCTTTCCAGGAGCATGACTCTGCCAACACTTTGATATGAATGTCTAGCCTCCAGAGCTAGGACAGAATACAGTCAGTTATTTTAAGGTTCCTTCTTTGTGATAATTTCTTATGAAAGCCCAGGGAAATGAATATATCTGCCACTTAGAAATTTCAGGGAAATAAATATTAACTTAGATTTTTATAAATATATATTATATGTAAATATATTATTATATACGAAATACATATTATTTTACATATATATAAATATATATTATTTTCACTCACACAAATATATGTATATATATGCAAAGATACTTGCTTCTGGGGAGTTCATTCTGGGGAGTGCGTTTCCACCTACGGCAACATTTGAATTTTGAGCTATGTATAACTATTACCATTACAGTTTAAGTCTGTATTATTTCCTACAGTTGGCACCCAGCTTACAGAACTATTTAGAAGGCTATGGAGACTTTAGGAAGTGGGGACTGGTTGCTGGAGCTAGAACTCAGAAGATGAGCATTGAACGTTATACCCTCCCCTAATCCCAACACTCTGTGTTCTCTACTACTATTGAGAAGTCTCCACCACACAGTACCAGCACCATGAGCTCGGCCATGCTGTCTCTGCTCTGATGGACTGGACTGCACTCTTGGCAACAACAAACCAGAATAAACCTTTCCCCTTCTATGACATTTCTGCCAGATAATTTGTCATAATGATGAGAAAAGTAATACAATTTCTATTGAAAAATAATTCAATAAACATTTTGAAGTAATATCCTAAGGCCACATATAGTTTACTTGCAACAGAGACCATCAGTTCCTTTAACATCATTAAAACAACAAACAAATCATGTGGAAAAAAGTAAATCTGAAGATGTCATTCAGGAGGATGATTCCAAGCATAAGTCTTGAGGGTCAGGGTAGCTGAAGACACTGATTGTAAAGTTCTTGTGGTGGGAATAAAGCTCTGAAGAATGGCAGAGCTCCCACAAGACAGCAAAGGTAAGAACAAGGAACCCATATATCTTGACCATGTGCCCAGAGATACACTGAAATAGGTAAAATGACTTGTTTCTTTTCCTGACTAGTTTTATGTCAACTTGACACAAGATATAGTCATCTGAGAAGAAAGAAAGACAATTGAGAAAATGCCTTTATAGGATCAGGATATAGGCGAGTCTATGAGACATTTTCTTAATTAGTGACTGATGTGGGAAGGCCCAACTCATTATGGGTTCTATAAAAAAGCAGGCTGAGCAAATCACAAGGAGCAAGTCAGTAAGCAGCACCCCTCCATCCCCCCTCTTCACTTATCTCCAGCTTTCTGCCCTGGTTTATTTTTTCCCCTAACTTACTTCAAGGATGCATTACAGTGTGGAAGTGTACGCCAAATAAATCCTTTCCTCCCTAATTATTTGCTTTTGGTCACAGTGTTTCATCATAGCAGTAGGAACCTTAACTTAGATATTTCCTATAAGAGCAATGTGAGTCATTCGTTCCATTTAACACAATATTTATTGAACATTCACTGGGTAATGGGCACTAGAGACAGAAGAAAACCAAATGAGTTCATGGGCTATGAGCCTTGGGCTATTTGCCTGTAAGTCCATTCCTCACACTTTCTTTGACTCTTTTCAGTACCATGGGAAAGATAATTACTCGTGGCATCTATATCTTATGGGATCTGCAAATAGGAAGCACCAAGGAGGGTGAGGGTAGGAGGAAGGGAAAACCATTGTATCTCCGTTCTCCATCTAATCACTGTCTTAGGGTTTTGTTGCTATGAAGAAACACCATGACCAAGGCATCTCTTATAAAGGAAAACATTTATTTGGGGCTGGCTTACAATTGCAGGGGTTCTGTCCATTATCATTATGGCAGGAAGCATGGTAGTGTGCAGCTAGACATGGGGCTGGAGAAAGAGCTGATCTACATCTGGATCTGCAGGCAGCAGGAAGTGTACTGGCTTGAACTTCTGAAACCTTAAAGCCTACTTCCTAGTCCAACAAAGTTATATGTACTCCAGTACCATACCTCCTAACAGTGCCATCTCATATGGACTTATGGAGGCCATTTTCTTTAACACCATCACGATCACCTAAAATGACATCTCTAGCAGCATCTGGATCTTTTCCATAGCTCTAGGGTAAGGACAGCTAGGCAAGAGAGCATTAACTCTTTTAGAATCTCAGTATGTTTTTAGCCAGAGTTCTTTAGCTTCACTACAACTGGTGGGCTCCAGAGACTCTTCAAAGAGAAAGAACACTGCCTCCCCCATGGCTAATACTACTCTAACCTCTCCTTCCCATCAGCCTTTCTTGGCTATAGTTTAAAGATCTTCAGGAGAAGCTATTCAAAGCTGGAGAGCTGCGAATGTAACTTACAATAAGAAGCTACCACATTACCCATGTGCAAGGAAGTAGGACATTTCTAACATTGCTTATGATGATGTCAATAAAGTCAATTCTTATTTGCTTGGAAAATAAAATTGAACATGTTATACCATGGTCATAGTTAGGGGATATTTTCCTCTCCTAATGGTGCCTTGTAGTTTTTCCAAACTAATAAGTTGACCATGGCAATCATTGCTGGGGACAGATCTAGACTATTTTGGGGGAATTTCTAAAGCACTGGAATCAAAGATCCCAGGTGCAAAGATGGGCAGCATTGGCTTTGCACTGCCCATGGCAGCATGAGCTGTCAAGGAATGCTGAGCAAAGGCTGTGAAGCTCACTGGGATAGCTTGGGTCTTCTTTGTGTTCTCTTGACAATCACCCGTCCATTCTTCCAGTCAGGAGATTCAGTGCCTCCTATAAACCAGGTAGTGGGATGGATGCTGGAAGCATGGCATGATAAAGAGACACAGATGCCAATCAAATGAACAAGGCAAGCCTAGCCCATAGCATGGGAACAGCTACAGGGAGATGATACATTAAGATTCCAGTTGGAAAAACTTATATGACATTATTTTTTGTTTTTGCTGAAAAGCATCATGCTGTGATATTTTCTCCCTTTTAGTCATTATTTGCAAATCGTTTTGGCAATTTCATAGGTGGATATACTGAATTTGATCCTATCTCCCTATTACCCTCTTTTGTCACTCTCTCACTAAACAAGCCCCTTTCTGTTTTCATGTCTCTTCCTTTTCAATGTTGTGACCCATTTGGTTTGATTAGGGTTGCTTAGATGAGGTTATTCTTTTATGGACAACTTATCAGTAGCTACATGCCTGCTAAAATGTTTCCCTTCTCTCCCAGACAATAATTAATTAATTATTAATTATTAATTAATTGCAATAGCTCCTCAGGGAGAAATGGGACCCCATAGTTCTCTTCATCCATGATGGGATATTGGTGGGTCCAGTCACTTGCAAGTATTGGACAGGTAATCATAGTTGTTTGTGAATACTATTACTGTGTGATGCCCAGAAGAATGCATTTTACTGGGAGGTTTATATGGCCCTCAGAGATAAAGTGACCATGAAAAAGCATTTGAAATAAGTTATGTTTTGTATTTGCATTCTTATAAGTTATAGGGAACTTTGGCAACCACTATCTTATTTGGTTTTCACATCAATACTGCATTGATGAGGTTTTTTTTTTTTTTTAAAGAAGTTGATAATTATTACAATGGAAGCCAATTCAGATAAAAAATACAGTAGAAATGACAGAAGGAAACAAGAACTCAAAACATTTCCAATACTCTGTTCTTTCCTTACTAAAGATTAATGACTCTTAGAGAATTAGTCCAGGGGATGACAGAGACCAGCAAGAAGGTGACAAGGAACTAGGGAAGTGCCCAAGATCAAACTATAAAGACAAGATACACACACACACACACACACACACACACACACACTCAACAATGCTACAAAAATTCACCACTTTATATGCTAACTTAAAATTTAATAAAATAGTTAGTGGTCTTGTCTTCAAAGACAAGTATATAGTTTAGGAAGGCTGAAGATGATGAGCTTGTGGGCTCATATATTTGAATACTTGGTCCCAAGTCAATGGAACTGTTTGAGAAGGATTAGGAGATATGTCCTTACTGGAGGAGTGTCATCTGGGGTAGACTTTGAGGTATAAAAAGCCCACACCATTTCCAGTTAGCCTCTTTCTGCCTTGTAACTAAGATAGTAGTCTAAAGTCTTCTTCATGCCTTTTAGGTAACCAATTCCTTGCATGACATCCGTTATTGTTTAGGTCACATGACTAGCTTCACATCCCTCACTGTAACCTGCTGAAAAGAATCACCTAACACTATTTCATATCCAAGTTTTAACAAATTTCTACCTGGAACTCCCAGTCATTGAAATGAGTAAATTTCTTTCTCTGGGACTCTGAATCTAATCTGAAATAATTGCAAGCATTAATTTACTTGAAGTTTCATGTTTTAGGTTTAAAATGCACATCAAATGCACTTTGCAAGGATCTCTGCTTGCCCATCACTCATAGTGAAATTTACACTCCCAGAAGGCATCCCTTTCCATTTCATTCATCTACTTTCTGTATTTTCTGGTAAAATTCATCTCATTCACTCAGGGACTTTGAGAGACACTTACACTGACAAATAATTCTGAAAAGTAGACTTTATAATGCTCATCCTAATGATTGGATAATTTGGGCTTAAAGATATAAAATCTTTACGGTTATTTATTTATTTATTTATTATTTTATGATCACAAAGACCTGCAACCTAAACTTATGTGCTCCTGTTTTCAAAATTACATCTTTACAACGCAGAAGTTGTAAGGCAGCTATTAAGCAGTGATTCTTAGTTGTTATAAACACAGGTTTTAATAGTGTTTCATAACTTTGATGATTTCGTGTAGGTCAATACTGGCTGATTCCAGTTTATTTTTTTTTCTATTTCTTGGATTCAAAACTTATAAGCACATGACTCAAAATAGTATAGCCACCCACCCATAAAGACATAGAAAGGAAAGGTGAACAGAGTGGTAACATCTGTAAAAGAAGATAGAAATGATCAAAGGACATGTTCTGTATTGCTGGTTGCATATGAACATCTGACAGCTCTGTACCCAGGAACAGCCACAGCAGGTCTGAAAACCCTGGAAGCTAGCAGGACTGTGGGACTCTTCTGGGATCAGCAGGAATATATGGGTTCAAATTTCCACACTGGCTCAGACCCCCTGCTTGCTATAATCATTTTATTTCTCTCATAGATGACAGCAATATGAGAAAACTATGCCCTCAGAATTTACTGGGGGGTATTTCTGAAGTCTGTATGTAGCCTGGGTAGGATCCTACATCTCTGTAGTAATTAAAAGCCTACATCTGAGCTTCCTGGAGAAATTAAAGATGCTATTTTCAAACTGACCCCATTCTTCAGAGTGTCAGTTTCATAGATATAAGATCAGACAGAAATGCATAAAGTTATAGTGTGGTGTTCATCCAGTGAAGCAGTGTTTTATAACTGTCAATTTATTAAAAAATCAAAACTGAAACAAATAAACAAAAAAACCAAACCAAACTAAAAACAAACAAAACAAAATAGGCTATCCAACACTTAGCAGAGTCTAAAATTCTTTTTTAACATTTCTTCACAGCACTAGAAGTATCTTCTGATATTCTCAGTAGGGCAATATAGTTTTGTTTCTAAGAAGAGGGAAACTAGACAAGATGACCCTTGCTAAGTGTTCACTGTATGCCACATGCTAGGCGAATGTCTGGTTATTTCAGTTAACTATTGTATGTGTGTAGAGGCATCATCAGCCCTTAAAACAATCCAAGAAGTGAATTGCTAAAAGTCACTATGATAACAAATGAAAAAGCAAGTGCTCAAGCTTGGGATGTCCTGGCCTGAAAGTTAATCATCTTTTCATGACTGTACAATGCGTGAGGAAAAATATTATATTGTCAGAGGGCTTGAGAAAATAGCTCTGTGAGTTTCAACTTCTGGATTTCATAACAGAGATGGGGAGAAGGATTCTTCCAGATGGACAAAGAAAGCATCTCACACTGGGAGTGAAAGGGCACAAAGAAGGGGCTGTGAATAATTTGTCATTTTAGAGGAAAGTGAATTAGTACTAAGGTTTTGTGGCATAGAGTTTGGTTCCTCCTGATGCATAAACACTGTAGATATACCTCTTTCTTCTCCTTCCCTTTCTCTCTGTTTAGGCAGTACCTTTTGGTAGTAGATATTTCAGTACCAAAGCAAGATTGGTGTGGTGATAACAGCCTTCTTTACTGTGTCTTCTGTAACCTATGGCTTTGCCACGTTGGAAGAAGTTCCCTTTAAACCTCTTCTCCTTTCCCTTGATAGTATAATAGTCCACTCAAAATCTATTTAGAACCTTGTGACCCTGACCACTTCCTGATATATTAGATTCCCATAGCTTCCGGTTTGCCCCAAATAAACTATCTTATCTTCCATGCATCATAGTAGTTAAAATGAATCTTTTTGCTGTTGTTAAAAAGGGTTTCTAGTGGGCCATCGTGGCCCATGCCTTTAATCCCAACACTCTGGAGGCAGAGGCAGGCAGATGTCTGTGAGTTTGAGGTCAGGTTGGTCTACAAAGCAAGTTCCAGGATAGGTTGGGTTACACAGGGGAACCCTGTCTCAAAACAAACAAACAAATAAACAAGCAAACAGTCTCACTTCATCCAGGTCAGCCTGGAATTCACTACATAAATTGAGGCTGGCATGTTCCACCACATCCTGTTTTAAAAGAATTATTTACTGAAACTTTACAATGGGATGTGACTTCCTATTATTAAACAGGAACCTATACATATGAATTGGGGCTGTCCAAAGTGACTTCTCCATTGAAGTCAGAGTTTGGGTTATTCGCATGTTCTCATACCTCGATTTGTATATATCTGACCCGTCATCAAAGAGGCGAAATTCAATACTATTCATTTTTGAGACATGGACTCATCCTTAATACACTATGTTCTTATAATTAATTTTTTGTTGCTGTTGGTTTTTGCCTCTAGATTCTTAGTTTGTCTTGCTCTGTGTTCCAAGGTCTCAAATTCCATGCTATGTGGACTTCCTGGGCTCTAGCTTGGTGTGTAGCTATGTGGAAGCATTAATGGGGGATGTGGAAGCAGAAGAGCAGTGTTGGAGCAGTGGCCTGCCTGTCATCCCAGCTGGGACTCTCCCAGTTCCAGAGCTACTTGTCTCTATTGCCTCCTAAGCCTGGGTAGGAACAGCTTCCTGCTGCTGCTATGATCTGCATTTGTGTTGGTTCTTTCAGTACAGCTCTCTCCTGCCTTACTCTATTCAGGTAAGTATTATCTGTGCTGCTGAGTCGCAGTTGGGTGAGGTTCATCTACAAAGATCATGCTGGGGGTTAGGGAAGAATGCCCCCATATTACGTGCTGTCTGGTGAATCCTTCAAGGATGAAACCTGTATCCTAGCACTGAGACTGATGGTCTTTCAATTGTCCTTTTGTATTCAACAAGAGGTGTTTCATGCTACTGTTAGATATTGAACAAATGTAAGAGCAAAACATGGCATACAGTGTAAAACTTAAACAAAGCTACTTGAGAGACAGACAAAATTGGGGATATGTCATCTTCGCATGAAGGGTGCTCCAGAAAGAATATTGAAAATTCTGGGCCAGCCAGGCAACATCACAAGATTCTATTACCAAAACCAAACTCAAACAAAATGAAACAATGAAACTCAAATTCAATGAACCAGCAGTGTTAAAATTCACATTCTAGCATTATTTAAACACAAAGGAGGCACACATTTTACACCATCAAGCAGAAATAGCCATAGTAATTTGTGTCCCAACTGTCCCAACTCCTTTCCCCACTAAGGAAAACAAATTTTTCGCACTTATGGAAAGAAAGGGAGAACAGGGTCTCTATGTAAATTCCCATTGTACTGTTGAGTCCTCTGCACAGGGGATACCTGCTTGAATAGAGGGTGTCTGCATGATAAGTCTGGGGTTATTTTCAGAGTCATCATTATCGCAGCTGGAAAATCCCAGGGCAGTTATTTGCAAACCAAATGGAGTTCAATTAATGGATCAAGAGCAAAAGAACAAGACCTGTATTTTGAGAGTCAACATTAGTAAAACTCCTCTACACCCAGAAGGTCAAGTTCAACCTCTCCAAAAGCTCTCACCAAAAGAGAAACTTAAAATTTCTTGGAATGTTACTTACTGTACAAGAATGAGCTAAGATGAACTCATGTGGACCTGTATATCAATGAATCATGTCATCTTGCTTGATGAGACCTCTAAACACTTAATGCAAACCAGAAATAATTTCTATCTTTCTTTCTTTCTTTCTTTCTTTCTTTCTTTCTTTCTTTCTTTCTTTCTTTCTTTCTTTTTCTTCTTCTTCTTCTTCTTCTTCTTCTTCTTCTTCTTCTTCTTCTTCTTCTTCTTCTTCTTCTTCTTCTTCTTCTTCTTCCTTTTTCTCCTCTTTCTCCTCCTCCTCCTCCTCCTCCTCCTCCTCCTTCTTCTCTCTCTCTCTCTCTCTCTCTCTCTCTCTCTCTCTCTCAGTCAGTGCTATGTTGTTACAGAAACCTTACAAATTCATACCTCACTGATTAAAAATGTATAATTTGTATGAATGCTAAAGTTTATTTATGAAGGAAATAGATTTTCTTAAAAATAATAGGGGAATGAAATGTTTTTGAGCTCATTAAAACAAACCTTTCGTGCACTTGCTGTATACAAAGATGTAAATTAGGCAAAGTTTCTTGTTAAGCAAATCACAGTGTGGCTTGGTCATTCATGTTAACCTTTCCTTCCTAAGGGCCCAGAAAAGTAGGTCTAAATTCAAAGGAGACAGACATTATTACAATATGCATTAGAAAGACTGGCAACAATGAATGAGCTGACATATTCTGTACAGTGGAGAAAGAGTACAGGGAATTATTACATAAAGGGACACAGAATGGATGCCAGTTAGGAGGCAACTGTTGGAGCTACAAGACAAAGAACCTTCAGAGATGATTAGGGCTGAAGAAAAGAGTCCTCAGAGCACTCTATACACTATACATTGGGATTTTCAGAAAAATGGCAGCCACGTATCTTCCATTGCCCATCCACATCCAAAGAATGAGTAGGTGATCAATTCCAGCATAAGTGAAGAGACCCAGCAAAAGCTTCTTTCTAAACACACCTTTCAGAATCAGAGGTAAGCTCTTCCTATGGGAAGCTTGCTCAGCAATAACTGTACAACACTGCCCTATGGACACAGGCTTTAATAGGCTTCTTAGTTTCCATCTAAATAAAAACCAGATAACAAGAGATCAACAGACAGTTGGGGAAAGCCCCCAGCAGGGAAGATGAAAATGCTTCTAAAGCAAGCAGGCAAGCAATCAGCCAGCAGAGGAAAGAGCATAGGAAATATCAGCTAATTAACAGTCTCTCGGAGCTAATGAGAAATGTGACATCCACAAAACAAGAAGAAAATTCTATGAAAAGGGAACATCAGACAACTGAAAGAACCCCACTCTGATAGCCAGAATGTAAACAAAGTGTACTGAAAAGACATACAGAAAGCTCAGTTCAAACAAATGTGACCGAGTGGGGGAGAATCACCCAGAAAATGAGGAATTCCAACATCTTTCCAACAGGAGATGTGGAGAGACGTGACTGACGAACAGACCGGCAGACATAACCAACTTTATAATGAGAACAGATTCCTGGGATTTCAGATGTGAATTGCCAAACAGGCCTGTGGACAGGCTGTAAACTAAATGATGAATAACTACTACTTAGCAATAAACCTGATTTCCAGTTTCTTTTAAACTACCTGCCTTGATTATTATCATCATTTTTGCATGTATGTAGTATTTGTTTGCATAGGTATTTATGTGAGTGTGCACCTATATATGTATGTTTATATATGTAGAGACTAGAGGTCAATGCCAGATGTCTTCATCTATTACTCTTTGTTCTTTTCCTATTGTTTTATATTTATATAAATATAGCCATGTTTACAATTGTTGAATATTCCCTTTCTTTTCACCAGCAACAAAATATTTCACTTGGCTTTGTCTAAATGATAAGCAATTTGGTAGACAGGCATATGATAGATGATAGGCAGACACATATAGATAAATATGTATTACCAAAATAGTATCTTTGGTGGTAGAGAAGAGTACATAATTTTAGATCAAATATGTTACTTTCCTAAAAATTACTGATGAATTTGAAAGAAGAATCTTGCCATCTTATCCAGACTGGTCTCCAGTTCCTGAGCACAGATAATCTCCTGCCTCATCTTCTTTTATAGCTGGGACTTCATACATGTATGAATTAATTTTAGCTTCAAGTATTAAATATTTAACTTTTAAAAAGCTGCAGTTGAAATATTAGAGCACTGAATTTTTTCCTTTATTAAAAATAAATTCCTTGCTGACCCTGATGACACACTCATTTAAACCCAGCACTTGGGAGACAGAGGCAGGTGGACCTTTCTGTGTTCGACGGCAGCCTGGTCTATAAAGCAAATCCAGGATAATCAGGGCTATACAGAGAAACCCTGTCTTGAAAGCAGCAGCAGCAACAACAACAACAACAACAAAAAAATAGAAAAGAAAAAGTAAAACATACATAGATTTCTCTTTCACACAATATATTCTGATTATGGCTTCCCTTCCCCCCCTACTCCTCCTAGTTCCTCCCCACATCCCCTCCCATCTGTGTTCTCATACTTTCTGTCTCTGGTTAGAAACCAAAGAGGCATCTAAGAAATAGTAATGAAATGAAATTAAGTTAAATTAAATAAGATAAAACAAAAACAACAAGTTGGAATAGGTCAAAACAACCAAACAAGAAAAAGAGTTAAACTAGAAAGAGAACATTGACTCTTATTCATGGTATAAGCAATTCCACCAGCATTCTTCAGGAGGAGTCCAGATCTAAAGCTTGAAAAAACCAGCTTCTGCATAGATAACAGAAACACCTTTGGCAAGCCGGGCAGTGCTGGCGCACACCTTTAATCTCTGCACTTGGGAGGCAGAGGCAGGCAGATTTCTGAGTTTGAGGTCAGCCTGGTCTACAGAGTGAGTTCCAGGACAGCCAGGGCTACACAGAGAAACCCCATCTCGAAAAACCACACACACACACACACACACACACACACACACACACAAGAAAGAGAAAGAAAGAAAGAAAGAAAACCTTTGTTATTAATACTTAGACCTGTAACTGAAACATATTAAGAAATAAATATTTGTTTGGGTTTTAAATCAATCCTAATCTTGCAGAAAGAGAAAAACCCACAGGTGTCACACAGGGGTCAGGGGATTGAAAATAAAGATGTTGCATATTTAAGATGACCACAGGCATCTCTCAGTACATTTGACAGTGGATAGCAGAGAGTAGGCGGAAGTAGTAGATTGAGGATTTGGGATTTAATTTTCTTCTTTGTACTGGGGAGCAAGCTGAGGACCTCATAGATATGAGGGCAAGCAATTTACTACTGAACCATGTCCCTAGGTCTTTTTTAAGCTTTCTATTTTGAGACAGGGTCTCATTTAAGCTGCTAAGGTTAGCCTTGAACTCATTCTGTAGCTCAGGCAGACCTTGCAGTTGTGATCCTCTCCCTTCAGCTGAGATTACACGCCTGTGCTCCCGAGCTTGGCCGAGGACTTGGAACTGACACATAGATAATACTTAAGTTCTTAGGAGACTAAGAGTTGAGAAATTACAACATAGGTCCTTGCAAAGAAGCCAGCAATCTCAGCAGTCTTAAAAACCTCTGCTAAGGAATGTTTTCTTATGAAATAAATCTCTGCTCAACAGCTTGGGGACACAGCCTGGAAAGTTCTCTGATCTCTGAGTAAAGATGAAGAAATAAAATCAAAACAACAGCAACACCATAACAGAACTCCTTTGCTTTACTTGTACCTAGGAATGAAGGCATTTTTGACTGAAATCTACGTTATAACTCCATCGTCCTTATAGGAATTAGAGGTTGTAAACATTAAGTCACCCGGTCCTCACAAACCACTATGCATGGGTAGAATGTTGAGCCATATTTTACAGAAAACATCTCTGTTTATATTGGCAGATAAAATATATTAGGCTGGGGAGTTAAAAAAAATCAGAGCTTTAACACTGACAGTTCTGGACTTGGGGGAGTCAAAGATCAAGCCTTTCACTGATGTAGCATGTAGTGTGTATCTACTCTTCATAGATAATGGCTGGTATGTGCCGTTATGTCACAGCAAGAGTGAATAGGCTTCTTGAAAACTTTCATATGGGCATTCATCTTAAGCATTAATCATCTATTCACCTTACAAAAGTGCCATATCTTGACACTATTACACAGACATTTAGACTTTATCATATAAATTTGGTAGAGATAAGCATTTAAGAGCTATTCCCCTGGTCCCATAAAATTCATGCCCTTCTTAGGTACAACATATATTCATTCACTCTATCTCAGTAGTCTTCCAGATCTTAACTTGTTCTAGTATCAATTCAAAAATCTAAAATCAAAAGTCTTATCTACATATCTGACTCAGACGTGAGTGTGATGAAGACTTGCTTTGTCCTAAGACAAATTCCCCTCCAACTGGGAGATAGGAAAACCAAGCAAGATGCATGTTTGCAAAACACACCACCAGGTCAGGCTTAGGTTAAACATCCCTATTCCAGAAAAGAGAACTGGGAAGGAAAACCACAAGAATAGGTCCTACTCAAATCCAAACCTAGCACAATAATATTATATCATACATTTTAACCTCTACGTATTATCTAACTTCTATATTGTGAAATAATTGTTGAGAAACGCATCACTCCTCAGCACCAATTTTTGTATTAATCTGTTCAGACTGTTCTAAAGAAAGACCTTAGAGTAACTTAGAAGAGAAATTTGTCACCCTCAGTTTTAGAGACTAGAAGTCTAGAATCAAGATACCAGTAAACTTAATATCTGGTGAAAGGTTTGCTCATCATAGATGAAAACTATTGTCTGTCTTTACATGCTAGAACGGTAAACAGCCTCTCTAAGTTCCTTTTTGAAGAACTCTTGTCCTATCCATGAGGGACTGACCCTAAACCTAACTGTTTTATTAAGTTCCCACCTCCACTTTTAATATAATATTTTATTAATTGAGATACAAAATATATAAACTGTATTTTGATTATATCTGCTCCCTATTTTTCTCCTTTATTCCTCTAAGATGCACTCAGACCCTCCCCACCCATTCCAAACTTTGTGCCTTTTTATTTTAGAACCCACTGAGGCCTAGTTGTGCTGCCCACAATGTGCTGCTTACATACTCATGGTATGAACTCAATCACTGGAGCATAGTTAATTGCACCTTAAAGAAAACCATTATCTTACCCCCAAAACTGTGAATTGTCAATGATTCCTTGGGAGCCGGGGTCATGATCTCCTTCCTCTTCCATACTCGAATGACTTTATTTCGTACAAATCGTATGCAGGAACCCATCATTGCTATGAGTTCATGATTACAACAATCTTGTCATGTTCAGAAGACACCATTTCACTCTGGTTTTCGCTTATTCTTAACCATCTATCCCCTCTGCCCCTGCTCTTTTCTGATGGTCCCTGAACATTAAGGACAAGTAGGGATATATATGTCCCATTTGTAGTTGACTACTCTACATCCTCACCTTTTAATATTACTGAATGGAAGATTAGGTTTCAACTTAAGACTTTGGAAGATGTACAAATATTCACTTAGAGCAGATAAAGAACCGGGAAACACAGAGGGTTCTTTATAAAGAGAATAAGCAACAGCATTGAGATTAAATTTCAGATTTCAAATTGTGTTTTTCCCCTGTGATAGAGCATATATTTCACATAACCCTCCATCTTAGTTACTTGAAATATGTCCACTTTATAAAGTACCGCTATACATTGCTTACACTTTCCTTCTGTTTTCAATTGCAATGCACATCATGATCTCTGAGCACTAGATTCCATTATGAAGCAACCATTAAGTGTCTAATCAAGAAGAAGGAGGAGGAGGAGGAGGAGGAGAAGGAGGAGGAGAAGAAGGAGGAGGAAGAGGAGGAGGAAGAAGAAGAAGAAGAAGAAGAAGAAGAAGAAGAAGAAGAAGAAGAAGAAGAAGAAGAATCAAGAAAATAGTATTTAGCAAGCTTCTCAGTAGAGAAGTCATCTTGAGAAACGACAGATGTAAGTACCTCATGAATCTTCATTCTGGATGCAATTAAGAAAGGAAATTGTCAACAGTATTCAAAGTTTAATGAGCATGGTTGGGAGTTCTATGTAAGGTAAGGAGGAAATAAATTTAAGCTAATGAAATGTTTATTTTTCTGTTGGTAGTCACTAAAACCTTATTTGTCTATAAATATGTAACTATTGTATTTGGAATCATGATGCAAGACTCTAACAGAACCAAATGATACAAGAGCAACCTCAGAGAACTAGGACTAGAAAGTGAGGAAATTTAGTAAACAAATTCCTATTCTGCTCTGTTCTGACTCTCCCTAGGAAAAAAAAGAACCATGTGAAATAAAGAAGCTTAATTAGTCATGAAAGGACAGGGAACCACACGGGGAAGCTACAGGTTATTTATATATACAGCCCAGAGGAGAGGGATTTGGCAGCCAAGGGAAAACACTACATAAATGGCCATCTTGGAAATCCTCTCCCCATGCTGGAAAGGCCAGCTCCATATTTCTTAATCTGAAGCACTTCAGATGTATTATTTCATCTTGCATTCGTTCCACACTCACCAAATAACTATTGTGGTACTTGAATTTCTCATGTAGCCTGTCCATGTAGAGAGAATGTAGCTTAGGTTGCCGTGTAAGTCAGCATTGTGGGAGTAACTTGGTGTTCTTGTATTCTGCTTCTATGTGCCTTTGTGTTTCAATGTGGCCCTGTTCACAGTGAAAGAACATCCGGTTCTTCCCTTGTGAGCAAGCCTGTTCAGTTGACAGCTTCATTGATCTCTTAAGTGGCCTCTGGCTATTAGGTTAATATGAGTCAATCTTTTAGAGATGGATCAATTCCTGCAGGCCTTTAAATCAACTTTCTGACTTTCTGAGGCTGAAGTTTAGCTTCTGACTTATGGCGACACCACTGAGGGTGTTTTGTGAAAATAAAGCCAAGTGTGTCCCAGGACTTACCAGATCCCACCTCACTGAGTCACTGTGTCAAGTACACATTTCCATTTAAAACGTGCACAGCATCTTGGCGAACTTCTCACCTGTGCCCTGGGCATAGAGGTACGCATACTGTTTATCAAGACAGGATGTTCGTATCTGTACTTTACCCATGAAATATACACTAGGCTCTGTTGTGTAGTGCGCAAGATAGTGACTGATGCCTCACATCCTTCCTGTGCTGGTGTAGGTACTAACACCCACTACCAGGACAGCTAATGCATTGTCCTAGTTTCTCTGAGTTTTCTATGCATGGGGTTAGAATGTTGCTTTAATCTATTCTCTCATATTACTGTCTGGGGGAAGATTTCTTCAAAAGAAAAATTTAAAGAAGAATACCCAAAATGGACAGATAAGTATGCTGTTTATCGTATATTGGCGAAAATGTTCTCGAATAGCTACTTTGTACTAAACAATATCCCTGAGAGCTGGGATAATGAAATGAAAATGTGGAACGTCTCCGATTTCAAAAGCTCTATAGTTTGGGAACTAGGAAGGTGCACAGGAAAAGTTGTCAGTCTTTAAGAAGGATGCAATAACAGCCAGAGTGGCTAGGAAGGTGTATCACCAGAGAGCCATGTCCCTGAGGGGTTACTTCTGCTGGGGCTGAAATAAGGGCCTTTGGGAAGATGGCAGGCAGATGAAGTGGGCTATGCAAACTGCCTAAGGATTGCTGAGGTGCAAAGGCTGGAATCATAGGGCCCAGTGTTGAGCAATTAGAACAGACGCAGAGCTTAATGGGGGCTCCCCCCCCCCCCCCGCCCAAGTACTGAGGAGTATAGACATTATTATGCAGAAGAGAGGGAGCTTATTGAGCAAATAGTAAAATGCAGGGTTTCTTATTCCATTGGCTGGGAGGATGGGAGAATTTACAAACTGAAAACAAAGCACTAGAAAGGAAATGGCTCCAGATACTGGAGGGATGGGGGTGGGGAGGAGGTGGGGAGTGGTTGGACGGAAGATGTGGCCTGGGATGGGTGTGGAGGTCAAGAATTAAAGATGAGAAATAGGGAATATATGAAGAGGTAGCATTTGGAAAAAAAATATGTTGTCCTCACTGGTGGCCACTATTAGTGAAATGCTTGTGGATTTGGTGCCTGCTGAGTGACCTTTATCACAGAAAGACCAGCAATGTTGCCTGCTGTTCTGTGGCTGTTTCTGTTTGAGAAATTGAGCATTAAAGGTTTTAATGTAAACTGTGAGCAACTGTGTGTCCCCCTACTGAGGGCATCAGCCCCCGAGATGCTGTGGCATTTGTCAATCTGTTTTCATGTTCTGGCACCCGTAGGGCCATTAACTCCCGGCTGACAGTTTCCCCGTGAACTGTTCGGTCAGGTGTTGAAGTTGGAGTCAAAGGAGGTAATGATTCAGAAACTGGTTTGGTATCAGTCAAGACTTCTGTTTGTTTTAACTCCCTATCCTCAGCAAAGCTCACAATGTGGAGATAAAAGACTAAGTAGAAGATGTTTAATTGCATCCCATGATGAGTTCTTGCTTAAATTGATGACGATGTGGCAGAAATAAGACTTCACTGTGCCTGTGGCTAGACACACGTGGTGCATGTGTTTTGCTCTTTTCTCTTTTTCTTTTCTCTCTTTTTTTATTAATGTCACATCATGCACTCCAATCCTGCTCATCTCCCCATCCCTTGCAGCCTCTTTCCCCCCTCCAAAAAAAAATTAAAAATAACACCCCCTAAAAACAAACAAAAATCCTTCTCAGTGTAGAACCTGCAGTATGTGTCTCAATGTGTCCCAAAGTATATCCCTTTTCCCCAAACAGCTTTACTTGTCTGGTTCGAGGCCTCTCTGGCTTCTGCTACACCATCAATACTGGATCCTCACTGACTCCTCTTAGATATCCCTATGTCATGGAGATCCTGTAGCTTCAGATTGGAAGGACCTATGGGACCGGGATGGGTCACTTTACAGTTTGAGGATGGGCTAGATGTTGGGGTGGACCAATTCAGAGTCTTGGATCTGGGCCTGAGTGCAAGCTAAGTTGGTCAGCCCACCTGCTGTCCTGCATCCACACTATCAGGACTAACTCTCCCACTCACAATCTCAGGGCCGACTCACCCATCCCAGACACCAGGGCCAGCCTACTGTGCTGCCCAGGCTAGTTGCTCCTGCCCTCCCTTACCTCGTGCAACAGTAGGTGAGGGTGGGTGTTTTTCTCTTTTTTACATTAACCCCGTGTACCAGTTTTCGTTGTTATCATTTAAAGATGGGCTAGAAGCTTAGTGTGTATTTCTTCTGTGGTTCAAGGCTTGCTTATGGAGAGTGTTTTACAAAACCCAAGAAGAAAGGTATTTTAGGTTTGATTTTTCTTATTAATTTTCTGGTTTTAACCTGCTTCTGCCAGAGGACATTGTTTATATTATTTCTACCTTATGGGACCTATTACATTCTCTTTGATGTACAGTCTTTGCCTAATTGTATGCATGTTCTGTGTGTATTTGAGATCAGACGAGAGATTGAGAGCGTATGGTTATAAGCTATACATTTAAGTAGAAAGTTCATTTTCCAATAGCCAGGCACAAATTTTTGATTGTATATCTAGGAGCCAATTCTTATGCTATTTAAGTCTTCTGTATCCTTATTCATCTTTTGCCTTCCATGTGACCCATCTTGGACTGAGAGTGATTTGTATTAAATTACTGTATCATGCTTCTGGTTCTTAGTGAACTTTCTATAGCTTCTGCTATACAATTGCTGCTATATTGTGTTTGGCATGTGTTTAAATCTATCGAATACTTCTTGTGAATTTTGGTCTTCAGCATAAATCAGCCCTTCTTGGTTCTCTTTTGTGTTCTTTGGCCTGCATTTTACCTTGTCATATATGAAGATTGAAATTGCAATGGAGGAGTAAGGGGAAAGACTGAAGGAGTTCAAGGGGTTTACAACCCCATAAGAAGAACAACAATATCCCCACCACCACCCAGAGCTCCCAGAGACTAAACCACCAACCAAAGAGTACACATGGAGGGACCCATGGCTCCAGATGCATATGTAGCAGAGGATGGCTATCTGGCATCAATGGGAGGGGGAGGCCCTTGGTCCGTGAAGGTTTGATGACCCTACGTAGGGGAATGCTAGGGCGGTGAGGCAGGTTTAGGTGGGTGGGTAGGGGAGCACTCTCAGAAGCAAGGAGGAGGAGGGATGGGATAGGGGGTTTTCAGAGGGGAAACTTGAAAGGGGGATAACATTTGAAATGTAAATAAATAAGATAACCAATAAAAAAAATAAAAAAAAAGAAATTTGTGCTTTCAGTTGCTGCTCTTTTGCATTGGTTTTGGCGGCTCCTACCAAGGCACTGAGTCTTTCACCTCTGAAATCACTTTGTGTTAGGAGTGTTTCTTGTACTAGGCAGAACAGGGATTGGCAATATTATCTGTCTGATTGGCAAGGCTATATTCTTCCCGGCTTGCAAATGCAATTCTATAAAGTATTTGTTTCCTATTTTGGTTTTCTTTTTTTTTCCTTTACTGGGGCAAGTTTCACCTTCACCTACTTGGTAGCATCAGTTCAGGACCTATCTGGACTTGATGTCTCCTGTAAACCATCTGTCATCAGCTGGACCTTCCGTTTTAATTCTGCCCTGTTGTTTCTCATATCCCAGCAGGACAGACTCTGCACCTCCCACCCAGGACGCTCTGCAGATAACTCATCAGCGGTAGGTAGACTTAAACAGCAGTGGTATTAAGCTTTAAAAATCCATTCTGCTGTCTGTATAGACACTCATAATGGAAATCCCAGTATTATTAAGGGCAGAGGTTTCTCGAAATACTCTGATAATTGATTGGCCTCATATTGTTTATAGGTCAGAAGTGTTATAACATGTAAGTCTCCGGCTAGAAGGAACAACAGAAAAAAAACTTTCATGAAATTTTGTTTTCCGAGATATTAATAACTTCTAGGATGTTTCTGGAAATTTTTCTATCTTCCTTTTTTTTTTTTTCAACTTGTAGAACTGGCATAGCAATAGCATGTCAGCTGTTAGGAGGACTACTGAGTATTAAGAAATCAAGTACTAAGCAGGTAATATGAAGGACCAGGCATGGAATTCTGTGAAGTCCCCAATTATGAACAACAGGAATCCTCTTGTCAAAGGATTTACCACTCTTGGGCTCCTGTTACTTAGAGCCCTGCCTGCACCTGTGTGCCCTGCAGTAGCCATTTATTTTTAAAGAAATGAAAAACACTATTTTTTTAAAATGTGAAATTTCACAGTATTCAATACGACAACTAGTTCAGATTTATTAAAATGGTAGTTAGACTATTACATAAGACTATGAAAAGGAACATGTATAAGTTGAGGGCCTCTGTAAGCTACGACTTTGCAATCTCCCGACTTAATGAATTAGCTCACAACCTAGTACAAGAGGAGCACACCACAGACTGTGAATTCATTTTATCTGACACTTGACATTAGACTCTTAAGAGAAAGGGGTTATTTGATTAGGTGGGGAGGACCTGGGGGGTTGGGGAGAAAATCTGAGCTGTCAGGAAATCAATTGCAGGCCCAGGGAATCAGTGGAGGAGAAATAAAACAGAACAGGGAGGAGGGAGATCATCATGGGAGGACTACCTCCTCATTCTACCTGGCCGGACTCCTTGGACTCCTTTCTCGCTGCTGCTGCTGCAGGCTGCTGGCACTCTTACAGCAACCTATCCCTGGATTGATATCAGGACACTAGGAAGGGTGCGGGGGAGGAGTGCAGAGGGATGTGACAGGTGGTAGGAGCCAGAATGGCCCTAACAGCTTCCTTAGCGTGGACTTGGTGGGATGAGAATGAAGACCCACATGGAGCTTGGAGGCAAGGAGTCAGTTTTCTCCCTGCCCCGATCACTTTGGATTTTTCCCATCAGCAACTGTGACCCTAGCCAAATCCTTCCCATTCGTGGCAGCTGCAGCTGTCCCACACATGTGGCAAATAAGGACCAGTAAAGCTGCTTCTTCTATTTTTAGCACTTTAATATGGATGCAACGGTCACTAAGAGTCCATATTTGCTGGCTCGGTTCCTCAGCCTTTCTCTTTCCCCCTCCCTCTTCTCTTCTTCATTCTCTTCCTTGATACCTTTTCCTACAATCAAATCATTATGGAATGAAATCAGACCATAACGTCTGCTTCACTTTTGCTGTACTGCAGATTGCCCTGAATTAGGATTGGCATGTCTACCCCGCGGCTTGCAGAGTCACTCATGGACTCGGGAAACTGCACGGCAGTCTCAGATTGATGCCACTTCTTACCCTCCTATGGGAGACAAGAGCTTGAAGCTTTCTGCCATCTGGCCCTCAGAGGGAACCTGGCTGGAATATAATCTCTGTCTTTCAATATTCATCTTCCTCATGCTTGGTGGGTGGAAGGACCTTTCATTCTATTCATGAGAACCATGGAGTCCTTTCGGACACAAGCACACCCCGGAAAATTATATCATAACCTCAAAGGTTAGGAAAGTTTCCCCTGTTACCTGTTTTCTGGGTCAGCCAAGGTCATGCTCCGGGTGACATAACACATCTTGAGAGGGATGCTTTTCCGGTCTCTATGGAAAGAGAAGGACTGGGATGACAGAGGATCTGCAGAGCTACCCCCTAATCTTGGGGACTCAGGTGGAGGTGTTTCCCATCCAATCTCAGACACTGGGGACCCTTTCTTCACGTAAGGTGTTGCTTCTCTCATGTACTTCACTATAAAGAAAAAAAAAGACAAGAAATATTTTTAGGAATACCACTTTTTAGGAATACCAATATGGTACAGCGTACAATATATAAGTAACACTTATATGTTGTGGTCAACAGCTGTCTAATTGGACTTAAGACTCACTCAATAGGAGGAAACACAAGTCTGGTACTGTAAACCTAGGCAAGAACTGGGTAAAATGTTTATCTTGGTACCCATAGAGTAGTGCAGTTCTAATCCTTCATCAAAGAAAATTCTCTGTTCAGCAGAAGGCAACTACAGAGATCTACAGCTTGCCCAAATGCAAAGAATAAGTGAGTGTCCATCCCCGATTGGGACACCTACAACACAACATAACACATACACCTAAGGCTCATGCAACAGCGAAGAAGGACTGTAAATTTTGTAAGAGGCACAAGACCGAGACAGCTTCAGCTAGCTAGTGTTCTCTATACCGGACAGGGAAACTGCATCCATAAACTCTCAACAATATCGGTATTTTCACAAGACCACATCAGTTAACATACCAGCATAGATGGGGCAAAATTCAAAACGGCTCAACTCACAGATGAAGATTTTTAGGCAGTAATGGTTGCTGATGGATAAATAATCAGTTCTCTCTAGAGATGGGCACCCAGTTGGTTTCCCAATCTTAGTGGTCATCCTTGAACACATGTATATACAGGCAACACTAGTGGGAATTGGTAGATTTTCAGTAAGTGCATGCATTTGTGTTCGTGTGTGTGTGTGTGTGTGTGTGTGTGTGTGAGAGAGAGAGAGAGAGAGAGAGAGAATAATAAGGTTAAAGCAAGGTCATGAATTTGAGAGAAGGTAGTCCACAATAGTTTCTGGGTTTGGCAACTGTATATAGGATGGATGTCCAGGTGGGGCAGTCTCTAGATGGTCTTTCCTTCAGTCTCTGCTCTACACTTTGTCTCTGTATCTCCTCCCAAGGGTGTGCTCCCTTCTAAGAAGGACTGAAGCATCTACACTTTGGTCTTCCTTCTTGAGCTTCATGTGGTCTGTGAATTGTATCTTTAGTTTTCTGAACTTTGGGGCTAATATTCACTTATCAGTGAGTGCATTCCATGTGTGTTCTTTTGTGACTGGGTTACCTCATTCAGGATGATACTTTCTAGTTCCATTCATTTGCCTGTGAATTTCATGAAGTCATTGTTTTTAATAGCTGAGCAGTACTCCATTGTGTAAATGTACCACAGTTTCTGTATCCATTTTTCTGTTGAAGGACATCTGGGTTCTTTCCAGCTTCTGGCTATATTAAATAAGGTGCTATGAACATAGTGGAGCATGTGTTCTTGTTATATGTTGGAGCATCTTTTGGGTATATGACCAGGAGTGGTATAGCTGGGTCCTCAGGTAATACTATGTCCAATTTTCTGAGAAATCACCAGACTGATTTCCAGAGTAGTTGTACCAGCCTGCAATCCTACCAAAAATGGAGGAGTGTTCCTCTTTCTCCACATCCTTGGCAGCATCTGCTGTCACTTGATTTTTTGATCTTAACCATTCAGACTGGTATGAGGTGGAATCTCAGGGTTGCTTTAATTTGCATTTCCCTGATGACTAAGGATGTAGAACATTTCTTTAGGTGCTTCTCAGCCATTTGGCATTCCTCAGTTGAGAATTGTTTAGCTCTGTACCCATTTTTTTTAATAGGATTATCTCTGGTTCTCTGGAGTCTAACTTCTTGAGTGTTTTGTATATATTGGATATTAGCCCTCTATCAGATGCAGGATTGGTAAAGATATTTTCCAAATCTGTTGGTTGCCATTTTGTCCTATTGACAGTGTCCTTTGTCTTACAGATGGTTTGCAATTTTATGAGGTCTCATTTGTCAATTCTTGATCTTAGAGAATAAGCCATTGGTGTTCTGTTCAGGAAATTTTCCCCTGTGCCCATGTGTTCAAGACTCTTCCCCACTTTCTCTTCTATTAGTTTCAGTGTATCTGGTTTTATGTGGAGGTCCTTGATCCACTTGGACTTGAGCTTTGTACAAGGAGATAAGAATGGATCAATTTTCATTCTTCTACATGCTGAAGTACTTGCTGACAGGAGCCTGATATAGCTGTCTCCTGAGAGGCTCTGCCAGACCCTGACAATTACAGAGGTAAATGCTCACAGTCAACCATTGGACTGAGCATGGGGTACCCAGTGGAGGAGTTAGAGAAAGGATTGAAGGGGCTGAAGGGGTTTGCTACCCCATAAGAGGAACAATATTAGCCAACCAGACCTCCCAGAGCTTCTAGGGATTAAACCACCAACCAAAGAGTACACATGGAGGGGCCCATGGCTCCAACTGCATATGTAGCAGAGGATGGGCTTGATTGGCATCAGTGGGAGGAGAGGCCCTAGGTACTGTGAAGGCTTGATGCTCCAGGGTAGGGGAATGCCAGGATGGGAAAGCAGGAGTGGGTGGATGGGTGGGGGAACACCCTCATAGAAGCATGGGGAGGGGGAGGGGATAGGAAGTTTTCTGAGGGGAAACCAGGAAAGTGGATAACATTTAAAATGAGAATAAAGAAAATATCTAATAAAAATGTCAAAAAAAAAAAGGAGAGAAGGTAGTTGAAAGGACACAGAAGAGTTAGAAAGGGAAGAGAATGGAATGTGGATGATGTAAATACACTGTACTCATACGAAATTCTCAAGAGAACAGAAGGTTACATTTTTGGAAAAATCTCTGTCTCTGAAAGAAACATGTATTGGGCATGCTGTTAGCACCAAGCCTGCTACATTCTGAACAAGATTCAGGTTTTCTGCTTCTTTCAACACAATTACCCTATTATTTAAATTACTTATCAATGTCAACCTTAGAACTTGCTATTACAATGTCTGGCAGGCAGTTGAGAATTGCATGTGGCATTTTTATTTTTTCATCTGTGACACTGTCTATCTTTTCTGATTATAAATCATATTGTAGAAGACTGAAAACAAGTGTGCAGATGATGTGAAGTGTAACCCAGGCTGAAAGACCATGATTTAATGCACATGTAAAGATTCTGGCAGTCACATCATTGCCCAGGATGCTGTTATTATGCTCAGAAGCAAGGGTAGACTTTTCAACTTCAGTGGTGCTGAAATCATGTACACAAAGAAATGAATATGAACATCTATATTCTAGTGGCAAAATTTGTAGTAGTAGAGCCATTATTTCTCAAGGCTAAGAGCTAGAAAATTAACAGGTTGAATATATCATAATCTCTACAGGCATTAAAACGAGATAGATAAGTACAGGTTGATGGAGCAAGACTTGGAAATTGATGATTAAGGAAAACACAAAGTAGACAGTGCAATATCTTTGTGTATAAAATCACAAATATAGGATGGGCTTGAAGGAATATGCCTCTAATCACAGCACTTGGGAGGCAGAGGCAGGTGGATCTCTGAGTTTGAGGCTAGTCTGATATATAAAGCAAGTTTCAAGACAACCAGGGCTACACACAGGAAAACACTGTTTCAACAACCAAAAATTAAAACCAAAATAACCCCACAAGTATATGAAAACTTGTGATTATATATATTATATACTTCTTATATATGGAAATAATATACATACATGTATACATATACTAGTTCAATCTAAAAGCTATCAATATTTTCTAGACTTCATATCTAAAAATTATTGATGATATATACATATACATTTAGTCTATATGTATATAATAATATATGTATATATACATGTGTATATATGTAAATACATATATAATGCATATAAGTGCATATATACTTATATAAATATATATCCTATATATATGCTAGATATATATCTAGTATATATATATAATATGCATATATGTATGTCTATGTATATATACAGATATATAGTGTGTACATGTATATATGTACAGAATACATATATGTATATGCATATGTATATACATGTATCTATATGTGTATGCATATGTATATATAAACATATGTGTGTATTTATATATAAATGTATATATATCTATATGTATAGATGCATACATATATTATATACATATATACACTATATTTATATATCTTCAGTTATTTTTAGTATGAATTCTAGAAAATGTTGATAGGAGTTTGTTCCAGAGGATGGAATGAAAAGCCACTATAATAGAAATAGTCTTTTGCTATTCATTTACTATCTTTTTGCGCACTTTCTCATTTAACCACATTCATATATTACTTTTTAAAGATTATAAAGAATAACAAGCCTGAGTAGAACATACAGAAGTTCTGCTTTTTCTCATGTTTGCCTTGTTCCTTACATATTTTTTGAGTTGGCAATGCCACTGAGATTTCAGGAGCATGCAATATGAAATTTTCTGTCCTTCTCTCTGTGAGCTTTCTCCTCTGGTTCTCTATTGCATAGTGGCCAGAAATCAAAGCTAAGGCTATTACCAATGACAGTGGATTCGAATGTACAAAACCTGTGGGATGGCTTGAATAAGTCAGATAAGAAGCTGGTGCTTCCTTGGTGTAAGACTGAAACCAGATTTAGGGAGACTTTAGAAAGTAGTTCACAATTTCCGTACTCAAGTGTTATAACATGAAGATGACGCTATTAAATGCATTTGGTGCTGTATCTGGATCCTTGGGCTGTATCATAGCAGCTGTGAATTGGGTGAATATAGAATGTCACCATTTCCTTGCTCCACAAAGCTGTGTAATAGAGGCTGCAAAGCCTGAGAGGCTGTAAAGTTGCTTCCTGACCTCACACAGGATCAGTGCCTCTAGGAAATCCTACTGAAGAAGTACAGACGCCATGTCATGGAGTAGAATGAGCCAAGTTTTATAATAGGAATAAGAGAACTTAGAAAAGAACCTGAAGGCATGAATCCAATATTTACTAGGAATCCGCAGCTCCGTAGTCCTCACTGCAAACCTGTCAGCAGAGATTAAAGTTATAGGAGGAGAGAGGTGACTCACAAACAGATCATTTTAAGGAATGTGTTATCACTGAGTAATCTATTTAAAGAGGAGCACAGACAAGGCTTATAACAAGCATAGAAACCCCATGGAAACTGGCTTTAGCTACACAAAGTTGAAAGGAATGGGCCTCTTTAAAAACATTGTATTTTTACTTTTTTGTAAAGTGTTTGGGCTTTGTATATGTGGGGTTGATGTGTGTGTGCATGTACATGTGTATGAGTGTAAATGTGAATAAAGTTTTAAAAAAACCTAGGAAGATGATGGAAAAATGGGAGTGGCTAAGAGAATGGTCACACGGAATCTAGAGGAGAAAAGAAGATGGAGGAGCCACAAGGGAGGATTGGAGGTCACAAGAAGATGGGAAGAGGATGGAGCTGGAGAACCTACTAAATCTACAGAATTTCCCCCAAAATACCACAGTGATATCTAATACCCTGTATGCTTATTTAAAAAAACAAAAAAAAGTGACTCCTTTCCCTATTTCTTTAGATGGTAAAATTGTGTGACTTTGTTGTAGAATTACACTTATTGGGATATAGGATATTCTAGCAGCAATTGGGATGAGAGGAACTATGTTTTGGAATGGATTCTTATCACTCAATCTGTCTGGAGATGAGAATGATGGCTTCAGAGGTTAGACTCAAGGATGCTGTGTGGGTAGTGCCATTTGAACTCAGCCTTAAAACATGGCCAACATGTTAAGAAATAAAAGGATCATGACTTTCCTCTTATATAACACACTCTAATTTGTAACTCTGATCACGTTTCCATAGCAGAGAAAAATTTGGTGTCAGTTTGCAAGAGGGATAAGAAAAAACATTTGTATTGCAATCACAAGCTGAATATCAAGCCAGGTTACTTATGTATTGTCCTATAGTTAATCTTCACAATTACTACTTCACAAGGACTCACTGTATATTTGTTAGGGAAACCAGGGTCTGTAGACAAAAATATCTCAGCCACCATTCCTTCATTGAGACCATGTGCCCATGGGCACATAAAATATGAAAATGTATTATTGTCCTTTTCAGAAAAGTTTTGTGGGATTACCCTAACTCTACCAAACACTTAGGTCAGTGTTCACATATACATCGGTCATTCATGCTCAGAAGTTTGTCATGTAGGGGCGCACATGACTAGCAATTGGCAGAGCTCTAGTTTATCCAGAGATGTTCTTTTGTGATATCTGGCTATGCCACTTAGATGAAATATGCACAAATGTTGATAAGTTTGGATTTTATTTTAGATAGTAGCAATAATGGTTATCAGTGAGCAATAGAGTGGCCCAATCACTGGCCAGTTGCAGAGAGAATTTCTGGAAAGGAGACTTGGCTGCCTAATAGGTCTAAAATTTTTGCGGGCACAAAGGATTACTGTCAGTGATAACCCAAGCAGTATTCTAAATAGCCTGCTTAGGGATGAAGAATTCTAGAAATATGTGGCTTGGTCCACTTGTGGGGCAGAGCTGATAAACATACAAAAATCTTAGCCTAAAAGCAAATATTTGCCAAGTACCCACTTCTTATGTGGTACAGAATTAGAGTAATTTACATAGAAGAGATAGCAAAGCAAGGACTTGAGGAAAGTTTGCCTTCTTGGGAATAATATTTAATGTAGAGTGATGCTCTTAACCAGCCAATAGAATAGAAAGATGGAGAGGATACATTAATGAGTAAATATGGTGATCCAATTTTTTGCTCATACACCAAACTTTATCAGTTTATTTTTACATACAAAGGATTGTGCAGCCTGTGAATGATAAAGAATCATCCTGTTTGGAAGATATTCAAAAACCAGAAGAGAAGAAGCTGGCAGGAGTAGGTGACAAGGACATTTGTGTTAAATTTTAAGCCTGGTTTAAGGAGGTACCACACTGCACAGATCTCTAGTTTCCCAACAGTATCAAAGGATTATTCTTTATGGAAGATAACAATTTCATCCTTAAACTGCAAAGAGTGCTGAGAACCATTTCCAAAGGTAATGGGATGGCTTAAAAAAAATCAAAGAAAATGTTGCACACTAGGAAACGAAGTATCCTGAGCACAGGCAACTTATGGTAGCAACAGATTTATGTACTTAAAACCTGAAAGAGGGTGGTAAAAAGAAAGAGACATTTGAGAGAGTTTTCCAAAGAATAAAGAAGTGACCTAACTAACTAGTTAAATTCAAACAAGATGTCTAGTATTATAATTGATAATGATAATAATATAACAATAATAACAACAAAATAAATAGTTCACAAAGTAAAGCTACATCAGAGACACACACACATCATGAGAAATTAGTGAATAATGAATTACACAGAGAAGATGGTTTAGTAGATGAGTTCATTCTACAGAGGACCTAAGCTCTATTCTCACTATCCATGTCCAGCTTCTCACAACTGCCCATAGTTCCAGCTCCAGGGTGATTTGATGACTCTGTCCTCCATAGATACGTGGAATTACGTACATTTACCTCTATACAGACACGTGCATATACACAATAAGAAATAAAAGATTAAAAAAAAAGTTACAATGTAGCACAATCTTTCAAAAACTTTGTTAAATATTGACTACAGACTAAGAAATATAGGACCAGAGAGATAGCTCAGATGCTAAAGGCTAGGTTCACAACCAAAAATAGAAAATTAAGAGAAATTGAAGGATAAACTGTAGAGCCAGAAGAGTAGAGTAGGAATCATGTGGCTGAGAGAGAATTTTCTAGATGCAGACATGCTGAGCCACAAGCTCTAGAGATCTTGTCTTGGTTTTGCCAAACCAGACCAGACCTGAGAGCTTCAACATCAACCCAAATAGAAATAATGTAAAATTTTTTCTTTATGCTTTGAGTTGGTTTAACAGTTCCTCTTTCCCTTTGTACGTGTGCCTCTCCCGAGATCCTCAGCTGACACCTCCGGATTTTACTAGTACTGGATGCGAGTGTCAACAAAGTTCTTAAATGAATTCTGATATTTCTGGTAGATAAATGTTCCAACCAAAGTAATCAGGAGAATGGGAAGGTAATCATTACTGCTTCTGAGAAAATTAGCTGGCTCATGGGACCTCTTCCCAGACACGTCTTGAAAAAGGCAAGTAACATTTCCCGGCTGAAGGCTCTTGGTCCAGAGCTGGAGACAGTTCCATGGATGAATCTTTGTATGAATGGGTCCTGCATTCACATCCCCACAATGGGTGGAACACCTGGCATGGAGTGGAGAAGTTGTAAGGCCAGATAGCCTGGTATTATGCAGTGGCGAAGAAGAAGAGATCCTGTCTCAGATGAGATAGAAGGCAAGATGACCACTCAAAGCTGTCTACTGACCTACACACACAAGCATGGCTTCTACACTCATAAAATTCACATGCTTGCAGGCCTGACCCCACAGCCTTTATTCAGGAGTCCTGCTGAGTAAAACAAAACAAACCAAAACAAAACAAAACAAAAAAACCCCAAAAATATAAACAAAACCAAGAGCACATTTTTCTTTTTATCTTCCTCTGTGCTGGGATTGTAACCCAGGGTCTCATTCATGGTAGGCAAATGTTCTATATGGAGTTACATCCATAGCCCTTGGATCATGCTTCTCTTTGATAAGCATGAAAAGCAAAGGAATGTGTTCTTCTGTAAACTAATACAAGAAAAGGCCACTGGCTTTCTCTAGCAGTCCATGATTTCTCACCAGAGGACGTAAAGGTAATCCAAAGTGCCGGCGGCCACAGAATTTCTGCAAGATGGCTACGTACTTGAGTCCTCTTCAATCCCTGATTGAGGCTTGAGGCTTGAGGCTAAGGACCCCTACGTGGACAGTAAGAATGGTACAGAGATGTTTGGGGGAGATACAGTAGTGACCCTGACAAGGGCAAAGACTATGTGAACACTTTTCCTGATTCTTTGTAGCCTGTATTCTAAAACCATTACACATGACCAAGTAAGTATGGTTTAATGAAAAGAAAGGAAGGTGTTACCTAAGTCTGAATTTTTCTTGGCCAGAGATCCCCAAATGAATTCATTCGATAGGAAATTATATTATGAAGAGTTTAAAATTCAATGAAAGATTTAGTGGGGCTACTCTGCTTCCTGAAGTGCTAGGAACCCTGGGTTCTGCTGTCTTCTACATCCCGTTTTTTTACTATACCTCCTGCTAATTTAAAAGAGATGTCTGCGTTCCATCCATCGAGACCCACATCCCATGAAGATGAAGGGAAAATGGAATAGAATAACTTGTGTCTTGGTTTCTTTTCCTGTTGCTGTGATAAACCGGCCTGGCAAAGAATCAACTTAAAGGGGAAGTCAGAGCCGTGGGAGCATGAACCAGATGGCCACGTCACGTGCACAGCCAGGAGAAGAGGAAATGAATGGAAGCGCGCACGCCAATGGCCAACTGAATCGATGCTCTTCCTTCAGTGTCGGGCTGAGCCCATGAAATGGTGACACCCATCCTCAGGGTGGCTCTTCTCATCTCAGTACACAAAACCAAGAAAATCCCTCACAGATAGGCTCGCTGTCCAACCATTTCAGACCATTCCATTCCCCATTATGACGTCAAGGTGATTCCACACATGTCAACTGAAACCAATATACATACCAATGCTTCCTTTAACTCCACCTTCCAGCCACCGCCAAACCATTTTTTGTTTACAACTCACTGACCAAAACTTAACCACATAACCACATCTAGATGAAAAAGCAATTCCTTATGAGTAGCCCTGGCCACTTAGCGGAAAATTGGAGTAGAGGGAAAGCCATTACTGTGGAAGTCTAAGAAAATAGATGCCGGATGCCAGGGTCCGAATTTCAGGGCCTATCACTTGGATACACTGTAATTCTTTCTGAGCCTTAGAACTTAGAGTCATACCAAATAACTGAAAGTCTTAGACTAAGCTGTAAAGAATTCAATGTTTCTTTCTGCTAAGCATTTCCTGGGCACTAACCCTACAACATCCTATGGTACAAGCATTTTTGTCAAACATATTTTACCAATGACACCACACCAGAGAGGAGTTAAGTCATATACCACAGCTTTTGGTGCTAGAAGTTGGTAGAAGGAAGAGGTGAATTTAATAGTGTTTCAAGTCCTTACATTTAACCATAAACTATACTATTTCTCACATTGCTTTAAAAATTGACGTGCATGTGTGTTTATGTGTGTGTGTGATTGTGTGTGTGTGTGTGTGTGTGTGTGTGTAAGTCAATGTTTTCCTGTCTTGGGAGAAAACATTCAATTAAAAGGCTGTTCTGTGTAACATAAGAGAGTTTGATTTTGTAAGCCTGAACTATTAAACTGTGGCATTTCAATAAGCACCTTTGAAGACACCATAATATATATTCATAATAGAGGGTTTAACTTGGCAGAACTGAACAGCTAGTATCTGCATAATTACACCTCCATGTACTTACAGACACTAATTTCAGGCAAAGAGCTTTTGAAACCAATCAAGAAACAGCCAGGCCCAGTTTGGGGCACCTAATAATCAGAACTAATTAATAAACCATGGCCTTTCTGGGCATCATGAATTAAAAACTGGTTGAGCAATTAAGATTCTAATCTTCAGTTGCAAGAAAAAGAAAAAGTGGGAGGCTGGTTGTAAGACGTCTTCTTCCACACTGCATCAAGTTTCTTCCAATATGTTGGGAGTTTTTCATCTGAAGGGAAGCCAGTTGCAAGACTTTCAAAAGAACACTCAAGAAAGCCCAAGTTCGCTAGGCCCCCAAGTTACCACAATGAAATCTTTGTTGGGCCGGTCAGATGACATTTAAAAGCAAAAGCAGACAGAGCTACACACGAGGAAATGCTTTAGGCAAGTCTAATCAGCTCTCCTACCAGGCTTGTTTCTAAGGAGCCAGAAAATGTGTTTGATATGTTCAAGGTTTCTTTTTCAAAACAACAACAACAATCGAGATTCAGGTTACTGGGAAGAAAAGAAATCCTTCATGACTCCAGAGAGTGCGAACTCCAAATGTGAACTTCTAAATGTGATTGACTGGAGGAGATCAGCTGATGTTGAGAAATGCAAGTGTTCAGACCTTCTGTGGATCCTTCCAGCTGAGCACAGGCCATTCGTTGTGTGTGGAATATGATATAAAATGCCAGATCACACATTCCCTTCATGATACCTTCCTAGGTCACCTTCTGAACCATGCAGGGGGAAGTCATTCATGTTTCCAAGAAGACCGAGGAGTGATGAAAGAGGCAATCTGAATTTCTCTCACACTCCGCTAATTTCTCAGCAGGCTGATAGTGTAGTGGAAAGAGAATTGGCCCTGGGACTCAGGGACCTGGATTACAGTTCCAGATCTGGCACTAACTAGCTTTCCAGCCCTGGGCAAGTCACTTCACCTCCCTGAACTCATTTTCCTCACCTGTCAAGGGAGGAAATAAGGTCTCTAGCTTTTAAACATTGTGTGATTTCCTGAGAAGCTGCCTCCTCCAAAAGGGGTGCGTGTGTGTGTGTGTGTGGTGTATACTCACACACACTCTTTTCTCTCTCTCACACACACAACACACACTCTCTCTCTTTCCCTCTCCCTCTTCCTCTCTCTCTCTCTCTCTCACACACACACACACACACACACACTATATGTTGGGGGAGCTGGGGAGGTAGCTCAGTCTCTAGAGCCCATGCTGTGTTAACATGGACCTGAGTTTTGATCCACAGCATTTACATGTTAAGAGAGGAGTGGTAGTGAATGCTTGCAGACTCAATGCTCGGGAGGTGGAGACAGAATCATCTTTGGGAGTTGCAGGCCAGGTAGCATAGAAAATCAGTGAGTTATAGGTCCTAATAAGAAACTCTATCTTGCCTGAAAGTGGTGGTGCATGCCTTTAATCCCAACACTCAGGGAGCAGAGGCAGGTGGATCTCTGAATTTGAGGCCAGTTTGGTCTACAGAGCAAGTTCCAGGGGTTACACAGAGAAACTCTGTCTTGCAAAACCAACCCCACCCTACCCCCCAAAAAGGAAAGAAAGAATGAAGCTCTACCTCCCCCCCAAAAAAAACCCAGGGTGGGTGGCTCCTAAAGAATGACAACAGAGCTTGACATATGTTCTCTACATGTATACGCATACTCATGTGTGCATAATCACATGCAAAGACACATTCTTCTGATGTAAACATACATGCTTTCACATGTGGAACATATGTGGGGAGACAACAAGAATACATGAGTACACAGACTGGACCTAGGCTTCCCTACTCATACATAGCAGATGTGCAGCCTGACCTTCATGTGGGTCCTAAACAACTGGAACAGGGGTATGCCAAAAGCTGTTGCCTGTACGTGGGATATGTTCTTCTAGCTGTGCTGCCTTGTCTGACCTCAGTAGGAGAGGAAGTGCCTAGTCTGGGATTCACTTGAAGTGCCCGGGTAGGGGGGATACCCAGAGAGGCCGACATCCACTCATAGGAGAAGGGGATTGGGGAAGGATTGTGGGAGGGGTTGACTTGGAGGGGACAATGAAAGGGATGGAAAGTGAATAAGTAAAAATTAAAATTAAAAAAAAAAAAACCAATAAGGTTGACTTGCTATTTGTACTGTCATCCACAGATAACCGTCTCCATGTGTACCAAATTCTAGTCCAAAGGCTGGTGCAATCCATCTTCTGACTTTGTGAGAGCCTCTGGCCCTTTGCTCATCACAAGATAAGCTTATGCTGAGATGGCATGATCCAGTCACAGCGCTCCTGGTCTGGCTGCCTTGTCTATGAGAATCATTATCTCCACTCCTTTACCAGGTTCATTTGCTTTCTATCTGCCAAGTGGGTTATTGAAGATAGGACTTTAGGAGGCATTTGAAAAATGGCCAAAAGGTTCTCAAAGGCCATGAGGTGTGAAGCGGCCGAGTTTTACTATGGAGAGCCAGGAGTCAAATACAGTGGGGAATCACATCTATGGGGAATCTTTATAGACTTCAAATACAATTTTTGAATTTTCCTGGTTTCATAATTTTTTATTTATTCAGCTTTATAAGCCATCCCTTGAGAATTTTACACATGTATATAATGAAATATGATCATATTTACCCTAGTCCCTTTTTCATGGATTTGGGAATTGAACCTAGGGCCTTATTATTGCCAGAAAAATGCTTTATCACTGAGATGTATCCCTAGTCCTGACATGATCATTCAAAGGAACATGCCATTATTCATCAACAAAGCAAGATTGTTGCAAGATTGGTGCCCCACAGTAAATTAAGGGCACAAGGAAAGTATCCTATTGCAAGATAACCATTGTTATCACCCAGAACGTACTGTTTTGTTAGTCATCAATGGGTTCTTGTTTTAGGGAAGTTTGAGTGTTAGAGTTATCACAGTGAATGAAGTAGGCTGGCTGCTGTCCCCAGTGGCACCTTCATTCCCATGTGTGGGGTGGAGAAGGGCATTAAACAACAAAGAAATATAGGAATTGCTCTGAAAGTATAAGTCATAGTTAGATGGCTTTGCTGGTCTGTCCTTGTTTATATGGAAGCATTCATCCTCTGGCCCTACTTGCTTCCTGTCCTTGTCCATAGTTCAAATGAACATGATAAGGAACTGCTTAATATTCTGAATGTGTTAGATACCCATCAGTCTCTGCCCTTTGCATAGGCAGTTTTCTATTTGGAGAAAACTCTCTATGCCCACCAAACCCCAATTTAGGTTACACTTCCTTTCTTGGAGTGCCCAGCCTCCTCCAGACACAGCTTCCTTTCAATCCAACCATGTGTAGTAGAACCCTCTATCGCTACTCACAGCATCAAGATGGTAAGTCTCAGAATAATAGTTCAATGGTCCAACCGATTTACAACTACTGGAAACATTAGGTAACCACAGTCAAAGTTGTTAGATTCTGGAATCAGACTACAGAGCTTCACTTCCCAACTCTTCTGTGTCACAGCTATGTGAACTTGGGAAGCTTTCGATAACCATCACCTGGTGATCATCCATTCTTCTGTAACATGAGGAGAAAAAAATAATGCTTACCTCAGAGAGCTGCTGTGTGGTTCACTGATGTAACACACACACACACACACACACACACACACACACACACACACACACACACACTCATCATGGTTTAAAAAATGTAACCCAGTGAGTCATCTATTTACATCTATGCTACAGCAATGGACACAAGGCTGAGTACACAGCATGGAATTACTTAGTAAATGGACGGCAGGTTAGATCTCCAAGACACATTTTTTTCCTCCCATATTTATTCTGAAGGAGGAAGAGTTATAACTGATCTTCTTCCAGGCAAAGCAGCAGAGGACAGGGATTATCAATCATTCCCCAAAGGGTGCAAGATCCAAGAGTAACAGACAAAGGTTGGAGGCTCAAGAATTGTGTCATACAGAATTGCAGATGGTTAAGGTTTCTCTGCAAAGAGACAGATATGAAAATGTTTTGACTGTCTGGCCATAGAGCCTCCATCATGACAGTATCCTGCCACCATGCCACAAGGAGGTTGTGGGTGATATGTAAACATAGTGGTGTGACTGCCTTCCAAAGACAACTTCATTTACAACAGGCAGCAGGCTAGATTTGAGTCGCAGGCTGTCATTTGCCAATCTGGCTATAACACAATAACTAACTAGGAATTAGTGACTGCTTATCATATTTTGAGCCCTGGTCTGAAAAGAAGAGGAATGTTAGTCCATTAAGGGCATGCCTATGAAGCAAAGCCTAAAATTCTGCCATATAAGAAAGGATATGTATGGCAGCTCCTTGCCTGATGTCATCAGTAATGACTTGGAGTGCGAGAGGATGAGGTGAGGTAATCTTCTTCCACGATCCCCACTCCTAATTACTCCAGATGCCATCTCTTCAGATGTCACATGCTGCTTACACACAAACTTTTGTTTCTCTAGCCACAAAAGCTTTTTGGAAATCATGCTTAATTCAATGATCTCGTCTGTCAATAATGTCTTAGAGTCCGTAACTTATCAACACACAACTATGGCTTCGAATAAAACCCAAGTCAGATTAAAGAAGGTTGAAGCTGTGGAATGGCGGTCCCTCCACATCCTCTGTCCCATATGTGAAGCTGTAAGATTAAACTGTGGGTAAATGTGGGTAAAAGGATAACCTGATTGATGAATGGTTAACAAACAAGAAGTCGTATATTAAATAAGAGGGATGAAGGTACTTTAGTGAATATCATGAATGTTAGAGTCTGACACTGGAGTTAAATTACTAAGTCTTCTGTGCAGCTCTGAGAAACTCACTTAGCCCCCTCTTCCGTTCCTTATATCTGCCGCACAGGGCTGTTATGAGATTAAATAAACTAAGACTGTATGTGTCAGTCACTGCTATGAGGCATTATCTCTAGTACAAGAGAAAGGGTTTAGGAGACATAAAATATGTGGGTTGGAATATAATTACTTTGTTGTTTTTGTAGAGGAAGTGGAGTCATGATCAGTGGACACAGATGCCAGAGGTCACGTCTGGGCTTAATACAGAAGGAATCCACTGAAATGGTGACATGCCAATTGCTAGTGACATTTAAGCTGGAACTGGATGTGGTGTCTCCCAGCTATGTTGTAGAGAAGAATTCTGCTTTGTGGAAGAGTTGATTGTTTCTCAAATCCTTTAAGCTGTCACATGCTATGCTGTGATTCCTTGAGGAATGTAGTTAATCAAGATACTAATCTAAAGTCTCCAATAGAGTGAGGTCAATTTGCACTGCATTATCGGATAAAGTCAGGCAGTGTGTTTCTTCATTATCATATGATGAGCTGTGTAACAGTTGGGTGACTTGGTAAGTTGAGTCTTAGAAGCTTCCTCTATAAAATGAGGCAAACAAATGTGTTCCTTCAGGCAGGCAATGCAATGTGGTTGTTCCATCTATGAGGCTCGGGTCAGAAGATCTGGGCTTAAATCTCAAATCTTCCACTTAATAGTGGGGCCTCTTTAAGGAAGGTCTGAAGCTCTCTGTGACTCAGTTTCCTTCCTGGGTCGTAGCAGTACTTGTATTATCTCACAGGATCACTATAAGGGTTGACTATGAAACAGTTCCTAAACCACACATGACACTCAAATTTAAATGTTATTACATTATTAGCATAATTATTGTTATGAGATTTCAGTGAGAAAATGCATTGCAAGAACACTCCAGGAAGCACATAAAGAATCAGAAGAAAGAGAAACAAGGGTAATGTTAAAAGGTTTTTATTCATCTTAGTCTGGGTATGTTGTGTACTCAGAGTAAAAAAGACGTTAGACAGTAAAGTTCATGCAGTGGCTAAGACAGATACGAGGGTTCCTCAAACCAGACAGTATTGTGAATACTACTAATTTTCAATGCTCACAACTTCATATCATGTTCATTATCATGTTCTCCTGAAATAGGCACAAGAAAGACCTTTTAGAATCTGACTGTACAGTTTGAGACTTCCATGTCCCAGGAAGTGAGACTACAAGAATTCCCCCAATGAATCAGACCTCCTCTGTAAACCACATAAACAGATACAAACACAGTTCCCAGAGCTGAGGTCTGTAGGACTCCAGAATTGACCTCACTGGGCATGTGCACAGGAGGGTTTTTTTTTTTGTTTATTTGTTTTCTTAAAGATCAAACTCAGACTGGTCTTGCTTAACTCTCTCTCTCTCTCTGTCTCTCTCTCTCTCTGTCTCTCTCTCTCTCTCTCTCTCTCTCTCTCTCTCTCTCTCTCTCTCTCAGGAGATTCATTTCTAAGAATTAGATTGGGATGAAATACAAAAGGCATAAGTAGCTCTAAGTAGCTCTCTGGGATTTGGGAGAAAGAGGGAGAGAGGGAGAGAGAAGTTTCTGTAATATGTAATGGAATAAAAAGTGAAGAAAATCTGTATTATAAAGCAAGAAACAGTCTCGACAGAGATTAAAACAAAAAAAATAATATCTAACACTTCTGACACCATCATGAAAATAGTGGAAAATGTTGCTTGGGCATGCAAATTCCTCGGGAAAAAAGACTCATCAAAATTGACCCAAATTGTAAAATTAGAGGGAATAGTTTTAATTTTATAATGTTTATACAGATAGATATTCAATATAGAGCTTAATATGTATATGTGCGCGCATGCACACACACACACACACACACACACACACACACACACACACAAACCAGGCTGATCTCTTTTTGCTGGGTATTTCAGGCCCTTGTTGAACTCATGAACCTACAGACTCAGCCTCTATTGTGCTAGGGTTGCAGGCATATATCACTACTCTTGATAATCTTAACAAATTCTTAAAGGGATTGTTTCTTAGTTACTCTTCCTGTTGTTGTGATAATACTCTGTCAAAACCAACTTAAGGAAGGGAAGGTTTATTTTGGTTCATAGTTCAAGAGGGCAATCCATTGTGACTGAGAAGGGAAGGCATCAGAAACTCTGAGATGACTGTCACTCTGAGTTCCCAGTCAGGAAGAAGAAAGGGTGATAAATATATATGTATGCTCAGGCATCTCTCTCTCTCTCTCTCTCTCTCTCTCTCTCTCTCTCTCTCTCTCACCGTGTGTGTGTGTGTGTGTGTGTGTGTGTGTGTGTGTGTGTGTGTGTGTATGCGTGTCTCCTTCTCTCCCCCTCTTTCCCTCTCCCTCTCCCCCTTCTCTCTTTCGCTCTCTCTCTGTAGCCCAGAGAACAGTTCTACTTACTCTTCGGATGAGTCCTCCCACATCATTTTAACCGATCTAGATAATCGTCATCAATATGCTCAATGATTTGCCTCCTAGGTGATGCAGATTCTGTCAAACTTACAGTCATCACTAAGCCATTAGAAAAGACCAGAACTACATATATTAGTGAGTTTTACCTAATTCCTAAGTAGAATAATCAAATCTCAAATTATTTCAATAGATCAGCATAGAAAGATTTCCAGTTTATAGATAAATGTAGGATGATTTTTATATTAAAACCAAGATCAGGAAAATTTCAAACAGACAACTCCAGTGATAAATATAAGTGCAAAAATGCTGAAAGCTATCAGCAAATCAAATCTAAAAACTATATAGTAGGTAGTCCAGCACAACCAAGTTTGAAATATGGTTATAATGCAAGATTGTTAAATATTAGAAACTGTAAGGTTACAAATTAACATGTTAACAGAAAAAATGGACAATGTATGATTACACACATATTTTTTTATATTTTTTAAATTCTAGTTATGGTAAAACATTCAAACCAAAATCACCAAGAAAACCAGAAGCCAAAGGTAACTGTGCTAGAGAGAAACTACTTGTCACAAATAGCAAAGTCTAAACAAAACAAAACAAAAGGACCCAACAGCAACAAAATGGAGAATATTGAAGACATGTCTTCCAGGCTCGACTCTGCCGTAAAGCCACCCTCTGTTACTGCTCTATGACATAGTTCATGAAACTCCTAGGCCAGGATGGAGACAACAAAGAGTCCTTGTGGTCTAAGAACAGAAAGGTCAAAAGGACTATGCACATGAACAGATGAAAAACTAAATGGGAAGGAAGAAAAGAAAGACTGAGTGAAGATGAGAGGAGAATAGGAGGGGGTTAGAGAGGGAAGATGGGATTAAGCGTCTGTAGAACTCATCTGAGCAGGGCTGTGGAAACCACTCAGTTAGTAAAAGCACTTGTCATGTAAGTGTAAAGACCTGAGTTTGAATCCCTAGGAGCCAGGTGAATGGAGCATGGTATTGCTATAATCTGAAAGCTTCTGTGGTGAGAGCCTGACTACCCAAAAGCTGACAGACACAGTGGTGAGCAACAGTAAGAGACCCTGTCATATAAAAGATAGAAGGTGAGGTGAACTCTGATAATACCTGAACTTGTCCTCTAACATGGCATGGATGAACTTCCTAGCTGCTTTTAAATATTGGATTCTCATGGATCCTATGGAAATAGACAATATACACTTCTTCACTATTCACACACATGATCTCATTCCAACTTTCTTGCCTTCTCTTTCTTTCATAGACACACACACACACACACACACACACACACACACACACAGCAGAGGGAATTCAGTATATTTGAATGTTCACAGTGACTGACATCCTACTTTTCTTTTTTTTTTTTTTTTTAATTTAATTTTATTTTATTTTTTTAATTTACATTCCAAATCACTTCCCCTTTCCCGTTTCCTCCCTCCCCGAAAGTCCCATAAGCCCCCTTCCCTCCCTCTTTTCTCCGTTCAACCCCCTCTCATTACTCTGTCCTGGCGTTCCCCTACATCCAGTCTTTCCAGGACCAGGGGTCTCTCCTTCCATCTTTTTAGAAATCTATTGATATGCTGATTGTGTCTAGGGTATTCTGAGATTCTGGGTCAATATCCCCTTATCAGTGACTTCATACCATGTGTGATCTTTTGTGATTGGGTTACCTCACTAAGGATGATATTTTCAAGTTCTGACCATTTGCCTAGGAATTTCGTGAATTCATTGTTTTTAATTGCAGAGTAGTATTCCATTGTGTAAATATACCACATCTTCTGAATCCATTCCTCCGTTGAGGGACATCTGGGTTCTTTCCAGCTTCTGGCTATTATAAATAAGGCTGCTATGAATATAGTGGAGCATGTGTCCTTATTGCATGCAGGTAAAGTCTCTGGGTATATGCCCAGGAGTGGTATAGCCGGATCCTCCGGAAGTGTCATGCCCAGTTTTCTGAGGAGCCGCCAGACTGCTTTCCAGAGTGGTTGTACCAGCCTGCAATTCCACCAGCAGTGGAGGAGTGTTCCTCTTTCTCCACATCCTCGCCAACAACTGCTGTCTCCTGTGTTTTTGATCTTAGCCATCCTGACTGGTGTGAGATGGAATCTCAGGGTTGTTTTGATTTGCATTTCCCTAATGACTAAGGATGATGAACATCTCTTTAGGTGCTTCTCAGCCATTAGATATTCTTCAGGTGAGAACTCTTTGTTTAGCTCTGTACCCCATTTTTTAATAGGGTTACTTGCCTCTCTGGAGTTTAACTTCTTGAGTTCTTTGTATATCTTGGATATTAGCCCTCTGTCGGATGTAAGGTTGGTAAAGATCATTTCCCAGTTAGTTGGTTGCCGCTTTGTCTTTTTGACAGTGTCTTTTGCCTTGCAAAAACTTTGTAATTTAATGAGGTCCCATTTGTCTATTCTTGATCTTAGAGTATAAGCTATTGGAGTTCTGTTCAGGAAATTCTCCCCTGTGCCCATATGTTCAAGGTTCTTCCCTAGTTTCCCTTCTATTAGTTTCAGTGTGTCTGGTTTTATGTGGAGATCTTTGATCCACTTAGAATTGAGCTTAGTGCAAGGAGATAAGGATGGGTCAATTTGCATTCTTCTGCATGTTGACCTCCAGCTGAGCCAGCACCATTTGTTGAAAAGGCTATCTTTTTTCCACTGGATGGTTTTAGCTCCTTTGTCAAAGATCAAGTGACCATAGGAGTGTGGATTCATTTCTGGGTCTTCAATTCTGTTCCATTGATCTACATGTCTGTTACTGTACCAATACCATGCAGTTTTTAACACTATTGCTCTGTAGTACAGCTTGAGGTCCGGGATACTGATTCCCCCAGAGGTTCTTTTACTCTTGAGAATAGTTTTAGCTATTCTGGGTTTTCTGTTATTCCAGATGAATTTTTGAATTGCTCTTTCTAACTCTATGAAGAATTGAGTTGGGATTTTGATGGGGATTGCATTGAATCTGTGTATTACTTTTGGTAAGATGCTCATTTTTACTATATTAATCCTGCCAATCCATGAGCATGGCAGATTTTTCCATCTTCCGAGGTCTTCTTCAATTTCTTTCTTCAGAGACTTGAAGTTCTTGTCATACAGATCTTTCACTTGTTTGGTTAGCGTCACGCCAAGATACTTAATATGGTTTGTGGCTATCGTAAAGGGTATTATTTCTCTTACTTCTTTCTCAGCCTGCTTATCCTTTGAGTATAGGAAGGCTTCTGACTTGCTTGAGTTGATTTTATATCCGGCCACTTTGCTGAAGTCGTTTATCAGCTTTAGGAGTTCTCTGGTGGAGTTCTTTGGGTCGCTTATGTATACTATCATATCGTCTGCAAATAGTGATAGTTTGACTTCTTCCTTTCCAATTTGTATCCCTTTGACCTCTTTTTCTTGTCTAATTGCTCTAGCTAGAACTTCAAGTACTATATTGAAAAGATATGGAGAGAGAGGGCAGCCTTGTCTAGTCCCTGATTTTAGTGGGATTGCTTCAAGTTTCTCTCCGTTTAGATTGATGCTGGCTACTGGTTTGCTGTAAATTGCTTTTACTATGTTTAGATATGGGCCTTGAATTCCTGATCTTTCCAAGACCTTTAGCATGAAAGGATGCTGAATTTTGTCAAATGCTTTCTCAGCATCTAATGAGATGACCATGTGGTTTTTTTCTTTGAGATTGTTTATGTAGTGGATTACATTGATGGATTTCCTTATATTGAACCATCCCTGCATCCCTGGGATGAAGCCTACTTGATCGTGGTGAATGATCGTTTTGATGTGTTCTTGGATTCGGTTGGCAAGAATTTTATTGAGTATTTTTGCATCGATATTCATAAGAGAGATTGGCCTGAGATTCTCTTTCTTTGTCGGATCTTTGTGTGCTTTTGGTATTAGTGTAATTGTGGCTTCATAGAACGAGTTGGGTAGTGTTCCTTCTGTTTCTATTTTGTGGAACAGTTTGAAGAGTATTGGTGTTAGGTCTTCTTTGAAGGTCTGATAGAATTCTGCACTAAAACCATCTGGACCTGTGCTTTTTTTGGTTGGAAGACTTCCAATGACAACTTCTATTTCTTCAGGGGTTATAGGACGGTTTAGATGGTCTATTTGATCCTGATTTAATTTTGGTACTTGGTATCTGTCAAGGAAATTGTCCATTTCCTCAAGATTTTCTAGTTGTGTTGAATACAGGTTTTTGTAGTAGGATCTGATGATTTTTTGAATTTCCTCAGTTTCTGTTGTTATCTCTCCCTTTTCGTTTCTGATTTTATTAATTTGGATACTATCTCTGTGCCCTCTGGTTAGTCTGGCTAAGGGCTTATCTATCTTGTTGATTTTCTCAAAGAACCAACTCCTCGTTTTGTTGATTCTTTGTATGGTTTTATTTGTTTCTACTTGATTGATTTCAGCCCTGAGTTTGATGATTTCCTGCCTTCTACTCCTCTTTGGTGTATTTGCTTCTTTTTGTTCCAGGGCTTTCAGGTGTGCCATTAAGCTGTTAGTGTATGCTGTCTCCCGTTTCTTTTTGGCGGCACTCAGGGCTATGAATTTTCCTCTTAGCACTGCTTTCATTGTGTCCCATAAGTTAGGGTATGTTGTGCCTTCATTTTCATTAACTTTCAAAAAGTCTTTGATTTCTTTCTTTATTTCCACCTTGACCAAGTTATCATTGAGTAGAGCATTGTTCAGCCTCCATGTGTACGTGGGTTTTCTTTTGTTTTTGTTGCCATTGAAGACCACCCTTATTCCATAGTGATCTGATAGGAGGCATGGGATTATTTCTATCTTCTTGTATCTGTTGAGGTCTGATTTGTGACCAATTATATGGTCAATTTTGGAGAAGGTACCATGAGGAGCTGAGAAGAAGGTGTATTCTTTAGCTCTAGGATGAAATGTTCTATATATATCAGTTAGTTCCATTTGGTCCAAGGCTTGAATTAGATTCACTGTGTCCCTGTTTAGTTTCTGCTTTCCTGAACGATCCATTTCAGAGAGCGGGGTGTTGAAGTCACCCACTATTATTGTGTGCGGTGCGATGTGTGCTTTGAGTTTTAGTAAAGTTTCTTTTACGAATGAGGGTGCCCTTGCATTTGGAGCATAGATATTCAGGATTGAGAGTTCTTGATGGTGGATTTTTCCCTTGATCAGTATGTAGTGTCCTTCTGTGTCTTTTTTGATGACTTTGGGTTGAAAATCAATTTTATCCGATATTAGGATGGCTACTCCACCTCGTTTCTTGGGGCCATTTGCTTGTAAAATTGTTTTCCAGCCTTTTACTCTGAGGTAGTGTTTGTCTTTGACACTGAGGTGCGTTTCCTGCATGCAGCAAAATGCTGGGTCCTGTTTACGTATCCAGTCTGCTAGTCTATGTCTTTTAATTGGGGAATTGAGACCATTGATATTAAGAGAGATTAAGGCATAGTGATTATTGCCATCTGCCATTCTTGACGCTATCTTTATGTTTGAGTGGTTATCTACTTTTGGGTTTGATTCAAGAAGGTTATTATCTCATTTTTTCCAGGGTGTTGTTTCTCTCCCTGTATTGGAGGTTTCCACCTATTATCCGTTGCAGGGCTGGATTTGTGGAAAGATATTGTGAAAATTTGGTTTTATCATGGAATATCTTGGTCTCTCCATCTATGGTGATTGAGAGTTTTGCTGGGTATAGTAGTCTAGGCTGGCATTTGTGCTGTCTTAGTGTCTGCATGAGATCTGCCCAGGATCTTCTGGCTTTCATAGTCTCTGGTGAGAAGTCTGATGTGATTCGGATAGGTCTTCCTTTGTATGTTACTTGGCCCTTTTCTCTTACTGCATTTAGTATTCTTTCTTTGTTTAGAACATTCGGTGTTTTGATTATTATGTGACGGGAGGTATTTCTGTTCTGGTCCAGTCTGTTTGGAGTTCTGTAGGCTTCTTGTATGTTCATCGGCATCTCTCTCTTTAAGTTAGGGAAGTTTTCCTCCATAATTTTGTTGAAGATGTTTACTGGCCCTTTAAGTTGCAAATCTTCACTCTCATCTATACCTATAATCCTTAGGTTTGGTCTTCTCATTGTGTCCTGGATTTCCTGGATGTTTTGGGTTACGCGTTTTTTGCATTTTGCATTTTCTTTGACTGTTGAGTCGATGCTTTCTATGGAATCTTCAGCACCTGAGATTCTTTCTTCCATCTCTTGTATTCTATTGTTGATGTTTGCATCTATGACTCCTGATTTCTTCCCAAGGTTTTCTATCTCCAAAGTTGTCTCCCTTTGTGATTTCTTAGTTGTTTCTACTTCCTTTTTTAGTTCCTGGATGGATTTGCTGAGATCCTTCACTTGTTTGTTTGTATTTTCCTGTATTTCTTTAAGGTATTTTTGCATTACCTCTTTCAGGATTTCTTCCTGATGACCCACGTTCTCCTGCATTTCTCTGAGCGATTTTTGTGTTTCCTCCTCATGGGATTCCATCTGTTGATCCATCGTCTCCTGCATTTCTTTAAGCAGTTCTCGTGTTTCCTTTGTAAGGGCATCTAACCGTTGATTCATTTCTTTAAGCAATTTTTGTGTTGCCTCCTTATGGGCATCCGTCTGTTGACCCATATTCTTCTGCATTTCTTTATGCAAATTTTGTGATTCCTTTGTGAGTGCATCTACCCGTTGATTCATCTCGTTAAGCGATTTTTGTGTTGTCTCCTTGTGCGCCTCCATCTTTTGATCCATGTTCTCCCGCATTTCTCTAAGCGATTTTTGTGTTTCCTTTGTAAGGGCTTCTAACCGTTGATTCATGGTCTCCTGTAACTCTTTATGAGATTTATTTGTGTCCTTCTTGTGATCCTCTAATAGCATCATGAGAAGTGATTTTAAATCCAGATCTTGTCTTTCGGGTGTGGTGGGGTATCCAGGACTTGCTGCTGTTGGAGAGTTGGGTTCGGATGGTCCCACATTACTTTGATTACTGTTAGTAACATTCCTACGTTTGCCTTTTGCCATCTGGATACCTCTGGTGTTAGTTGGTCCTGCTGCCACTGGCTGTTGGTTGGACCTCCTGTGAGCCTGCAAAGCTATTTCTGCCCCCCCTGGATTACCAGGATTCCCCTGGCACCGATTTCTGGGGCCTGCCTGCTCCTGAGTGACTTTGGAGCCCTAATGTGCTTTGCCCCAAGTGATCTTATATTGGGGAGGCCTTGCACATCTAAAGGCTCAGCCTAGTGGATTCCTGGAGCAGAGGTCGCCAAAGGGAGGCTGGCAGGCTCCTGCCCTGTGCAGGGGTGTGTGATCTCTCCTGGGGGGGGGGAGGGGGCGTCCCTCTGCCAGGCAGAAGTCCCACAGCAGATCTGGCGCTGGTCACTGCAGATCAGCCCAGCACCTGGGAGCAGGTTACACACAAGCTGCCTGAACCCGAAGCGATATTATGCCTGTCTGTCTCTGAGCCTGGTGGTCCCAACTACCTGGTCACTGGAGCAAAGATGGCGGAGGGCAGTCTCCGTGGCGCCGCTCACCCTGTGGTCACGATGGCCCGCCGATCTGGCACCCAGACGACCACAGCGCCAACCCGCCCTCGGGCACAGACGGAAGCCCCAACAGGCCGTGTCCCAAGTGATGTTATATCGGGGGGAGAGCCTGGGTACCGGTCTCTTCAGCGCAGTCCGCGGGAACAGAGGTCGCGGAAGGGAAGCTGGCAGGCTCCCTCCCTGCGCGGGGTCCCTCCACCAGGCAGAAGGTCCCACCGCGGAACTGGCGCGCTGGTTACTGCAGATCAGCCCAGCACCTGGGAGCAGGTTACACACAAGCTGCCTGAAACCGAAGCGATATTATGCCTGTCTGTCTCTGAGCCTGGCGGTCCCAACTACCTGGTCACTGGAGCAAAGATGGCGGAGGGCAGTCTCCGTGGCGCCGCTCACCCTGTGGTCACGATGGCCCGCCGATCTGGCACCCAGACGACCACAGCGCCAACCCGCCCTCGGGCACAGAAGGAAGCCCCAACAGGCCGTGTCCCAAGTGATGTTATATCGGGGGGAGAGCCTGGGTACCGGTCTCTCCAGCGCAGTCCGCGGGAACAGAGGTCGCGGAAGGGAAGCTGGCAGGCTCCCTCCCTGCGCGGGGGTGACATCCTACTTTTCAATCTTGTAGTTAGAAAATTAGTAATATCTTCTGAAATTCTCAAGCTATCCTACCTATAAAATCAGAGTTTTCTACAGTCTTGCTCAGTTAGGTAGATAACAAAGTCACTTAAACAGATAAATAAGGGGGCAAGCCTGGGCTTGCTGAGGACATGAAACCATCTTAGCATCAGAAATGTAGGGTTTGAGATGTGGATAGAGCATTCACAATAGGACTATGTAAACAAGCCCAGAATCCTAAGAGTGGCATTGGGGAGTGATCAGAACCTTACTGTGGTTCCTTGAGAAAGAGATTCAAGATAGCAGTCGAGCTGACTGTCACTTGCCGAATGTGACCTCAACGCCAGGGATCAGCAGGAGCAAGACCTTCACCTTCTCACAGTGACCCATGAGGTGGACCACACTTTACAAACAAGTACAAATGTGTCCCCAAGATTCCACAGCCTCTTGTAGTGTTGTAGGCAAGCGCCTCCAAAGCCCTTCCCCCTCCTTCTTTGCTGTGCCAATCTGCCCTTCTGGTATCACATCCGACTTAATATCTTTTTCCCCTAAGAGTTATGGGATCTTGGACCGATTGCAAAGAGCCCCATGACTGAAATCTCTTCTCTTAAAAAGGAAGAAAGCCACTCCAATGCCATGGGACTGTTACATTAAACCAGAACACACATAGGCACTGTCTGACATACAGAAAGAAACACCATAAATGGTAGCCTCCTTTGCTCTTGCTCCCAAAGCAAACCTTCCAGAGACAGAGAATAAGGACAAAGGGAGATGTCAACTGTGTGGTCACCCAGCCCAGGGACAGTAAAAGGGCCAGAGATAAGTATCAGAGCTGGAAAGGGAAAATAGCTGGTAAGCTGATGACTTAAAGCCTTCCTCCTTTTCTAAAACACTATTATCTGTGTTCTCAGATCTAATCTTGGAGAAGGGAAGAAGAGGGAGGAGGGTGTGGGTGTTGGGAAGGGAACATTCAAACTAAACAGCGGAAGCCTATTGGGTCATTTAAGACCCAGAACCTTCTAACTGGGGGATTACAGGCTTTGAATCACACCTGTAGGCTGAAAGGTCCTGGTTGCTCCAGAAGTGGAGTGGTTTCTGAACTTTCTAAACCCGAGTGTTTGCAACAGTCAGATAACGCACCTCGTGTCTTTGTTGTAAATATTACATTAGATAATAGTAGACATTCAGAAATGTTCTGGGAGTCAACTCTACTGAAATACAGATGTGAACTCTGAAGCAACCAGCAGGAACACTTCAGAACATGCCAGCACAAAAGAACACTCTACTCTCAGAGGAGACTCCTGAGCAAACATGTTAGGTCCGGCAAGGATCACACATGTATGAGGTCTGGGGAAGCCAATGTGTCAGATCCCCTGGGGCTGGAGCTACACATGCAGATGTGAACTTCCTGACACAGGTGCTGAGAACCAAAGTCTAGTCTCCTGCAAGAGTAGATGGCACTCTGATCCAAGAGCCATGTCTGCACGCCCTAAAGGCAATTTAAAAAACTTACTTCATTCTAAATTCTCAGGCTACAAGGCAAAGTAAACCCAATATCTCATACCTCGTCAGAACAAAGCTTAACGATTACTTCTAAATAGGCGATTCCTTTCAGAATTGCAGCTTAGATATTTTGTCCTGGGTCTCTAGACTTTCCTTCATGCTAACTGGTCGTGAGATAAGAAGTTTCTAACCTGACCAATCATTTTGCACCAAAAAGTTCACAGCATTTCTAGAACTGTGAGTTCCTTCCTATCAGGGCCCAGCCTCTTCACTCTTTCTTCTGTTCCGTTCCATTCCACTCCACTCTGTTTAGCACATAACTGTTCATCTGAAGTCACTGTTGGAAAAAACCTATAAGTTGCATAGGACTTATGACCTGTACCAGTTAAACAGGGCTCTGATATACAACCAAGTTCCATCTACTATATTATCTATGATAGCCAAGATAGAACTTCCCAAGCAGACTTTTATCACCAAATATATTTATTCTGGTTTTTATATATTAAAATAGACTGTGTGTACGTGTGTGTGTGTGTGTGTGTGTGTGTGTGTGTGTGTGCGTGCGTGCACACATGTAAGCACTTTACCCATTGATACATCTCCCCAGACCAGCTTCTCTTTTAAAAAATCTTGGGTAACCTCATAATACACTTCAAATGGAATCTCTGCTTTATAGAAGGTTATATAAGATAATATTCTAATTACTTCCAAAATTAGTTTCTCCCGGCTCTGCTATCATTTCCAAACATTAAAACATACTTCAGTGAATCACATACTCAGAGTTCATGGAATTGTGACACTGCCAGTGAATTATACTTAAAATGAATTTTCTCCCAGAGCTTAGAAAAGTGTGACATTATTCATACAGTGAATGAGATGTATGCAATCCTGAAATTTTCAACTATTCCTACTGACAAGTAAAGATTGGAGAGAGAAAAACAAGAGCATAGGAGTCTTATAAGATTCCTTATCAGAGATAAAGAGTCATACTGTGATACATAATTTGTATAATAATAACCATTCATTCTCCCTTTAATGAAGCCGTGAATAACTGTTGCAACAAAAACATACAGACAGCTCATGGGTCTCTAATGAACACATTCTACTGCAATTTATTGTAAAAGAAGAAAGCTGACTCTGAGGCAGGGTCACCTGCAGGACTTTATATACATAGTAAGTTGTAGAGTGAGGATTTGAACCCCCAGCTTCTGACCCAGGGTTAGCCATTACTTGGCACACATGCTGTGGCTCTGTAGCAGGGATTCTCCCCTCTTTCTTCTTTCTAGTACTCACTCATACTGTTTCAGAAACCCAGCTCTATCCCATCAAGAAAAGCATCTGCAAAGGCCAGTGGAGTAAGATATTAACTGCCATTCCTAGGAAGCATTTGAGAATGGAAAATTCTAAACTCTATAGTTCGAATAAGCTGAGTTATGGTTTTTATTCACAGGAAACAAAGAGCACAGTCTTCTGAATATTCAATGTGGCCACAATTATGTGACTCCCCATAGGAATAGTACTTTAAAGGTCGACCAAATAGGTGCAATGCTCAGACCTTAGGTCTTTAATGCTTGTAAATGACTCCATAAAAGTAGGACTATTATTCAAAAGGGGTGAACCTGGGACGGGGACAATGATAGGACCTCTAAGGAGCAAGCATATCAAAATGGGTCTCAGGCTACAGTGTGTTTGGACAAAGGTTCATATCTTTCCACTATATTCTTTATGTTGAAGGTCATTCCCCAGCTGAATCATGAACAACTAACTTTCTGTTTATCAAACTCAGTTAACTTAGCCTACCAGAGACACAAATCATTTCTCTTGCTTTACAGAGACACTTTTTTGCTTACTACTGAGACAGAGTCTCAGTGATGTGAGATTCCACCTGGGAGTACAGTGTGTGAGGATACATTCTCTCTCTCTCTCTCTCTCTCTCTCTCTCTCTCTCTCTCTCTCTCTCTCTCTCTCTTTCTGAATGGAGTGATTGATAAACAAAGACCACATGTAGAAGGTACTAAACAAAGAAGGTGGTAAAACTCAAATTTCCACTCAAGATGTTATGTGTAGTTTAATTTTTCCATGAGAACCGCAGCCTGACTCTCATAGGTAGGATTCTATACAGCATCTCACCGAGGGCAAATTGGCCTCAGTACACAAATGCATATTTCAGAAGGAAACAGAATCATTAGGATTCATTATCTGAGTCCCTTCTTTGTGATAGAGGTATTTTGCATTCAAGACCTGGTCGTCAAATCCAGACATCATTCCCAAAGATCATTCCCAAGCACTATTCTTAAAGGATGAGGTATAAATATAAATTTCATGCCCTCCAGCAAACAGTTCACAAGCCTCTGTGAGTTGAGCTAACAGAAACGATTTCTGTTGCAGGTAGCAACTCAGCCAAGAGTGATGCCCTTCAAGGAAACATTGAGGGATGCCGTTTATTTAGCTATCACAATGGCTTTCAAGGCACATTTGGGGCAGGGTATACAAGAAAACCTTCCCAAAGTGACTGTGAGCCTCTGGGCATCGTTTCCATCCTGCTTCCTGTGGAAACGGCACCTGCTCTGGCATTCAGTGCAAGTCACCTCTGATATTGACTGCATTTGCAGATGCTGAAAGGCTCTGGGGCGTTAAACCTCTTCATCTGTCTGTGGTTCTGGGTTTCAACAAAAAGATGAGCCACATAACAGGGAAAATTGGAGAAAGTTCGTGTCTCTCAAACATAAACTGCCACCTCTTTTGAATTCTCTTTCAATACATGATCTTAGAAGTTATAAAAAAATATATATCTAAGCTTTAACTCTGTCTCTCTGTCTCTGTCTGTTTCTGTCTCTGTCTCTGTCTCTCTCCTTCATTTCCCTCTACTTCTGTTATTCTGTTTTCTTTGGTAAGCTGCATGCAAGGTCACGCAGCTTCCCCTTCAATGCATCAGTCCTCCAAAACAAATTCAGTGTAAAAGCAACAAAGTCAAAGCACGCGTTTGGTCTCATTAAGCTCACAAAATCCTTGGGGGAAGAAACAAGGAATTTGGTTCATTATCCTAACCGTTAATGAAGGATAAATTGCATATATCTAAGTGTGATCTGCATTTTATTTTTTTTTAATCAGGTGTTTAATTCTCTTGGTTCTTATAAAAAAGTGAAGCTGAGCCTAGATGTGGTAGAGAAAACCTTTAATCTCATCAGTCAGGAGGCAGAGGCAGGCAGGTATCTGTGAGTCCAAGGGCAATCTTCTCAAAAAAATGCCCCCTCCCCCCCCAAATCACAGAATTTGTTGTGGATCCCAGAAAACAAAGGCAAATTAGTTTTTCTCATACAAGTTGTGCATGCCAGCAAAGTGTTTGAGAGAGATGAAAAGATCTTACAGAGTGGAGGGTCCCCTTCAAAGCTGGGCATGGTGGTGGTGTGCCATAGTAATTCTTGTGCTGAGAAAGTCAGACACAGGTGCACCTCTGGGACTTGCTGGCTTACCAGACTAATCAGTGATCTCCAGGTTCAGTGAGAGATTCAGTCTCCAAAAATAGGAGGGGAGGAAGGGAGGGAGGGAGGGAGAGAGAAAGATACACATTCGTATGTGTACTTAAGCATACGTGTGCACTCATGCTCACAGACATTTGTATGTGTTCTCAGACATATATGTGCACTCATTTACACATATACATACACACACACATACTAAAGGAGTCCCTTTTAACAGAGTGATTGATAAACATAAGAGTGTGCATTGCAGGTGTATTAAACGAAGAAGGTAAGAGTCCAATCTCCATGCAAGGTGTCACATGATACCAAGCACTGAGTCAGGCAGACACACAGACCACAGCATCCAATTGTCAGAAGCTGAAGTGACAGCTAAGAGAGGCTATCATGTCCTTTCTGTCTCTCTCTTCGGGTCTCTTAATTATTATGTTTTCTTTGTTTGCCTTAACTTACTGTTTATAAACCAGTGGAAGATATGCCTTGAGACAGTAGTGAAAATCTAGGTTAATCAATAACAAAATAATCTATCTCACCCAAGAACTGACAGCTGCTATGAATCTGACGGTTCTTTTACCTTGGGAAAGTCCTACTGCTTCAATGCAGACACAGTGCCTCTGTCCCAGCAGCTCCCCAGGCATTTTCTCCCAGTGAGGCATAATGATGGTTTGCATCACCCATGCCCCCACTGGGCTCTGAGATTCTTCTTCAGGGAAGAAACTCTGCTCTTTCTTTCCTGTTTTTTCCTAGAGCTGAGCTCACAGTTGCCATTCAATAAATATTTGATGGTACAAATAAATAAATGAATGAATACAGGCATATATTTTCTACCATAAGCTCATCTTCCACGGACAGACTGCCTCAGGTGAAGCACATACTCTGTGAAGAATTTTGTACTGTAATGACCACTGACGATTCTCATGTGCAATATACTTTATAATGTTTGCACACATTAGTGTCCTTAAAATGTTATCATCATTATAACGATTCGTATAATTAAATGTTACTTCATTTGCATGCTTGCATAATAAATAACTGACCTCTTAGCCAATGTTATAGGCAGATACTCTATTTTAGTAAAGGTTGCAATTTATCACCTCTTCAAGCAGACTCCTCTGTAAATGCACACCCGCCCAAACTTGGGGAGGGTACCGTAGGTTGGGCATATAGGTCTCTGGTTTGAAATAGTATTCAGGGTTTTGAAGGGCAATATGATTTATAACAATCAGAACAGTCTAGAGCTGGCAGCATGAGTTCCCTCTCATCAAAGGAGTCCTGTGGAGTCTGGAAGTCAGCTGGACAGCACCTGGTGGAAGAACTGAGCAAGCATCAGTTTAGATGCCCTTGACCTTATCTTCAATCTAAAATTCGAAGATTTAGTTTCTTCCCCTATGGGAAATAGAAGAGTTTTCTCGAATTATTAAGTGGTCCAGGGACTGCTAAATCATTTACACGAAGACTGAGGGCAGCAAGGCCAGAGTCTGAGCTTTACTGAATAGTAATTTCCTACGGACAACATCACCATAAGGATTTAATACGTAAGCTGATAGTCACCTTTCCATTCCTATGAGAAAATACTAGAGAGGTTAACTTAGAGAAAATGTTCATTTTTGCTTCCACTTTTTCACTTTCAAGTCCACAGTTAATAGTGTGTAGAGCAAACAAAATGTTTTTTTCTCGTGGCCAAGAAGGAAAGACACAGGAAGAGAATGAACTCCCACAATCTCCTTTAGTAGCACACTCCCAATGACAATGATCATCCAGCAGGTCCTACATCTCACAAGGATCACCAACTGTCAATAGTGCCACCCTTGGGAGCAAGCATTTAACACTTGTAGTTTGGGACACTATCATTTAAACTGCAGCAGCAGCCACGAATGGGATCCTTATGTTCTCCAGAATGACCCTGACGGCAGGGTCTTTCTCTGGGTCATCACTCTCTAGACATTGTCGGAGAGGCTCCTGTTTCCCCATAAGGGTGCATTAGACTTTATATGCAAAATTATCAAAGGCCTGCAGGAGGTAACCCTAGGGGAAAAATGAAGCTGGTTGATTAGAATTTGAGTATTCTGATCCTCGGGCCACTAAGGACCTCACTGGTAATGGAAACAAGGTTTAATGTTCCTTAGATGATATGAAATATTGCCTGCTACCACCAAGCACAGGATGCAGCCCATTGAATCCCAGTCAAATGAGCTCCTCTCTATTAAGACAGTTCCAGTGTATAAGTTGAGAGGTAAAACCTGGAGCCCTTGCAGAGAGGTGACCTGAACCGAGGAGTGCTTTGATGACCCCAGTGGCCTGGGGAACCGACAGAAACAATCAGTTGCTTCTTTGGTCCCACTATACCACAGAAAATCTATGATTTCAGTTTCACTGAGTGAGTCTCAACTTGCATATGGTGCTGAGGCTCCAGAGCCCTGACACTGACCTGCTTCATGATGAGGAAATTTCCAGCCTCACAGCAAAGGTCGACCGACCATCAGACAAGTCTTCTCTTCACATGGATGGCAAACAGCCAAGAGAAATGTGAAGAGTTTGTGGGAGCCAGGTGAGCACAGACTCCCTGTCATGTAGCTCCTGGCATGGATACGGTGCCAAAAATTGCTTTCTCAATTCCAGTATCTTTAAAGGTAGATCTTCTGGGAGATTTCTTCTTTTATACTTTGTTAATTTTTTTAATTTTTGTTTTTTTAATGCATATGAGTGTTTTGCCTGAATGTATGTCTACCTGTGTGCCATGTGCATGCAGTACCCACAGAGGCCAGAGAGGGCATCAGATGTCCTGGAGCCAGAGTTACAGGGGGTTGTGAACCTTCATGTGAGTGCTAGGAACCAAATCCATGCCCCCTAGAAGAACAGACAGTGTTCTTTTTTTATAATTGCTGAGTCATCTCTGCAGATTCACTCTGATTTTTAAAGTAAACAAAAGTGAGATGGAAAACAGGGGCTTTTTATGCAAAATGATGCAGAGAACGGAACATTTTAGGAGCTGGCAAAAGTCAGTAACATGGAAAGAAAAATGTATTAGCTATGTTCTGCCCATTATCCTTGAGCAGTCTTCTCAAAGCAGCCCAGTCAAACTTTTCAATATTCTACATCTAAAGGGCTCCAGCGTGGTCTACAAAGACATCATCCAGGTCAAATGAATATGCACAGTAGGAGCCTTACTTTTCCTTTAGAAACCTGGACTTGTCTTCCTACTTTTCTTCAAAGCCAGATGCTGGTCGTCGTGAGAGCATGTATTTTGTTTGTTTGTTTTTTGGTTTTTAAATCTTTGTTTGTCCTCATGTGGGTCACTGTGCAACAGCATGCCAAAATCTAGACTCCAATAGCCAATCTCAAGTTCCCCCACCTTTTTAACCTTGTGACCTATTTTTTTTATTTTATTTTCTAAGTTTTTTTTAAATTTACATTCCAAATCATTTCCCCTTTCCCGTTTTCTCCCTCCCCGAAAGTCCCATAAGCCCCCTTCCCTCCCTCTTTTCTCCATTCAACCCCCTCTCGTTTATTCTAGTGTCTGGGTCTTTGCATTCTTTCTTAGAGCTACTCCAACCTCCAGTTTGTATTTGCTGCAGATGAATCCAACTCCCCAAACAACTACTGAACAGCCAACTATGGGCTCAAGTGGACAGGTCAGATTACTGGTTTTCTTCCACCTGATCTATCACAATGAACTCTATTCCAACCTGAGTTATTACAAGTGTTAGAAATCCACATAAGTACCACAAAGGGTATTTATTGAGCAGTATCTGTTATAAACTCAAACTCCGAAAATACCAAATGTCTACTACACAGAGGATGTTTATGAAAGGCATTTCTGCTTCAGTAGGGCATTTGACTAATCAAAAGATGCCGTGGCCTAATCATGGCAATCACAATGGCGAGTGAAATGTGGATGGGAGAATATGGCATATTCATTTGGTGAGAATGAGGGTGACCAGTCGCCTTTCTCTTCCATAGGTGTCTCCTTCTGTCAGTTCCTTCTTGGAACGTACGTTCTAAGAGCCTTCTGCAGACTATGTTCAGCTTAAGTAGCAGATTGAGAGGCTCAAGTACAGCACGAGGAAGAGTTTTCCAACCATAATTAGGGGATTTAAATACTTACGTGTAGTCCAGAAGCAGACTCAGTAAGCCCTGTGCTTCAAAGCTCTTAGGAATGTGTTTGGCATTTTAGACACTCTAGGTTGCTGGTTTCCTAGTAAATTCTAGGAAACACCAGAAAGTCGTAGAACTCTAGATTCCTCTAAATGTCCTTCAAAGGATTATACAAATACTTGGATAAAATTTTGCTAATTCATGACCCCATACCCATATTCCTGTGGATGACACCAATTGGACTTGGTAGATTGTGAAACAACAACAACAACAACAACAGCAAGACATGAATTTGGGAAGGAGACAATGTTGTGGATGCAAGAAGAGTTGAAGTGAAGGAGTAGGGGATAAATAAAATGAAAATACAGTGTAAATAGGTATGGAATTTTTTAAAGGAACAAATAATACTTAAAAGATTACATTTTAATTAAAATTTACTTTTAAACAGTTTTAAAAGCCAATAAAATGCATTAAAATAATTCTTGTGATAAATATTTTTTTCAAAGATTTATTTATTTATTATATGGAAGTCCACTGTAGCTGTCTTCAGACACACCAGAAGAGGGCACCAGATCTCATTATGGATGGTTGTGAGCCACCATGTGGTTTTTGGGATTTGAACTCAGGACCTCCAGAAGAGCAGTCAGTGCTCTTAACCACTGAGCCATATCTCCTGCCTGTGATAAATATTGATATACTGGAGAAACATGGTATAGACTATTGTTCATTTTCATAGAGATCTAAAATTTAAACTTCTGTTACAAACTGTATTTGGTTAATTTCAGTGGTATTAGTTAAATAAAAATGACCACCTACAAATGCTAACTAGCATGGACTATGAGTTTTCCACTACGAGACAGTCCAAACAAGATATGGAAACTCATAAAACTTCAACCTTCATCCCAAACTTACAATTAAAAATTCTTGTCTGGCTAAAACATCCTTACATTCTTTTTTTTTTGGTTTTTGGAGACAGGGTTTCTCTGTATAGCCCTGGATGTCCTGGAACTCGCTCTGTAGACCAGGCTGGCCTCGAACTCAGAAATCCGCCTGCCTCTGCCTCCCAAGGGCTAGGATTAAAGGCGTGCGCCACCACTGCCCAGCTACATCCTTACATTCTAAGTGACTGTCTTTTTAATGTGTGTGGCACAGCTGTAATCAAGAAAGAAATTTATCTAAATATAACTTTAGTATAATTTTTGTATATGATATTTATGGATGCTAATACAGATTTCTCTTAAAAGTATGCCAGGCTTTTTTTGTTTGGTTGGTTTTTATTTTGTTTTTGTTTTTGTTTTTGGTTTTTTTGAGACAGGGTTTCTCTGTATAGCTCTGGCTGTTCTGGCTGTCCTGAAACTCAGGCTGTAGACCAGGCTGGCCTCAAACTCAGAGATCCACCTGCCTCTGCTTCCCAAGTGCTGGGATTAAAGGCATGCGCCACCACTGCCTGGCAAAAGTATGCCAGGCTTAAACAAACTTTAAGAATATGTGTTTACATAAAAGTGGTAGTGACTTCAAAACTTTTTCCAAGATGATGATTCTATTATACCTGTTCCAACTGCTCATAAAAACTATATGTTAGTATGAAAGAAGATGCATGAAGTCATATTGTGGCTAAGTGAACGGAGTAGGTTAATACGAGTGGTAAACAGCATGCTTTTTAAGTATATTACGAAGAAGTATCTTTGGTATCTTTGAGGGGTTGATTACAAGGCTACTATCTGCAGATGCTTAGGTCCCTTCTAGAAAATGTACTGTTTGTATATAACTCATGTATGTCCTCCATAGGGTATTTCAATTCATTTTTATATTACTCATAATGCCTAACATAAATAGTTGTTACTGTGTTACTTATGAAATAATGGTAAGAATTTGTATCCACCTTGTACAAAAGCATTTTGTGTGTTTTGTGTAGAGACCAGAGGCCAATTATTAGCTATCTTCTGCAGTAGTTCTCCAGTTTATTTTTATTTATTGATTTTATTATTATTATTATTATTATTAGACAATTATAAACAGATTATATAACAAATTATATAACAGAGTGACTTGGCTAATAGACCTGTTACTTTATCTTAGCCTCACTAAAACTCTTCTTCTCAATAGAAAGATTATTGTCAATCACTCAATAACTCTTCTCATCCCTTCCTACTTCGATGTCTTTGTTTTTTCCCCATTTTATTTTATTTTTCTTGAGACAGGGTCTCAGTGAGAGTGGAGCTTTCTGATTCACCTAGACTGGCTGACAAGCAATCTCCAGGGAATCCTCTTGTTTATTGTCTCCAGTTATGGAATTTACTTAAGCTATGGGCCTTCACATGAATGCTGGGGGTCCCAACTGGGGTCTTCATGTTAACATGGCAAGAACTTTACTGTCTGAGCCAACTCTTTAGTCCCCAGGAATAATTTTTAAAACTGTTCTCAATCTGTGGTTTGTTGAATGAATTGCAAACCATTAGATACAGAGAACCAAATATAATATGTACTCCCTATTATTTATATTTTAAGAGGACAGAAAAATATGCATGCCAAAGTTATAATTTAAATAATCTATATAAAAATATCAATTGAAAGTATTTTTACAAAGCAAAAATTATCTGACATTTCCTCAATGATTTGGAATCACTTCTGTCTTATTTCTTATTTTTCCTTTGCTGCAAAAGAACACCATGACCAAAGGCAACTTATAAAAATAGTTTTTGATTTGGGGCTTCCAGTTCTAGTGGGTTGTGGTCTATGACCATTGTGGTGGGAAGCATGACAGTAGGCAGGTAGGTAGGCACGGTGCTGTAGCAGTATCTGAGAGTTTACACATTATCTAAAAGCATAAGGCAGAAAGAGGGAGAGTGAGACAGACAGAGAGAGAGAGAGAGAGAGAGAGAGAGAGAGAGAGAGAGAGAGAGAGAGAGTCTTGAAAGCTCACTCTCAGAGACAGACCTCCCCCAGCAAAGCCACCTAATCCTTCCCAAATAGTTCCGCCAACTAGGAACCAAGGATTCAAATATGTGACTTTGTGGAGACCATTCTTTCTCAAACCACTGCAACTTCCAAATACAGAAAGCACATGAATGTGTGTATTGGGGTTTTCTAAGTCCTCTCTATTTCTCTGCTCACTGTCAATTGGTTGCTTACAGGAGACATACATGCATAAGCAATGAGGTAGCACAAGCCTCACTTGTTATGTGTGCTGACTTAGATACAGGCAACTGGAATCTAGTTTCGATTCAGTCCCACAGAACTGCATTTCACTGAGCATATTTGACTCCTCGGTTTCAAGTTTTCTCATCAACAAAACAGACACTGCAAAGTCTAATCAGTAAAATGATCACACACACACACACACACACACACACACATAAAATTTGATTACAACCTGCTGTTGTTTGGATCATAAATGCCCCCTAAAGAGCCATGTGTTAAAAGTTTTGTCCCCTGGATAGTGATATTAGAAGGTGGCAGAACCTTTGAGAGATGTACACTAGTGGAACATGGCTAGATTGTTTCTGGAGATACTCCTGAAAGGAACTGTGGGACCCAAACTTTCTGAGTCTCGGCCTGGAGGTGAGTAGTGTTCCTCTCCACCTGCTCCCATTATGCTGTTCCGCTGTATCAAAGGCTCAACGCAGTGAGCAGTGATCATGAGCTAGAGCTTTCAAAACTGTGAGCTAAGCATTTCTCTTTATAAGTTGAATAGCTCAAGTCCTCTTTTACAGTAATGGGCATGACTAACACAGAACGCTAGTGCCATGTCTAGAACATATTAAATATCTTCAAAGTGACACTCATCACTACTAGGACATAGTTCCTGCTATGAAATGTTATCATCCAGGTGGAAAGTTGGAAGACATGTAAACAGCTAAATGTATATCATACTGTAGCTATCCTTGCTATAGAAGGGTACAGAAACTTTCAAGAGACATGCTTACTCAAGCTAGATCTTGGTGGGAGATCTGAAACTATAACTTGCATTCATTTACCACAAAGGAAAGAGAACACTTCAGCTTCCACCAAAATCTGGATTCCTAAAACTAGAAAAGAAATCCAGGACAAGGAGCAGAGAGCAAACAGCATTGGAGATCTGGAACCCTTCAGGACTGTAGACTCAGCCTGGGAATTCTTCAAGGGACCTTGAACAACATTTGGGTTGTAGAGCCTGTCAGAGTTCTTGCATGTCCTGACAAGGTTCAGACTATGAGAAGAATGACAGCATGGGTCTAGTCTTGAATGCGTCAATGAACTCTCTCCCGTGCCTTGACTGGGGCAGCACACAGGACCTGTATTCTTGCATCATCTGCTAGGTAAGAGTATGAGGTTTTTTTTTTTCATACTCTGAATATCCCCTCTCCCTCTCTCCCTCTTGCTTTCTCTCCCTCCTTCCCTCTCCCCACCCTCTGTCTGCCATTGCATGGAGCTGAGTCCCTTAGTTCAGGCCACATTCCAGATCTGGGGCTCTGAGATCTATTTTTAGCTGAGGTTCCTTTGTAGGGAACATGGAGTGGGGAAGTGGCTTGAGTGATTTAAAGGAAAGGGGTGCCAGATTTTAAAGAGACAGTTGCAAGCAAGGTAACCTTCCTCTAACTCTCTAGGAGCTTTATGAGCTTTCGAAATGATCTCCTGTTGTTGTTGTTTTTGAAATGGGACGCAGAGAAAGGATAAAAATACCAGATAAAAATGATATTAGCTGAAGATGGATAGATGGAGACTGGAAGAACTGCATAGCTGTGTTAGGAAAGTATCTAGGAGACAGTGGTGGGAAGGAGGAGAAAAACAGAGAGTCAGTGGGAGAGCACTGAGGCCTGGGAATGGGGAGCACAGGAAATAGAAGAAACTGTAGCAATATGATTACGAGGAAATGGAGAGCCAGGTGTAATGGGAGGTAGATTACATCGCATCAACTAATGACTTTCATGGGTAGCCCTGCTAATGCTTAGACACCTTCAGATTTCAGTTGCAGTGTGGGTAGGCAATTCCTTCAAGCGTCAAGAGCTCACCTGTTGTTAGGATTCTCAGTTCCATTCACCCAACCAATCATGGGGGAAACCATGGGAGGTTGGAAAGGTCAAGAGGAAGCTAGGGTGAAGTGAGATATTATTGGCTATCCTCTAGCCTTCAAACCTGTTAGAGGATGTCATTACTCTAGTTGTATCTTTTTTTTTATTTTCTAAGTTTTTTTATTTACATTCCAAATCATTTCCCCTTTCCCGTTTCCTCCCTCCCCGAGAGTCCCATAAGCCCCCTTCCCTCCCTCTTTTCCCCATTCAACCCCATCTCACTTCTCTGTCCTGGCATTCCCCTACATCCAGTCTTTCCAGGACCACGGGTCTCTCCTTCCATCTTCTTGGAAATCTATTGATATGCGAATTGTGTCTAGGGTATTCCGAGATTCTGGGTTAATATCCCCTTATCAGTGACTGAATATAATGTGTATTCTTTTGTGATTGGGTTACGTCAGTAAGGATGATATTTTTAAGTTCTGCGGTTCCTCAGAAAACTGGGCATGACACTCCCGGAGGATCCAGCTATACCACTCCTGGGCATATACCCAGAGGCTTTACCTGCATGCAATAAGGACACATGCTCCACTATGTTCATAGCAGCCTTATTTATAATAGCCAGAAGCTAGAAAGAACCCAGATGACCCTCAACGGAGGAATGGATTCAGAAGATGTGGTATATTTACACAATGGAATACTACTCTGCAATTAAAAACAACGAACTCACGAAATTCTAGTTGTATCCTTAACAGTTGTATTCCTCTTTCCCAGTCATCCAAAGTGGTAACCAGCTCATTACTACATCCTTCCTACTCTGACCAGGGATCCCTGAGTCAATCTTCTGCTTCTTGAGCTATAATCCTGTATAAACCACCTTGATCTTCTTCTCAGATAAACTTTGCTTTTTGAGAAGCCCTCAGTGGGGGAAACCATCAAAGGAAGTCAGTTTGTGGCAGCAATAGCCACAGCAGAGGAATAGAAGACACTCTGGTGGGCAGGTTCTACAACATTCAATACTTTACAGCCCTGTAGGGCTGAAAGGAACCCCAATGCACCATTCCCTTGTCCTAAGGCAGTTACTTCATTATCTCACACAGCAGGGTCTCTCTTAAATGTGACCTTAAGTTAATCTTATTACTAAGCCAATATCTACCAACACTCATAGTAAGTTACATCAATGGTCTTAATAGTATAAAAAAGTTATCACTATATTATAGGATAAGAATTTGCATATTAGGGAGAACATGGTGGTCTTTTTCTTTCTGAGATTAGGTGATCCTACATAGTATTATGTATTTGAAGTCCATTTATTTTCAGGTGGATTTACTGGTTTTGTTTTTCTTTAAAGTTTGATAATATTCCATTTTTATATCTGCCAGATTTTCATTATCTATTTATCTACTAATAGATCCTTGCTATAGTAATAAAGTAGCGATAAGCATGGGATGCAACTATCTCTATGGTAGGTTATTGAACTGCCTGGGTGCATGCTCGGGAGTCACACACACACACACACACACACACACACACACACACAATGCATGTTATATCATATTTAGAAGGGAAAACAAGGCAGGCTGACAGAAGATGATGGAAAAAGATGGACATATGATTCACGAAAGTGTGTAGAATTGTTTTTGTAATTTTAATTCTTTCATAAGAACTCTAACTGATAGTGAAAATGTTAAGCCCTAAGAGAAGCTCAGCACCTTCAGAATGCTATGCTAACTAGAGAAGTTTATTGATCTGAAACCAGGCGGGTGTCTACGTGTCTACATTAACTGAACCTTGCGATGTTTTTATTTGTGAGTTCCTTACAATAAGGTGACTTTCATATTTCAAAAAGAAGAAAACTAAAGGAGTTCAGGAGCTGTGAATGTTGGCTTGTAATATACTCCTATTCCTCTGTTCTGCCTGAGATGACAAATGAGAAGAAAGCTGGAGAGCTCAGTGCTCACTATACTGTGCTCTCTACCCCTCCCCTCCCAGTTCACTAAGGTCTGCGGGTTTCCCCCATGTACTTAACAGGAAGTATCATCTCTATTCACTAGTGCTATAGAAGCAAACATTATCATGCAGAGCCTTGTGTAAGGACTGGTTTCATGTAGCCTTAAACAGTCTATTCCTAAGACATCATTAACTGTCACTTAAAAACACGATGCTAGTTCGGTGGTCAGTGGTTATCATCTATAGCTTCCTAGACTTTCTAAGAGGCATTGTTGACCATGGAGTGGAAAGATTTTTCTGGGTCAGGGATCTATTTGTCATTACAAAAAGGCAAGCATTATCTGCTTCAGGCATACCATGATAAAACTATATCTCATGAATTAAGCTTGTCTTTCAACTACATATAATTTTAAAATCTCTATTTCCCCCAATTATTCAAAGAGCTAAATTAATTTATAAATGTATTTCAAGAATATGTTAAGATAAAGTAAGTGTTTTGAAATAGACTCTCTTCAGATAACTGTCAAAAGGAAAATCTTGGCAGAAGGAAAGCAATTGTATCAGAGTGTGTTTTTTCCAGTGCACATAAGCAAAAACATGAGTTTTCAAAGGAATTAGAGCCATTATCTGGAGGGTTTCTGTCAGTGGTGCGGGATGAAAGCCATTAAAGATCCACAATGTAGGAGAGCATGTAGCTGATCGCAATCGAACTGGAACTTGCAGTTGGGGTTTGAAGAGGCACATTCTGGCACTATGGAATATGCTGGGCCATTAGAAAGTTGTAACAATCTGAAACTGGAAGACTGGCAGAGCCACAGCCCAGCGTTACCAATGCTGATGGTCTAATAGTCAAGCTGTAGTGGCCCCTCTTCAGCTTAAATAACATTTGCCAGAAGTTTCAGTCAACACTTTTTTTCTCTTTATTAGGCATTATACCACAGAACTTGTACCAAGCCTGCTGCGAGCCGTAGATTGAGGGGCATCAAGGTTCTCTGGGAGAGTGAGTTGGGAGATGGTGTGGGAGAGAAACAGAAATCCCACTCAGTAGACACTTACCTGCTGGTCAGCACAGCACAGATGAACACTATGTGGCCTGTGGGTCGAAGTCAGCCTCCTCTTGTTATGATAGCTACAGTAAACTTAAAATGTGCTAAAATCTGTGGGGACAAGGGCCAGACAGGCTGATATTTACGAGTTCCTTTCCTTTCTATGGCGTCCAAGGGCTATGCTGACAGAGAGTATGAGCATCTGATCCACACAAGAGGCAGACGAGGAGTGGGAGGGACAAGCAAGCAGATGCTGCACACTTTATGGCCTGCCATTTACCTGAAAGATGACTGTGAGCAACTTATTTTACTGTCCAGTTTCTAGCATTAAAATCATGACCATCCTGGCAATTACACACAGAGATGATGTGAATGCCAAGCTGTGATTATATATATGCAGAGGCCTGGTGGCCACAGTGTGTAGTAACACTGATCACTGTTCTGGGAGAACGGGAAGAGTGCTTGTCAGGTATATTTCCCTGCAGTATGCCAAGTACTGCAACAAGACTCAGGCTGGGTTGCAGAAGGCCTTAATGACTACAAGGGTCCAGGTACAGAAAAGAACAGATGTTTTGCCCATTCCAGAGTCAAACTCACCAAATGCTCAACACTGAGATGAGCCATGCCCATCATTATTCTTGGATTTCTGGTCATCAGGCCAGTGAATAGCCAGCCTACTCTGTGTGAGCTTGACTCCAGGGTCTATGCTCTTCCTGCCCTATCACATGAGGACAGAGAAGCTATGATAGAGTAAAGCCTTAAGTCCCGGCAGCAAGTCTTTCTGAACATTGCTAGAGAGATTTCTGCCTGATTTTACTTGTCAGATGCCTTTGTGAATTAATTTGTTCAATAAAATTCAGATTTAACATGCTGGATAGAATTTATTTTATTTTAATTTTATTCAAGGTATAGAATGGCATAAAGTGTATTACTCAGTATGGAAAATTAGTGCATTGATATGTAAGTACTTATAGTTGTTTAGAAAGGGCCCGAAAGAAATCAGAAATTGTGGCTGGGTCAAGATGAGGAGTGGGTGACTAAGAGGTAAGTAAGGCCAACACTGAGACCTGGAGCTTTTGAATTGTGAATCCTATGTATGCATTAATTACTTAAGGCTAATTTTAGATCAGTTCTATGTAGCTATAATCATAGTTAATATCACCCAAACCTATGCTTGTGAAAGAGTCTGAAATGCAGAGCTCACTGTTTTCTGAGTCAACTGAAAGAGTCGGACATTGGCCACGCCCAGTTTATCATCAGTTTCCAGAACAAATGCACCATGGGAGCACAGAAGATACATCTAAGGCAAAGGCTGCTTTGTTACATTCGCCTTCCCACCAACATACTTTGGTCCAGAGTCTGAATACCATAACTTCTTCTCCTGTAACACTGTGAAACCAGAGCAAAGGGCAGACACAGAGACTACAAAAGCAGCCTTCTGAACACATAACAAACACACGATACGAATCTATCAACATTAGAGTGGTGTTTCATTTGCAATTAGCATCTTCATGAACTTAGATATCTACTCAACTAAGCTGAGTACCTACTACACTTTAGAAAGTATTCTAATAAATCCTAATCATTCAAGTGATGTCTTTTAAAGGGGCCTCACAATGTGTTTACTTTTGCAAATGGAAGACTTAGCTCTTACATTTCTTATCTATACTGGCCTGTTATGTCGGGAGCACGTCAGGTAACCCTAGGCAGGGCCCTTAACATCTTTGTACTTTAATTTTATCTTTCAAGGAGGGAATATCAAACTTTCTTGCGGACTTAAGGTATTTCAACAATATATCAAGAAACAGAGATTAAAAACAAGGACATCATGAAATTTGCCAGCAAATTGATGGAATTAGAAAGGATCATTCTGAGTGATGAAACTCAGACCCAGAAAGACACATATAGTAGGTATGTGCTCACTTATAATTGAACATTAATCTTAAAGTACAGGGCAATGGTGGTACAATCTACATACCCAAAGAAGCTATAATAAGGAGGGCCAGAGGGAGGATGCATGGACTTCACTCAGAAGGAGAAGCAAAATAGGCAAAGAGTTGGATAAAGACAGGAAATTGGATGCGAGAGGGGGTGAGGAGGGGAACAGAGATGGGGATCAGGTGTAGGGGGGGCAGAGGGCTGGGTGTGAGGATGGAAATCGGTGGGGAGGTAGGCATCTCTGGGACTATCTGGAGACCTGGGATGGGGAAGGCTCTGGGAGTCCATGGCAGTGACCCTAGCTGAGATTCCTACCAGTGGCTGGATTTGGAGGCTGAAGTGGCCACTTCCTGTAGCCAGGTGGGACTTCAAGGGGAAAAAGGGGGGCAGCAATCCACCCACAAAACCTTCAGTCCAAAATTTGTCCTGCCTACAAGATTTACAGGGATAAAGATGGAGCAGAGACTGAGGGACTGGCCAACCAATGACTGCTTTATCTTGAGACCCATCCATGGGAGAGACCCAACCCCTGACACTATTAGTGATACTGTGCTATACTTCTGGGCAGGCACCTAGTTCCTGAGAGGCTTCATCCAGCAGCTGATGGAAACAGATTAAGAGGCCCACAGGAGTCTTGTGGAAGAATGGATGATAGACTTGAACAAGCAGGATGGGTCAAGGACGCCACAAGAAGACCTGGAGAGTCAACTAACCTGTGCCCATAGGGGCTCACAGAAACTGAAGCACCAACCAAAGAGAATGCAGGAGCTGGACCTGGGTACCCTGCTCTTATGGAACAGATGTGCAACTTGCTTTTCATTTGGGGCCTTTAACAATTGGAGTGGAGACTGTTTCTGACTCTCTTTCCTGTTATAGGAGCCCCTTCCGCTAACTGAACTGCCTGGTTGGGCCTCAGTGGGAGAGGATGTGCTTTGTGCTGCTGGGACTGGATGTCCAGGGCAGACTGGTACCCAAGGAAGAATTTCTCCTTCTTTGTGGAGAAGGGGAGGATGTAATGGGGATGGGTAGGAATTTGGGAGGGGGTGGCGATACAGCAATCGGGATGTAAAGTGAATAAAAATATACTAATAAGGGGAGGGAGGGGGAGGGAGGGAAAGAAAGAGAGAAAGAGAGAGAGAGAGAGAGAGGGAGAGAGAGAGAGAAATTGAGGGAAAGTGAGAGAGCTAGAGAGCCAGAGAGAACGGAGAGAGAGGGATGCATGAGAGAGCGCTTAGCATCATGATTGCCCTGGGGTAGTTTAATAAATAATAGCTCAGAAGGAAAACATATGAGTATTTTCAGCTAAATGAGTAAACTTTAGTTTCATAATCCAAGCTAAATTATATCTTGCCTATTTCAGATTGCTCAAGGCGGGAAAGAGAAAAAAAGAAAGTTCAATTCTTTAGTTCTTTTCTTCTTTCACAAGTTAAAAAAGAAAAAAGAAAAAAAACTACAGCTCTGTACACAGGAGCTACATATCTTCTATAAAAGCAAGAGATAATAGTCAGAAGAAGACTATTCAGTAGAAGTCAGGTGAGTAGAACCCATCCCCTCGCTCTGAGGCAGATGATGAGAGGCTGATGGACCAGGTTTTGAAGAGAAAAGTTCTAGGATGTTTACGTCTGGTTGCTTACATTTTCATTGGGAAAGATTAACTCCCTTTTCATGCTAACACTCAGAAAGTTGGTGCACAGAAGGACTAGCGTCAACAGTTCTCAACCTTCCTAATGCATAGATCCTTTAATAAGTTCCTCATATTGTAGTGACCTGCAACCATAAAATTATTTCCATTGCTACTTCATAACTGTAAATTTGATAGTGTTATGGATCATAATGTAAATATTAGATATATAATATATCTGCTGTGAAACCTCTGTGAAAGGGTCATTCAGTTCTAAAAAGGGGTTGAAACCCACAGGTTGAGAACCACTGACCTAGGTGATCGTGTGGGTGAGAGACACAGGAATGAGCAAGGCAGGAAAATGGAGCTCAATAAGAGCAACCTGGTCCTAAACCACTCAGCCAGCTTGTACCAGCCCCGGAAAAAGAATCCAGACTTGCAGATGCGCAGGACACACAGCTCTCTTTCCTCTGATTTCCAGCAACCTCAGCTGCTGCTGGATACCATGGGCTTAATTCTAGGTTACGATTATGACTTGTTGAATTTTTAACTTGCTCTAAAATGAACTTTATCCGAGAACACTCGGCATTCCCTAATGCTGTATAATTTCTTTAAAGGAGACTAGTTGATTTTATTTCATACGAATGGGGGACTGTATAAGCAGAGAGCAGTGCTTCAAAAGAAGAGCTTACTCTGACAACCCTAGAAGTGATATGGCTCCATTCAAGATGCTTATCTCTCCGCGAGGGTATGAAAATTAAAAGTTGGAAAGCTCAGAACCTTTGAGGAGTTTTATTGCTGACACTTAATAGGCCACCAAGGCTGTGTTCTTGTCTTCACAGTGATGACAGGACTTGTGGGAAAATGAGCTCTTTTTCTCAGTTCTCCTTTGCTTATCAAATGCATTCCTGTGGCTTGTATGTTAACCCCACTCATTTCTGTGACTTTGAGCCACTTAGAGGAAGACAGTAACTATTACAGTCTTGCTACTAAAACAAAAAGAAAGAAAAACAAATGAAAAGAAAAAAATCAGAAAAGAAAAGCAGTACTGGAATTTCAAGTGAAGTTAACTGTCTCTAGGAGAGATCATGCTTGAAGAAAGGTGGGATTATTTGTTTGTTTTTGGTTTTTTTTTTGTTGTTGCTTTTGGCTATTCCTTGTACTTGAGGAAGAAAAGACAGAATCCTCTTTTTGAGAGTGTGGATGCAAAATTCTTGACATGAATGATCTCCCTTTCTGATTCCTCAGGTCATTGTACCAATTACTTCATTTCAATGTTGATTCATTTTTGTTTTGAACAAAGGAAGACTCTAGGAATAGGTAGCACACAAGATATTTCTCAGAGACACTTCTCATCTACCCTATAGGATATGGCATCCAACTTGACAGACATAAGTCCATAGTCTCCCTGCACCTTCTGGAAGTTCTAATTGTGCCTCAACACAGCAACTGCAAGGTACATTGGGACCAGAGCCTGCTGTTCTGAATTGTAGACATTAGAAACTATCCAAAATGCCAAACAGAGACAAACAGCACAGGGATTATAGAAGGCACTAATTTTACCTAAGAGGCTCTGACTGTGAATAAAATTATACATATCCAAAACATTAGAAATACACACAATGTCCAGACAAATAAATTGATTTCACAATCTTCACATGGCCTGCGATTTTCCTGTTGCTACAGTAAGTCACCATACTCCAGGAATCCCTTTGCCTGAATGGATAAGACTGTCTAGTCAGTGTTGGAAACTTGGCTGAGCTTTTCCATTAAGGCCTTAGAGCAGATGCCAGGGTGGTAGAAGACGCCGCATCACAGGTGTTAGCATCATTTTCCTACATAAAACCTCAGCCTTCTGTTCAGCAATACCCCATAGAGCTGCAGGACTCAGACTCAGAGCCACGGCCTCCAGCAACAGGTCTTTCCTATGCTCCCACGAAGCCAACCTAGTCATGTTTCTCTCTTTACCACTGCTTTCCTAAGATTGCTGCCTGCTATCTGTTAATGCTGTAGTTCCCTCCAAAGGAGGAATGAAGTATGTCCTGTGCTCATAAATTATTAGCTCGAAATTAACAATAGAAATAACTATATAATGCCCATATTCTTCCATCTCTCTTTTAGTTTTACAGTAATAATACCAACAACCTTGAGGTTTATTGTGAAAAATTAAATAAGATCTATGAAGGTAAAGAACTTTTCATGCCACCAAGAACATAAAGATACTTAATGAATATTTTGTTGAATGCAAATAGTGGAAGAGGAGAAGGAAGAAGGAAATTGACAACTCAAGTTCAAGTCCGTCTAGTTTGATTTGCTTGGAAACACTGACAGGCACTGAGTACTTGCTGTGTGCTGTGCATTATATAACTTTAATGTCTCTGACAGTAATCATTATTAGTCTTACATCTTTATAGAGGAAGAAGCAAAGACCCTGATCATCAGAAAAAGCAGCTCAAGGTTTCAGAACAGGTTAATCCTTGAGCTAGAGGAATGTAGCTAGTACAACTTTCAATCTTAGAGCCTGATTGGATAATTCAGGTCATATGACCAGCACTACAATAGAGTGCTGCTTTTTAAAATTGTTTGGGAAATCTTGTGGAATACAAATAAAGAAACAAACATCAATAACAACAAAAATCCCAGTGTGGAGATTTCTTAGAGCTTCCAGGTGATTAAAGGATAATAGGCTACATGGTGATAGAGAAGTTTTGGAGCTGAACATGTCACAGCTGTTTTCTAGTCTACCCATGAAAGAATTTGTGATGTTTGAAAGAGAAGACACAAACTAGAGTCAGTTAGGAGAAGCAATCCAAATAGTTAGGGGCATTAAGTTTGAAAGAGAGCAAAATCTGTCTAATTTGTGTCTTACGAGTCCATACTCTAGTGGAGAAGTGCTGTAGTTTCATGCAGAACCTTGAACTACAGGATAATGTGACAATGTGTCTTCAATGTTGCAAAGGTGTCACAAACCCAGAGTCAACCAGGAAATCTAGGCTTGATGTATAAATCAAGGAACCTCTAGAGATAATCCCTAGTGCCGGAAGTGAAGCCAGAAGAGTAGAAGCCACAGAATCAAAATGTAGTAACCAAGGCAACACATTCTGGAGATTTAATGATTCAAATCAGGTTAGGGGCAGAATTATGTCCTACCCCTAGTATCTTAGAACATTACTTTTTAGAGGTAAAGTCTTTAAAAAGACGACTACATTAAGATGGGTCCATTAGGGTAGATCTTTGTGATGGTATGAATAGGAATTGCCCCCATAGATTCCCCATGCTGGAATGCTTGCCCCATAGGGAGTGGCACTATTAGGAGGTGTGGCTTTGTTGGAGTAGGTATGGTCTTGTTGGAGGAAGTGTGTCATTGCAGGAGTGGTCTTTGAGATCTCATAGGCTTAAGCTATGCCCAGTGTAGGACACAGTCTCCTACAGCCTGCAGATCAAGGTTAGAAGTGTCAGCTCCTTCTCCAGCACCATGTCTACCTCCATGCTGCCATGATGATAATGGACTAAACTTCTGAAACCATAAGCTAGCCCCAATTAAATGTTATCCTTTACAAGAGTCGCTGTGGTCATGGTGTCTCTTCATAGCAATAGAAACCCTAACTAAGACACGCACTTTTCCATAAGAGTAGTTAGTGTCCTTGTCACCAGATGGTATTAGGACATGCAGAAGCATTCCAGAAGGAATTACACACCCAGGGAAGACTGTGAAGATAGAGAGAGAAGGTAGTCATCTGCAAAGCGTGGGGAGTAGCTTCAGGAGAACCCAAACTTGACAGCATCTTGATCTTGATCTTGGATTTCCAGCCTACACAACTGCCAGCAATTTCTGCTGACTAAGCCCCTCAGTCTGTGGAATGCTGTTATAACAGCCTCCGTAAGGCAAGCTATGAACAGGGGAACGTGTGAGTCATCTTGTGATTCTTCCAGGAAGGAGGAAGAAGTAGCAGGGTTCAAGGAGAGGTCACATCAACAGCTCTAAGGTGCTTCTCACTCTAGTCCCAAGTATTGTGATGGTTGATGATGCTCCTTTGAATGGAACTCCTTAATTGGTTGACTATAATGGGTTGGAAAATAATTAGTAATGGCCCAAGACAAAAATTGATAACTATTCAGAAGAACTTCTGTAGTCATAAGACTCTACAACAAGCAGGTATTAGAGATAATCCACAGTAAGAAAAGCTGAGAGCTGGCAACTATCAGTTACTTTATAAACACCTGGGTTTTCATAAGATGGCAATTTCTCCAGGTCAAAAGGACATTTCCATGATGCTATGTTATGATGTGAGAAAGCAAAGGACATAGAAACAGCCCCCCAATTTATGTAATTCCACCAGTATAGATTTTCATTATGGAAGCTCTTTCTTTCTCACCCAGGGTAATCCAAAACTTGCTATCTACTTATTAATATGCTAAAGCTGGTGTGGCAAGATGGAGACAAGGAAGACTCAGAAGCTGGAGCAAAATTAAAAACACTTGATTCCCATAAGCCATGTTGATTACATAGCCATACCTAGGCCATAGGCATATGTAATTTTTACATGATCTCTTAATCATACTTGGGTGAGGTATTCATTATCTCTCACCTGGGTCTTAATGCTTTGACATTTAAAACCTTAGATTCTTCTTAGTACTTTGTGACATGCAACTTAAATATTAAGTGCTTTGATTGTTAGCATGCTAGTTAGCATAGTGAAATGACAGTCCTGTGCTGACCCCACCACTGGCATGTCATAGGACAGTGCACACATCACATCCTATCTGATCTCTGGGTTTGTTTCTTCAGACAGAAAGTATGGGCCTTAGAAATTAGTACTCTGAGGGCCTGATGGTTTGTAAAGTAATACACCTCACAAATGATACCTCATTTCATCTTTTCAGTCTTGTAATGTAAGTAGGTATTATTTCCTTTGTCCAATCCCATAATGTTGTGGGTAGCTATTTAGTATTCTAAATAAATGTCGTAATATCTGAAAAAAATTTCAGCTATGAAATATCTAATCACCAGAAAGTTGGTATTCATCTGTTTTCAGTTTAAAAAAAAGTCCATGACTTGGGTGGTATATGTTCATTCTTTTGGTATTTTCTAAGAAAGGAGGGAACAGAATTTATGTCCAAATCTGATGTAATACACTGTAAAACTCAATTTTGGACAGAAGAATCTAAATCTAAGCAAACTTAGGTTGATTTAATTGTAAGCAGTTCCCAGATATGTGGGAAACACTGAAACTCAGAAGTCACTTAAGGGAACAGAGCAGCTATTGATTTTCCCTGGCCGAGGGAAGCTTTAGGGTCAGTGTGTGAAGGAAAGGACATGACTGGTCCTGGGTTTTGGCACCAGATGAATGAAAAAAGAAATAAAAAAGAAAGGAGCATGACCAGTCCTAGTGGAGACAGGTATGGTGAAGGAGAAATTTTATTAGAGAGGTATATGGATATATCCATATTTCTATATATCTATATCTCTACATATAGGTATATATTTCTACATATTTATTTCTACATCTATCTATATCTATACCTATATCTAATCTCTCTATATATACACACATAGATATATTTTGAAAATTCCATGCATTATATCAAAGTAGTTTCTAAATAATCTCCTTCGTGCTTGCTTCTACACTCAGTTTATCTGGCCCATTCCTGTCCGTCAGCAAGCCTTCCTCCCAGTAGCAGATGCACATCTCCATTTATCACAAGCACTGACATGGCTGTGAAGTTGAAAGCGAATTGCCCAAGCCCACCTGTTGAGAATGATCTCCTTTACTGAAAAGAGAGGCCTTCCTAAAAGCTGGTGTTGTACAGGCGGGAGGGGCGGGGTGGAAGCAAAGGGGGAGGGTTTCTGGAACGAAATCACACAGATCAGCTTAAACACAAAGATGGTCTTTTATCTAAAAAAGGGTTTTCCCCAAGAAGCTTAAGTTTTCCTTCACAAGCATTTAGACTCTAAATTTTAGAGGCATGTGGTAGATTATTTAGTGGCATGCTGGGGGGGGATCCTAAGGAGCTAAAACTACTATTTGTGGGGGAGTTAGAATAGACTTTGATGTTGGATGGGAAATATTTGGGCATAGTGAAAAAAGAAAAATAAGAGGAGAATACATCAGACAGGTTCTGGGCCTCCAGTGTTTGGACTGGGGAACGGAACACATCTAAAAAGTTGTCATAACAAAAAGACGAATGTTGGGTTCCACACCCTCCTGACATTTACCTCAGCTACTAAGTATTAAATATTTACAAAGCACTTGGGCTTGCAGAGTACTTCCTAATTCTTCTCAAAAATTCTGCCCAGATGGCGAACTGTTGCTATCACTCCTCTTTTATGGGTGGAGGGGAGAGATCAGAAATGCCCCATGACTTATTCAAACTGCAGAGGTGATAGGAGAGTCAGAACTGGCGCGAGTAAACAACATACAATTCTGCACAGCCCCAGCCGCCTGAGGTAACCAGTCTTTTCCCAGGGGAAATTAGCCAATGGCCCTATGAGAAATTCAACAGGAAGGCAGCTGCCTGCTTCCTTTCTATAATCTGTTTTGCCACAGGCAGGGTGTTTAAGCTCTTTAATTGAGGAGGCATGAGAAAGGCTGGACAGGAAGGAAGTGATGCCATATATATATATGTATGTATGTATGTATATGTGTGTGTCTGTTTGTCTCTGTGTGTCTGTGTGTGTATGTGTAGACCAGATGAAGCCCAGAGCACATTTACCCTTGACCCTTCCATCTTCTGCCCATTTAAGGCCTGTGGCTTTAAGTACCAGCTTTCAGAGATAGAAAACAGCCCCTGTTGCAAATAGTTTCATGCATCTTTGGGGTTTTGTGTTCCGTTGGCTTGAAAAGCAATCAAAGCAGATCTTCATAGAATGTCAGGGAATGTTGATCGATCCAGGCCTATATGCAGAGTAAGCTCTGGTAGGAAGTGGTTAGGTCATTTGTGCTCAAACCTAGAGGATGCATCCAATTGAATGAATGTATCACCTTGATCCAAGGTCATTTGTTTTCCTGCGGAATACAGGGGGACTGATTGATAGACCAGACCCCCAAGATTCCTGACCCCAGCTATACAACTCCTATATTGGATGACTTTGTACAATTAAGGGGAGAGATTCTCCAACTTCAAGCCACTGGTTAATTATTTCAAGCCTTATGGGTAGCATATCATCAATCTTTTCTTTTCTGGACCTTCCTATGGTATCTTTGCAGTCTAGAATAACGGATTACCTTCTTATACTAAGACATAGAAAACTCCATGTGTGGGGGGCTACTCTAAGCACACCATCAAATTCTGAACGCCAAGCTGTTTCCCTGAGTGGACCTTGCAGAAGAGAAGGTGAAAGAGAGCAACATCTACCTTGTGGGTGCCAGAAAGGAGGAACAAGGACAAGCCAAATGCAAATATCAATACTTATTTTGAAAACTGACCAGGAAGAGGGAAGGTACAGACATTTCCAAGTGTGCAGAAGACAGTCAAAACAGTGTAAAGTGGGATGGGAGCAGGCTACAGGAAGTTCTGCTGAGGTCCTGCGGAAGTCATCAAAGAGGCTTCCACTTCCCCCAAAAACAATCGCAGAGCAATGCAGTGGGGGAAGGTGGTGACTGTAGAGAAAGGATGCTGCATCCCCTCAGAACTGCGGAAAAGCAGGGCGGAAATACCAGGGCCGTGTCTTCATACTGCATGCAAACTGAGAAAAAGCTTAGCACAGCAGAACAATGCATTCCATATTCAGTTCCCTCTCATCCACTTCATGTCTGTTACATGACACAGGCCCACATGTGCACACACTCTCTAAAGCCGTTTAAGATGGAGTGACTATGATGCTTTTCAGGGTGACTCTTGTTTTATAGTCAGAGATCACGAATCAGACTTCTGGAGACTTTCAGGAGTCTGTAAAAACAAATTACAGAATTACTCTACTGACAAAGACCAAGGCCCATCAGATGCATTCGATGGGGGCTAGCATTTTGCTCTAAAGTATGAGGTAAATCCATGAAAGACCATCACTGCTAGTGAGAAACTTCTTGGAGAATCCTGCATAGTTTTGTATATATAAATCTCTAAATTCTTATGTACATCCCAGGCTTGGAAAAAAAAATTGAGCTAAAAAGAAGAAAAAAGAAAATCGTACAACAGATGCCTGAATGCTCTTCCTTGGGTAACTATCATTGTCTTAGCTGTACTTGCAAGACAGATGAAGTGTACAAGGTTCCTAACATTGCCACTTGCTAATTTGCATATTTCTGGCTATCCCATTAAAAAAAAACCATAATACAAATTAATAGGTTCACTTTTCTCTTTGAATGATTGATAAGAGCAGGAAGAGGGAACGTATAGACATTTAATAACTGATAGTCTTGAGATATAAACTGGTGACTAGACCACGGAAGTAGAAGTTCTTTCTGGGCATTTCTGCTTGTTGATCCACAGGGAAAGCTTTGATTAGTAGAGACAAAGCATGTTAGGTAGTGCCAGTGAAGCTAGGTTGCAGGACACATGTCTTACAGCATGACTGGCTGTGCTTTATTAGCGTCTGGAGCCTGGTAATTGCATGGAGAATTGAGTTAATCACAAAAAACAAGATCAATGCCTGTTTCTTGGTTTCTTGATGGGTGCCCTTGCTACTTGTGGTCAGCATCATCTTTCTTAATGGATACCCAGTGTTGTAGACAGGAGTAAACCACCATATGAATGGAAGGCTGAAGGAGGGATGGTGGTCGGGGAGGATGCCTGGGATAAATAGGGTGATGGAGGTTGCAAACCTAACAAATGGAGTTTGATCTGCAGCATCAGCAGAAGTAGTAATTACGTATCTCCTGACAAGGCAAGAATTCCTTAAATCTAGAGATAAAGCATTGAATAAGCAATATTGGGCCTGTGGTCTGTGGTCTGAGGAACTCTGAAAGGAGGCGGGCATTCTTGAGTGTTCCCATTGCTCTATTGACAGGTGATCAGGAACCTGCTAAAACCGATGATTAAGCAGTGATTCAGACAATGTAGAGGACATTTGTTTTGGCACCAACAATTTAATATTAGAAAAATGCCGTGGCCCTGTATGTATGGTATCACATGTATTTACATATATAATTGTGTTTGTTGACATGCAGGTCAGCATGTACATTGTGTAGGTGTAGACAGATGTTAGAGGTAAATGTCGCTTGTCTTCACCTGCCTTCTACCTCATTTTTAGAGCCGGGTCTCTCATTGAACCCACTTGGCTCGACTGGATAGTCGCCACGCCTAAACTACCCTCCTCTCTCTGCTTCCCTGGTGCCAGGATTACAGACCTGTGCATGCCGTTTGTTGTAGCTGTTTTATGTTGGTTTTGTAACACAGGATTTCTCTGTGTAGCCCTGGCTGACCTGTAACTTACTCTGTAGACCAGGCTGTGCTTGAACTCAGAGATATACCTCCTTAAATGACTCTTACATGATTTTTTTAAAAAAAGAAAATGTTTCTTTTTTTTTTTTTATGACCAGTGAATCCTTCAAACAAGAAGCCAAAGTGAAGGAAACAAATCACGTATTTGCTTTTATCTTCTTCCCTCTAATTGCATTAGGAAATACATCTGATTAATTTAATTCTTGAACAAGATAAAAGTAGACCTCTTATACTAAAAATTAAAGTAGGGAGTAGTTATCTGTATGTCCCTCAAGAAGCCACCAGGTTTATTTAGCCAAGGAAGTTCTTTGGTGGCCATGAGACAGAAAGTATGTCTGCACAGGGAGACACATGTAAGTTATCATCTTTCTTGCCCTTCTTTCAATCCTGAAAGGTGACTCATTTGCAGTAGATAGATCTTCCCCCACTCCCTCAGAATATACATACTCAGAATCAAGGCTTTTCAGTTACTCCTAGAGTGTTTGATGTGGCCTAAATTCAACTCTATTTTGCCAGTGTGCATAGCAAGTGCTGTTGAGGAACTTGGAGGGCAGATATTTCTTTTCCATTTAAATACTTCCTTTTACATAATGTTGCTAGAGTTTTCTTTTTCCACCCCAGGAAAAAAAGGAAATCTTACAGAGATATGCATGGAGATGAACTTAGTGGATTTATCGGACTCTTAAAAAGCAAACAGAAGCAAGCAACAAGGGTAAGGCACGTGTATCGACAGCCAAAGAAACTAGTGCTGTTGCTATGTTTAAAACAAAACAACTACAGTAACATAATACCACTTCTCATGAAATGATTTGGCAGAGTGTTACAGTGGTGGTATCTCAAGCTCACCAGATCTCTGGTAATATCCTTTCTTCAGCTACCCAAATAAAGGGACTGGCGACTCTCTGCCACAGTGCCACATTTCCAAGCCTACTCTGCTTCTCTCAGTAGCGTAGCTGACTGACATTTGTGGACTCCGTCCCTCCATCTCACTTGCTCTCTCAATAGCACGTTGTCCGGGCACTTTGATTTCACAGGCTCAGTCACTACTTCAAGAGTCTCACCCTCCTAGACATCCTCTGATGCTCTGGCTGGGCAGGACTAGAGGTGGTGGCAGAGGCCCCTCCTTCCATAGCTTCAGTGGTTATTGGTGACAGAGATTTCTCCCCGTAGATTGGTCTCCATGCCTCTGGTGCCCATGGTTTCTCACTATTGTTGGCTCCTTCGCCATCTGGATTAGAACCCTTTGTCTCACATGTGTTTCCCTCCAGGATACAGAGACACATCTAGTTCCTATCAGGATGCTGCCTCACACAACTGTAAGACGCACTCCCCCCCCCCAAAAAGCCAGCATTTTCCTGGTTCTTCAGAAGATTTGGGCAACAGAACTATATTCTATCAAGATTTGTCTTAGGTTCCTCCCCTCTTCTTAAGGTCACCCAGGGACCTTCTGTGGTGGAACTTCCCCTGTCATCAACATGTCATGTAGCTAAACATGATCCTGAACTTGTGGTCCTCCTGCATCTATGTTCTCCGCACTGGGATTATAGGACCGGGTCATCAGCACACCCAGTTTTATGAAGTGATAGAGACAGAACTCAGAGCTTCACATATGTAAGGCAAGAACTCTACCATCTGAGTTATACCTCCTCAGGCAGTGGACAGCCTCTTCCTCGTACTTCCTCCACCTGTTCTCCCTTACCCTGAAGAGCAGGCTACCAAGTGAGCTGTGTTTAAGAAACTTAGATATAGTAGAAGAACCCCTGTTTAGAGCATAACAGGAAACAAGTTAAAAGTAGTTTCAGATGTGATGCAATTCCTTAGTCACCCACGCTACAGGGAATTTGAGGCTATCCTTAAACCCCACACAGGGTTACAATACTAGACATGTCTCATGAAATCATCTTTCACCTTCCACTCACCCCCCATTTTGTACTTACTCAAAATACTGTTCTAAGTTATGTCATTATGTGGGCTACCATTGCCTTGTGTTTTCTCAATCTAATCTGTAAAGACTATGTCCGAGGTCTATCTCAGGGTCGGGCAAACCATAGGTCATCAGTCAAATTCCCCTGGGTTTGAAGACATTTTTATTGCAACACAGACATGTCTATTAGCTACAGCTGTTTCATGCTGCTGCAAAGTATTACAGTTATTACATAGATATTAGAACCCACAAATTCAGGTTTTACTCTCATGCTCTTTGCAGAAAGAAACCACCACCCCCCACTAAAATCTTACACAACTACCAAAAAAAAAAAAAAAAAAAAAAAAAAAGCCAGGCAGGTGTTTTTCTAAAGACAAGACACATTTTTTTTTTCTGTAAGACTAATAGTGACAATTACCACCATATTAAGATAAATTATATAGCCAGCTTTTAAAATAATGGTTTCTTTTTATTACCGAGTATGATAAACATTCAATATTAGTAAATATTAGAGAAGTGATGTTTCCTATATTTAGTCTGTCCACTGAAGCCACTTTCCCTAGAGTACAGTTAAATCTCTTTGAATATGTACAGGGCTTGTAGTCCATTAAAGTCCTCCTTTACTCATTTATTCTATGGTAATGAGAGCTATTGAACAAATCTTGAGTTACTAAGATGTCGTTATGAATAGTCTGTTAGTAGAAAAAAAATCTAAGCAGCCAGCAACTTATAGAGCCCAGTATTTTTTGAAGCAGTGAATTTTGTTTTGTTTGTAGTTTTTCCCAGAGAAAGATGCCCATGTTGTATATTCAAGTGAAAAACTACCCTTTTGAATATGTAGTGTTTAAAGTTTTATCTTAGTTTTTCTTAAAAAACCAGAAGCTATATATATATATACACACACATATGTACATATACCTATGCACATATATGTATACACCTACACATGTATGTATGTACACATATTCACACACATACACACTTACAAATCAAATAAATCAGAGCAGTGTACTCAGTTTTATACATGGTTGTCTCTGAGTAGAGGGATATGGAATGATTATTTTCTCTCTTTCTTTTGCTAACCTTTCTCCACAGGAAATAAGTTGACATAGTACTAACCATTTTGCATTTTGTGAACTCTTCAATAGATATGCTTATCAACAGTGGAGGTGCATGATTCATAAATAACCAGAACCATTTGCTCTCCCTTCCTCATGCAATCAGACATCCCTTCAGAAAAATTGCAGCCCACTACTGAACAAAATATGTTGTAGCAGCAACCAACAGCCTGTTCCTTCTGCAGCCTCTGTATTAGACCAGGAAGTTCTCTGGGGTGGGCTTTCCCTCCATGTCTTTTTTAAACCTACTCTAAAAATATATCAGCTACATAAATAGAAATGATGGAATAAAAAAAAGGGGGGGTGGGTCATCATCCCTCTGCGGTCTAGGAACTGTGGTCTGGAAACTGAGCCTGAAGGTTCTGTTTGCTAAGGCATCTGGCACGTGCAGTAATGATGGAGACCAGATGGTGAAGTGATTAGCTGTCTGGGAAAGTCAGCCTCAGGTTTCAGGAGTTCTGTGGCCCCACTGAATCATTTTTGGAGTGGCCTCTGGAATAAATGCAACACGTTAGATCTTCAATTTGCCCTCCATCTCAGGACAGAGAATTCCAGAGAAAAATAAAAGCATAGAAATTCCTTCTGGGAGCAAAGTGGTTAATATTTCAGTGCCCAGCACACAAGAATGGTACTGAGACACTGACTATACACACTTTTATCGCCATGTGGTGCTGTTCTCTGGTTTCATTAGACATGGTTGGATGGAAAGATGAGAGGCAGACAGACTCAGGCATCTGTATGCCCAGGCTTGGGTCTTCACAGCTGTAAGATCTGGATAAAGTTCACCTGTTAGAGCTCACATTTACTGTTCTATGTACACTAGAGTGCTAACAGCATTAATGTGACTTTTGAGGCTGTTAGTAATAATGTCTCTATCAAGTGGTGTGGTACCTGGTGCTCAACATAAAAACTATACAGGCCAGCTATAATATAAATGCACAATACAAATACAAGCCACATGCCATAAATACAATTATTGTTTTTAACATTTGTTATAATAGTTGTCTTAATTTGCCAGGTTTTTCAAAAACTGAATCAGTGTCAGGTCTTTAAAAAAAAAAATTAGGGTGGTGAATCCCAACGATAAATTAGGAAGTCTTAGCTTTACCCTATTTCTAGCCATTTCTTTCAACAATCTGTTTTTCCCCAACTTTTAAAATTAACTCTTGGGAAAGCATGAACACTAAATAGAAAGGAAAAAGTCTTTCTTCTGTTTGCTTAAACCCCAGTTGTGACCAAAGCTGTGTGTTAAACTTTCCCTTTCAGTGGATGCTAGCAGTTGACCTACTGAAAAGTTTTCTCATTCTGAAGGAGTCTAATGTATTGATTTTTTTCCATGTCTCAGAGTTGATTCAATATACTTAACATGTAGGGTTGCAGTTCTTCTATATACCTACCTACTGAAGTTTATACTACTTTGCTGGTCATATCCTGTGGTTGCCTGTGTACAGGGAAGAGGTTTGTCTTGTGGTTGCCTGTTGAATTTTTGGGTTGTTATGAAAGTCTTGTGTATAAGTGTTGATAAAAATTTGCAAAGAAGAAAACTGAAACAGAATAAGAGGCGGTTAGAATCAGGCCCCTGTCGTGGGTTTCTAGTTACATGGTATGGCTGGGTGTGGCTCAGCAATTGCTTTCTGGATCTATGCTGCTCCATGCCCTCTGTGATCTGACCCAGATCCTCATACATTTGGATTCTGTGTTCTCTTTGGGGAAAGAGACGGCTTGAGTATTTGAGTCAAAACAATCACATGGTTCTCCCAAAGTTTTTTTTTTTTTACTTTATAAACCTCTAGACATCAGGGTTTATGAAGAAGGTATTCAACTTAAATAGATTATTTTAACTGTTAAGAAGTACTAGGAAACCCTGGAGGAGGTAGCAAGGTCAACGGTCCCTACCAGAGACAGATAATTCCATTTCTAAGTCTAATAACCCTTCCTTCTTCTCTTCCTCCCTCTCTTCCTTCCATTTTATCTCCCTCACTTTCCTCTTTGCTGACCATCCATTATAGACTCTGTAATTTATTTATTCATCAGCATATGTTTCATAAAAAATAGAGACTAGCTCCTAAAACAACCCTATCATGGGGCTCATTTAAATAAATGAATATATAACATCCCATTGTTCCCATGGTCACTTTGTTCTCACTTTTCAGTAGGACATGGCAAAATTGTTACTATTTTATCTATATTACCAGTGTGAAAATCATCTACTAAGATGGAAAATATGTGCAATATTATAATGTACTACTTTTTTTGAGACAGGATTTTACTATGAAGCTATGGTGGCTTACAACTTACTATGAATAGCAGTCTGCCCATGAACTCATGGCAATTCTCCTGCCTCTGCTTTCTGGAATGTTGAGTAATGCAGTGGTAAGTCAGACACAAGTGCATCACAACTTGGTTGGAGTCTACAGTCAAATGAGCCTGAGAGTGAGTGATGGTCCCACAAGGAATTAACCTGTTAAAGTCATCTGTGGAGGAGAATCCATGTGAGGAAGCTTTGTGTTGTCTAGGAAACACAAAATGGGGCAAGGTCAAACCTATGGATCATGAGTTGGAGACCAGATGGATAAGAAAGCATTTTGCCTTAGGGAAATGAAGACCAAGGCAGGGAGATAACATGTAAGAGGAAACACATTTAGGAACTGTGAGAAAGGCATAGACGGGTGGAACAGAAGGGTTGGGGGAGACATGGAAAACAAGAGACACTGAGAAAATGAGCTGGAATCACTTGCTATAAATAGAATAATCAAGGATGGCCTGGTATTCTAAACCCCGTACCTAAATGATCTTGTTTTCTATCATCTTCAAATTTTTAATCCACTGTATTAATGTCTTTGGGGAAAGAGGGTTACAAAGGTAAAGGGGCTATGAATGCTAAAAGCCATGGTGTGGCTTTTCTCACCTCTCCCAATGCTTCTCCAAAGTTATGCTTCAATAAAAGAACCCTCAGCTCTTACCACACCTCACATACCTGCTCACCTTCCTTTCCAGTCCCTTTGTATGGTATGTCCATCCACCACTTTCCATCCCACCTCATTTACACCACAACCCTTACCAACACTCAGAGATCACTTCCTTTCTGACACCTCTCATAACAACCCTGCACATCCCCCCTTTATTTGCTCGTGTATTCTTCCGTAACATTTTCAAACTCAAATACTAAGAGTCAGGGAGGTGAACACAAAAGATCTTGTGAGCAAGTAAATGTGTCTCAAAAACCATGATGGGAGGTGTGACGGGCTGCGGGCTGAAAATACCACCTCTACTCAGCCTGATCTGTGTGTTCCAATGGGAAATAGAGAGCCAACAGATTGAGCTATTCAAAAAGCTTAAAAAAAATCTAATGTGTGTGTGTGTGTAATATGTGTGTACATGTAAGCATATATATGTACATATACTCTTCTAAAACATGACCTCAAAGCAATATCTTTAAAAGGATTTTTTTAAGTGTTTATGTGGGTGGGGTGTGCTGGTGCCAGGGGAGGTCAGAAGCAAATGCTGGATGCCCTGGAGTGAAGTTACAGTGGTTGTGAGCCATCCCTCTCCAACCTCTCGGAAAACATTACTAAAAATCAAAATGAAACAAACAAACCAAACCAAGCCAAAACAACACCGCCTCTGAGGAAGCCACCACAAATATGCTAGGTTGTGCCTTCCTGTTTATACCTCTCCCAGGTCACCTAGTCCTTTACTATGTCTGTTGTCTCATGTCTTTATGGCTACTCCTTGAAGGCAAGCACTGGGGTCTGTTCTCCACTTCGTTGTATTTTACAGCTGCACCCTAAAACCTTCATATTCACAGGACTGAGCCCAGTGTCTGTTACATTGCACAAACACAATAGATATTCTGAATCCATGGGTTTGTCTAAGTAATCATTCAATTATTACGTTTATAATGTGAAATACTTCAGTGGGTTCCTCACTGGATCCCAGCACCTGGCTCACTTGAAATTCCTTCATTAGTGATTTATCTGTCAAGCTGGGTTTTCTAGGTGTTGCATAACTCAGATAACACACACACACACACACACACACAAAACTTATCTCCCATTCATCAAAATGGAATTTGGCGTTTCATATTCACATCTTCTCAGTTCTTGTTCTCAGAAGCAGGCCTCTTTGCTCTGACTTGTAAAAATGGTGCCAGCACAATTTGTAAAATGTTCTCTGACTTTCTGAAGGAAAGATGCTGTAGAAAGGGAATTGATTACAAAATAATTGAATACTCTGGGGTGTATCTGGCTTTCTGTTTAAATGGAATCGAATAAGGAAGGGTCAGGGATGCTCCTTTGTTCAGGGAAAGATGTGAAAAGATGAGGAGAAAGAAGAGGAAGAGATGTTTCCATCTGTCATGAAATGTCAGGTGGAAAGTGAAAGGCAGGCTTCCATCTTCGAGTGGAACCAGGTTTATGCATGAGCAAAGGGAATTCTGATTTAAGTATGGGAAGGGTTCCCTGCGAATACAAATGAACCCTTCTTCCTGGAGCCTCTGCTTCAATATACTACACCTCGGGTGCTGAAACCTCACAGAATCAGCACGCAGCTTAAATATGACAGCAGGTTTCCAAGGAGAGAAATCTTATCTGTGATTCCTAGATGCCACTGAATTACCCACCTATTATTGCCAAGAGAACAAATTGGCTAGGACAGAGTCATAGTATAAAACGGAGATGTTTTGATGAGACGAGATAATGCAGGGAGGTTTCATATGTCAGCAAAAGGCCAAGTGAGGGAGTTCAGTTTCACCAAGGAGGAAATACTCGTGTGGAGGGGCGAGGGGGAGGGGGGAGGGGTGGGTAGTGTGGAAAAACCCCACAGCCTTTGAAGTTTAATGAATTCATCTAGGTCGTGTTGTCCATATTAAGACAGAATCTAGGAAACTATTCAAAGGTGTTACCATGTAATGAATAACAGCTGGGTAGAGGGGTAGCTTTTATGAAGCTTCTTGTAGTCATTTTTCTCTGAGCCTATTTCCACTTCTTTTTCTTGCAGCAAATTCTGATATCCTTGTGACTTGAAATTTTTCAAGCTATGGCTTATGTGCAAGAAGCCTGTCTCAACGATCATGCCTGCACCTGCCTTGGTGACAGCTTTGGCATTGGCATTAGGAGAAAACATCTGGTCTTACAGCTGGCCTCAATTTATCTTTACCTTTACGAGTTTGTCTTGGGATTCAAGGCTTTTTTCCAATTAACTATTATATAAAAAAGAGAAAATAAAACCAATTCCCCCAGCAAGCAGCACCATCAGCTGCCAGTTACATAACCAGGAACCACCTATTTAACTTCTACAACTTCCATTTTTATAAAATGGAAATAATACCAGTATGAGGACCAGGAGAAAAAAACTTGCAGAACAGCTGGGTATAGTTCCTGCACTCAGTGGGTACCCAACAAATGCTAGACATTATAGTGGGCAGCTTTTCTAAACCATTCTCTTTGGCTTACCTTGTTATAGCTCAAACCAGCTATAATGGGGCAACTTCTCATATAGCTCAATGAATTTTGAATTCTATAGACAGTCTTGGTATTGTAGCCTGCCACCAACTGTTGGTTCCCCATACCCCTTCTCAGTCCTAGTCCATGAACCTTACAAACTAATTTATCTCATTAAAAAAAAAAACATACATAGTAAGAAGGGAAGACAATCAGATTGGAAGAGATAATTAGCAGAACAAAAGCCTAAATGAAGGGGGACAGGTTTAAATGGTTCATTAGATCTAATGGTAATGAGAAAGCCAATTTGATATTGGGTCAAGCACCTTGGCTAGGTTAAAGCTTCCAGAATCACTGGAGTTAATCATATAAACATACATACATACATACATACATGCATACATGTGTATTTATACATGCTTACATGCATATATAATGTATATATTTTTCTACATATGATTACACATATATAATTTTAAAGGTCATTAATTTCCTCTTCTGTAAATTGAAAAGTACTCTGGCCAGCATTATAAGTTGTCCTTAGCATAGTAAAAGAAATAAAATAATGTGTCCTTTTCAAAACTCTTTTTTAGAGTAACTAAGTTTGATCACATGTGGGTGTTTTGGATCCCTGCACTCACAACACACTTGGGCAGTTGGTGATAATAAGAAACTCAAAGGCTCCTGTAGATACTAGAGCAGTGGTCCTCAGTCTTACTAATGCTGCGACCCTTTAATACAGTTACACTTGTTGTGGTGATCCCCCAACCATACAATTATTTTGTTACTATTTCATAACTCTAATTTTGCTACAGCTATGAATTTTAATTGTAAGCGTCTTTGATTTCCACTTATCTCAGGTGGCTGTAGAAGGGTCATTTGAATCCCAAAGGGGTCCTAATCCCAGGCTGAGAAGTCCTAGAAGAAACCCATCTTAAATACATCTAGAGAGAAAGATGCCACACTGTAGATCAGCTTCACCTTATGCTCTGTCACAGGCACGTGCCTTTAGGACAGCTTGGCACACAGTAGGGTAGAATTGAGCAGCTTTACATTGCTTTAGGTCCCATTCATTCCCATCCCTTCTCCTACTGATTGACCACATTTCCACTTTAAGCCCCACCCTTCTCTTGAGCAGGACCTCCATCAGTTACCATCTCACAATCCAGTATGCCCAACTCTGTCATACAACTAAACAGGAAGTTCCTTGAAGGCAAAAAGTGAGCCTCAGTATGTCAGTTCGAGGTACCTTGTAAACAGCTGTATACACCCATATAAGTGAGCAGAGCAGTGGCAGATAGAGGCGGAGTGTCAGGTTGGGTCAAGGGGATGTATGGAAGGAAAGCAGATCAAAGCCAGAGCTGCTATGTGTGAGGAACTTCGGCCGACATTTTAAACCATGACAACCCATAAATCTTACTTTATACAAAAGCAATCAATGTACTTGGAAAACTGGGGTATACTATTAGTTTTTATAAACAAAACCAAAATATCAAACCCCAGGGGAAATACGTTGGATTAAGGGAACTCTACAATTGATCTTGCAAAAGGAAACATATTTGCAGCAATTTATTCCAGGGGTCTATACTTGGGAGCACAAGGCTTACTTGAAGCAGGAGTATATAAAACGAAAGTAAGTAAATCTACATATCTGAAAGAATTTCCCGAAAGTCTTTGCCATCTAACCTGCTAACAGTCATTTTCTCCATGTTTGAAACTGTAAATGAATACACGATAAAAGGATATGGGTCTTATGAATTTGCAGAGGGGACCAGTCAAAGACAGTCTGAGGCAGAGGTTCTTAATCTTGTTGACTCTCAGTTTTCTTATCCCTAAATTAAGAATGATAATTGTTCCAAAATTATAAAGTGACTTCGAGGCTAAATGGCCTTATGCCTACGACACATAGATGTATACGTGTGTATGAAGCAAAGAAGTTCAGAGGGTGTGAGGCTGTCTCTGGGTCTTTGGAGAACAGTTGAAGGAAACAAGCTTGAATGTAATTCGCTATATTATCTGTGACCAGGCAAAGGCACAAGAATAGGATATAGATGGCATGGATGGGGATACAAACTATTTCTTTCCTTTCCTAATATTAGGCCCAAAATTGCATTATTTAGTACATTGTGGATTGTGGAATTGCAAATGAAGGGAAAATATGATAAGCGAGATTATGAGTCAGCAGGAGCTGAAGAGGAAAAAGAAGGACACTTTTTTTCTTTTTTGGACACAATTTTGTCTTGCACATGGAAGAAGCTGACCTAAAAACAGATGCCCTTGCAAAACACAAGCAATGTTTAGGTCTGAGCATCAAGTCTGGTTCCCAGCTGCTGAGTCTGGTCAGTGGCCTTGAGTTGACTCAATGAAGTCATATTGAAAGATTTTTTATCCTGTTCTGTGATGGGCAGGGAGATCCAAAGAAAGAGATAGGACAGAAACACACACAGAGAGATGAAGTTAGACAGACAGACAGACAGACAGACACAAAGAGAGGCTGATAGAGACAGAGACAGTGACAGAGAGACAGAGACAGAGAGTCATCCTCCCAAAGGGTGATTTGGAAAGAAAGATACGACAGTGTTGGAATATCCCTGACCTAGAGCATTATGTTCTGGGTGTGATTTCAACTGCATAGTAACATCATAGGACAATCATTAGCAGAACAGGAAGTGTTGAATGTAATTTTAACAGAAATGACTTGGAGAATGAAGAGGAAGAGGTTTGTGAGCCAGAGTGTGCTAGGCAGAGAGTGTCACCTGTACCCACTGAACTCTCCACCCTAGGCTCTGAAAGTTATGGTCCTAAAAAGCAGGGTATTCTCAGTGAACAGGCAATCAGAAAGAGAAACCTACTTCCCCATAAGAGGGTGAATTTTCTGTGTTGAAAGCCTTCAGTTACTAGATAATAACAAAATACAAATAATAATGGCATAGGTGGGGATGATGATGGCAGCAGCCAGCATGTCAGACTCATTGTCTAACTTATAGTCCTTGACAACTCAGGGTAGCTGGAAAAGCAAGGGCAGCGCATGTTGCGCATTTATGCCAGATTCTGCCGTAATACCTTTATAGCTATAATTTCATTTAACCCTCACAATGACCCTGGGGGGGGAAGATGTTTCATTTTAACAGCTACTTTACAGGTTAGAAATATAAAAATCACTGAAATGGTAAATATTTCAAAAAGGTCACATAGCCAGTAAACGATGGCACTGTTGAGCAAAGCCAACTCCATCCGGCTCCAAAGCTGCCACTCTTAAGGGCACTGCAGTATCACCTCTGAGGACTGTTATCTTTCACAAGATAACAACCTGAAAGGGCTGTCTCCATTAGGGGTATTCTGGACAAGATGGCCTTCCCTTTCCTATTCCTACAAACTAAGAAGTTTCTGTAATTAACAATGAACTTGCTCCATATAGTCGAGTGATACCCTTTCTCCCTATTGACAACCTGCTTTTATCTACTTCCTTGCTTTGCTTTAATTCCTAATCTAGTGCTTAACACACCTGGTAGTCTAGTATTATGACAAGTACCGAGACACCATTTTTGCTAAAAGCATTAACTCTTCAATTGGGTCTACAAGGAAACTAAAAGCAGGAGAAAAACCTGGAATCTCTGTCTTCATTTTGTAAGCCTTCTTTACTTTGGCGCAGTCACATGCTTGGCTCTGCATATGGGCATATAAATCACTCAAGGAGTGTCTGTCCCCAAACCATGATATATAATCTATTTCCATACTCCTTTCAAGGTCAAAGGCTGAGATCTTTCACAATCAGCCATTCCAATGTTCTTTCCCAGTACCTAAAGGTCTACAGTAAGACCCAGGGTCCTACTGGATTCCGGAATCAGAAAAGCAGCCTCCCAGATCACCTCATGTTAAGATCACCAAGCAAACAGAGGCAATCAGCTTATGGGAATGAAGTATCAGTCCCCTCAAGCAATAAGGACTTCTACCTACCTATAAGACCAGAACAGGGACCACACTTTGGCCAAGATGTAAGTATAAATAGCCCTTGTTCCAATTTTCCTCTATTTAACTCTATTTAACATATCAGTGTCTTGAAGATGGATCTGGGGTTACACTGGACCTCCATCTTTCTTCCTAGTGTGCCACATTGATTTCCTACTTTCTATCACCACCGTTCTCTGTAGTTGGTATATTGGGATAGGTAGAGGAGCCTTGCCTGCTGCTACTACCAGATCCCTTGCTTTTGCTTTAAAACCATATTACCATATTGACGTCTATGTTTGCTGTCTGTTTCATCAACCTGAGTGTGATTTGCACAAGTCCTGGTTCTTGGTCTTCTTTATCTCTCCATCTTCAGTGCCTCCACCAGACATTCCGTGTGATGGATGGAGAGGTGTGAATAAGTGGATTGATAAAGTCTGAGACAGTAAAAAAAAAGTACAGGCACTCATTGAGGCCAGATGTTCAAAAGAGTCTATCTTCACAGTGGCCCTGGGGAACAGCCAACAGATTAGACTGGGTGCTTAGAAGGGGAACAGAAGAGAATGGCAGTTAATACTGTAAAAGCAGCTATAGCTAACAAATGCAGAGAGAGTCCAAAATGCCAAGATATTTAGCCTGAGTAATAACATGAAAACTACCTGTCTTCAGGCAATTGAAAGAGTCGAGCTCGCCCTCCCTGTGAAGCCCCAGGGTAGAATCATTTCCACCTCTAGGGCCTTTAATAGCTGATCTGGATGGAATTCACATTCTGTCCAATTCCCTGGCTTGGAATAATGGAGTTTTTATTCCCCCCAAGACAATTGGCTTAAACTCTGAGGTGGAAAACAAGAAAAAGCAACTGCGACATTTTTAGTGGCCTAATAGGCCTGACTGAACTCTAAGACTTTCTGGGAAAAGAAATTGAAGCCCAAAGGCCCAGTTTCTTCTGCTGTAGTAGTCAAGCTACCTCTGAGGCTGTTTTTCTCAGCACAGGAGGAGCTAGTCTGTTTTTCTGTGGGCAACAGGATGTACTAAGATGTCTGTAGCCACAGACCCCTTTTCTGTGTGATAACACGGAGAGAAAAGGTATCAGCACTCTAGCTATTGTTTATTATATGTTTACTGTGTTTGGGCCTTGGGCTAGGCACAGGGCTTAACTCATCCCCAGTCCTTTGAACAAAAGGACAAAGGCTCAGTCAATTTCTCAAGGTGATACTTTGACCAGTGTGAGAGAGGGCCACAGGAGTCAAAACACATCTCTGGGGCTCCCAAGCCTGTTTTGCAGTTATAGAACTATGCTACTACATGGGGATAGCAGGAATTGGTCTGCAACTTGTAGGATAGTTGAACCATGGTTAAGGGGATATCCTGGGTTGGAGCAGAATTAAGACTGGATAGCCTGGGTCAAGCAGAGTAGAGGCAAGGAGAATTCAGAAGTTTAAGAGAGTCTTACTAGAAGCAAAATCCAGAGTGAAGGTAACTAGGAGACAGGCTACCTGGGGCAGGTGATTGTGGAAACCAACTACAAGATCAAGATCAGACATGCAGCTCTGTTTAAATATCTGAAAGAGAATGGATTTGCTTTGTGCTTCAAGAGAGAGCAAAAGTGGAAGTATAAGAACTTAATTTGAATTTGTGACCCTCATCTTGATCCCTACAGTGTGCCTAACTGTATCACTAAATCCCCTGGCCTAGATTCTTGCAAAATTGGTCTTTATACTTTAACAACAGCATTCTTGTGGGGTTGTCCTTCCTTTCTAGTCATGGATACTATGACAAAGTAGATGAAAGTGGAACTATTCTGATTTCCCCCCAACAGGGGAAGATGGAAACCAAAGGGTGAACTCTAAACACCTTTGACTGTGCAGCAGTGACACTTGGACCTGAGAAGCCATTGGTAGGTGTGCTTTCCAGTAAGTGGACAGGTCTGCTTGAAAGAATGATGGAAAGAAAACCGGGCAAAAATACAGAGACATGCAGAGATGGGAAGGGGCAAAGAAATGAAGGAGAGAGAGAGAAATGGAGAGATTGATTTATAACATCCAATACTGTTCATATTGATCCCTGGAGCAAATTCTTCTCAATTTTTCTCAAGAGAGCCAATAAACATTGCTGCTTTGCTTCGATAAGTTTGAGTTGAATTCTGTCCCTGGCAGCCGCAGGATCCTAGTGTGATAACAGAAGCATTAGCAAATCCCAATGCACGTGGATCAAAGTGAAGTAATGAGGTTTCACCATGAGAGATCTATTTAGGAGAGGTCTAGACAATGCTAATACCATGAGTTTTATTGAAATGACCTTCAAATTTGTCTGGGAGGTCCTGGTCAAGTCTAAATTCTATGAAAGCACACAGGACACAGGAGGACATAGTCTTGTACCTCAGTTACCTCCACATGGGCAATTTGCTTCGGTATTTTCCCAACTCTATTAACATATAATGTGATCTGTTGATAGCTCACTTAGAAGACCTCCTGGGTGGATTTCACAACCACTCTCATTAAGAAAATACGAAGACAGCAAGAGGACTTACCTTTTCCCCAAGCTAAACCATTGTGTAATTAGTATACAATAAAGCTGGCAGTTTGGGGACATTGCCAAAAAGGACTCAGAGCCACAACTCTATTATGAACAAAGCTAAATTTCATACTGTATCCCAAAGGAGCCCCAAAGAGATTGCCTGACTTTTTACAAAGATGCTATGTATTTAAGAGATTATTTTCTTTTTCTTCAATACTAAGGGTTGAACCCATGGCTTCAACAAGCCAGGCAAGTGCTCGATTACTGAGCTAGTCTAAGTTTAGGAAAGTCTTCTTTAATAGATAAGAAAATCTATATCACATATCTGCTTGTAGGATTCTACTCTACCATAAAAATCCCATCATGGACCCTTCTTAGTATCAGGTCTAAATAAGGAAGTATTTCTGACATCTTCCAGTTATGTAAATGGAGGTCACAGCTAAGATCTCTAAAAATTTTATTTTTCTAATAGACATGTTTACAAGACTCACATGAACTAAGCAGTTTCTAGTTTAGCTTCTTCCTTATATTACATTCAAAGCAGCCATCTGAGTTCAGAGAGTAGCTAAACAGTGTTACCAGAGGAAGCAAGCAACTCAGAAACGTGCAAGCATTTTTACAAAGTTACAAATCTTGCAGATGCACTTCACTGAAATTAATTCCCAGCATTAGGTTAATGGGTACCTTCCAAAACTTTTGAGGTAAATGAACCTCCTTCCAACCCAAACAAGAATAGTTCTTGATTAACATAAGCATTGAACCTCACAGTTCATGAAACCTGCATGTTTCAATGTGACAATAGAATCGTGTGGCATACTCAGTGGTCCCTGGATGCTGATAAGGGATGGAAAGACTGCAGCTTAGTCAGAAAGCACAGCATTCTGCTATCTCTCCCCCATGTCACTCCCGAGAAGATCTATCAATTGGCCTACCACCAAATACTTATTGTTCTATGAACAGGCTGAACTGCAATGACCATGCTCCAATAGTAAGTAACTTGGGCATCTTTCATTCTGAACCACTTCTATAAATGCTTATTGGGTTGACCCTTAGGGATGCCTCGCAAACCTGGAAACTACTGGAGGGAATTCTGTGTCTTCAATTATCTCTAAAATGAAGACTCTGTTCAGCATAGTGCTCAGTGACCTTGATGTTTAGTATGCCGCCGAT